>CM040997.1:4871498-4891457 GCA_022985145.1 Pangasius djambal
CATCTTTGGGCAATCCTCCAGGAGGCTTGGAGTAATATATCAAGTCAATGTTTGAATAAACTGACTGCTCGGATGCCTAGTGTTGTCCCTTATTATCAATGCAAAATGGTCACTAACTAAAGAGGATTTATGCTGATATTGCCCAAAAACCCTATTTTGTTCAGGCGTTTCCAAACTTTTGGAGGGCAGTGTATAGTTAGAGAGAGAGAGAAAGGTACAGTTAGAGAGAGAGAGAGAAAGGTACAGTTAGAGAGAGAGAGAAATATCCTTCATATTGTTTAATGGTTTCTGAGAGACATGCATAGTGTTAGCAATAGATATCATTAGTGTGCAGAAAGTACAAACATCCTGTACTTGAAAGTAGAGAGACCTTCACTAAAATGCTATTCAAGTAAAAGGAGAAGACATCTATAAACAGCTTTTAACTGTACTTAAGAGTCAAAATAAAAGTATTTTGATGATCGGCTTCGGGAGACCTCTCTGACTTGAGAGCAAAACAAGATAGCGCACTACACGTATATCTGTGAAGACACATAGTTGTCTATGAAGGGAGTGTCAAAACAAATCACTGAGTGGAACTGTGTGTTATTGGATGCTGCTGTAAAATACACCTAGTCATGCTACTGTAAATAAACAGCTAGCTTTCTCAGCCCTTTAAAAGGTGCACTGCACTCTGTTCGGCTTGCTTCAGTTTGAAAGTGTGTCGTATTCAGATGTTCTAGCCAATCCAGTATTCTCTTACTGCAGTGTGATAAGAACTGGTTGATATGCTGCAGAAGGTAATACAGTAAATTGAGTGGCAGCAAAAGTCTGATAAAGTGCAGACAGGTGAAGGTGTTTTTGTGCAATATAATAATGTTGCAAAGCATTATACTGCACAAAACAACTGCACATATCTGCACTTTATCAGTCTGTTGCTGCCACCCATCTTTAAATGCCTGCATTATATTTTTATACTTTTTCTTTTAATACTTTCTGATTTTCTAACACTGTGTAAATTCTGTATTTTTTTTTTTTTGTTATGGACAGTCGTAAAAAAAAGCATTTCAGTACCCATCATACTGTGTACGGATATGTGTGTGACAAAATCTGAATGAGATTTTTTTTAATTTTAGCATCACTGTGTGTTTTTTATTGTCTGTGTTTTACTAGCATAAGCTGTTTACAGGTTGTCTGCGTCATTATCTTGTGTCGGTTTCTGTTTCTCTGGGTTCACCGTTCTGCTGAAACCTAGTGTTTTGTCACCCCTGCCGTATTTTTCCCACATCACGCCAGAGCGAGCCATTACTCTCACTTTGTGGTTATACATGATTATGTATTACACATTTTTGTATTTTGTGTCTTGCTTGTGCCTGTGTGAAGGGACTTTTTTTCTCTAGCGCACAGGGGGCAAGGGGGGGAAATTTCCCATGACTCGACTCCAGGCTGAAAGATGGGTTCTTACCAGAAATCATGTGACCGCTCTTCAAGCTCTCTTCTTTGTGCCCAGTTCTATGCAACGCTATTCTGGACCACTCTGACAGAAATAAAAGCAAGAACAAAAAAGGAAAAAAAGAGGGGGGGGAAGCATGCATGCATGTCATTTCAGGAATGCATGGAAAAGCAAACGAATCAACATGTTTCACTTCCACTGAGCTCACAAGAGGATTATGGGTAAAAGCTCATATAAAAACATAAAAGTGCTGACTGGCAGTTTTGATCTATTTGTCACACTGATAAACACATCTGTGGCAGCTTGAAGATGAGAGTGAAATTTAAAGTAAGAGCCAGTAGTATTACTAGTATGTGTCACGAGATCAAGCCACATTGGAGGGAGCTTTCTGAAGAGAACAAGGGGCTGCCCGGAAATCTCATTATTCCAGGAAGTGCCATCTCAGCAGAATGGACAAGATAAACAGTTATGTTCACCTCCTTTGGTTTCTGCGAGAAGAAAAGGAAAACCTCTATTTTATAATTGATCAGCAATACAATACAACACCAAGATGATAAAAAACAAAATGTGAGGGAAACCTGTTCAAAATATGGGGGAATAAGGGAATAAGACAAAAACACAACTTGTCATGTTACTAAGAAACTAAAAATAAAGGTCTCTTTACAGAAAACTTCGCCATAAGAATTTAATATTTTTGTTTGTTAAATAACAACAGATTTTTTTTATCCATTTATTATTAGCCTTAGATTCTGATCAGCCATACAAGTCTCTCTGTACGCTGTTACTATCGAATATACAGAAAACATATTAGAAGAGTGAATTAATATAAATCTGTGATGTTTAGCTGCACTACTGCAAGAACTTCTGTTACTGAAAATGAATTAACACCCTGCAAGCAATTCGATTCGAGAACTCAACAGCACTGTCTTCCTTTTCATGGGGTATGCAAACTTTTGCACTCCACTGTACGAAGGACAGATGAGCTAGGATGTCTCAGCCATGCGAAATGTTGTGGTGAAAATGTTCTTGTGTAGGAGACTCGTTTTGGATGCCTGAGCACTTTCAATATCTTACCAAGGTAATTATTTTGCTAACTTTCCCAGCAGAACACACAGGAGGTTTGATTACTGAAGCCATGAAATATTCAGATTGAAACAAAGCTGGAAATGGAGATGCAGCTCAGAAAATGGACAGAAACTGTCCTTATCACTGGTACACGTGGATCACAAAGTGTCCTTCAACCCTGAGCTGCAAATACAGTATGCAGTTTTTTCACCCTGTCACATGCACGTCGCTGCCCCAGTCCAATCTAAATGACACGTTGTTTAGTGTGTTAATTCTGTTGGTTGTTCGATATGGTGACAAAGTCTGTCCTTGACATCTGTCTACAATGTCCAGCTGTCTCAACACATTCCATTCCCTGCAGTTCACAGTCTCCTAGTGTGAGTGTATAAGAAGAAAAACAAAACATGACTCGCACTGCTGTAGCCCTAAGCACAGACGAGAGTGGCCTTTACCAACCACACGCAGAGATGTGTTTTTCTTGCGCTTTGGGTTTTGCATTGCATAATCATTGGTTTATATCTGCCTCGATGAAGTGCAATCTCAAATAAATGGATGCTTGTAAGAGTAAATGAATAAATTGGAAAAATCCTGGGAAGTAATTCGAAAAATCCTGGGAACTTCCAGTCTCTCTCTCAGACACAATCGAGCGATTACAGTCCTGATTTGCTCTGTGTGTGTGTGTGGCTGTGTGTGTGTGTGTGTTCATGAAATGAAAACAAGAGGAAGAAGATCATGTCCTTAATAACATTTTCCTCACAACTTAGAAGTTTAATATCTTTTCGCAAAATATCCTTGCAACAAAAGCAGTAGAGATTTGGGTGTTTTTTTTTTTTTTGATAACAAGAGCTACGCCTTTCGTACTTCTCCAGCTAACTCTATCAGGGTATTTTCTGAAAGCAATGATTGTAGGAATGTTAATGTAGCAGCATTAACCAATCTTGAGTTTATATATGTGGAAGAGGGTAGATAGTGCTTTCCTCTGAGATTGTTATGCTGACCTGTGACACAGCATGAGCAGCAGTTCAAAACGATATGGTTTCATGCTGTATGTCTTGGAGAAGTTGGTGGGTGGATACAAAAACAAAACAAAACAAAAAAAAAAACATTGCTTTGAACTTTAACAAAAACCTTTGCATAATGGTACTTTGGGTGTACTTTGTGGGAACATTATAAAATTACCCATTTAATTCAAAACATTACTACAGGGTACTGTTTAAAACTAACCTTCTTAGACCTTGGTGTATTACTGATATTACTAATAGTACTGAACATCTGTGTAAGCTTGATTGCATTCTTTGTTGCCCCGCCTTCATTTTTTTTTTTTTTTTGCGGTTCACAACAAGTCAGTGACCACAAAAAGTAAAGAATGACCTACTACTGATCAATGAACTGGTCCCTTCCTCTTACAAAATATTCTGCATACAAAATACTATGTTTGATTATTTATTATTTACTTTTATTTTGATACACTTGTAGTAACTGAAGTTTATGAAGATGTGTTTACAGATGTGTATTTTCTGGGCTGCGCCACCCCTCTGAACTTCTCTGAAGGTCTGAAAGTCCCAGGAACATGTTATTTCAAGAATATACATAAAAATAACATGACTAAATGAAACGTTCCTCATAACGACAAGTTGGAACCTATTGTCTTTCTGAAGCTCTTACTCAGAATTATGACTAATAGGTTCTTGCACACTTGGCATTGTTTTTTACAGAAGAAAAAGTCAGGCCAGAGAGCCTTTGAAGCAAGACAATAATACAGAGTAAACATAACCAAGTTCTTACCAATCGTAGCTAGTATTGCCTAAGTAACTAGTCTGGGCTATTTTTTTTTTTTTTTTTTTTTTTTTTTTTTTTTTTTTTTTTTTTTTTTTTTTTTTTTTTTTTTTTTTTGCTTAATACCCGAACCTGTGACCTGATGTCACTTGGAGCTTTTCAGTTGAAATGTGTTCCTGTTGAAAAACTTTTCCGAACAAGCACCAGGTCATGTCAGGTCACATGCAAAATATTGAGAAATCATGTGGAAAAAAAAAAAGTATGATAGCACCCTAAAGCAATGTTCATGTGCATATTTAATGCTGGAAACTTGTTTTTATGTTTTGGACTTAACTATCAGTCTCAGTCTGATCTTGGCTCTTGTACTTGTCTTGGACTTCACAATGGTGTTCTTGACTAAAGCCTTAATTAATAGTAAAAAAATGTGATTTTTTTTTAATGTGATTCTCTAAGAACCTAAATGTCGACACTTTACCTTTATTACATCCTCTTTTCATATCCTTTCAGCAACTTTTAGATCCGCTTATTTTTAACAGTCTGATGTCATTTTTCCTGACATCTTTGAAGCTGGGCTTACTGTGTGCGGAGTTTCGCATGGTCTCCTCTGACCCACCAAAATCATACTCTTGGCTGAATGGGTTATACTGAATTGCCCCTAGGTGTGAATGTGTGAATATGTGTGTGTACATGGTGTATATATATATATATATTCTCAGGATAGGTTGAATCCACCACTTCCCTGACCAAGATAAAGTGCTTACTGAAGATGAATGAATCTCATATTCTGAAAATTAGTTCAATATAGTGTGTCTTTACATGGTACTCTTGTCCTCCTTTTACAAGTGCACAGCAGAAAAAAATGGATGTGGAACTGAGGTGACTTCACTGTGTACCTTCCACAGAAATACACATCATTTTTGGAACCTCCCTAAAATCTCTGACCTAAAGATTTCAGATAGTGGGTATTTCCAGGTTTATGTGCTTTTCCATTTCAGTACTTTAATCATATCATGTGACGCGAAGCACAGGATCAGTGGTTAAATGACTCAACTATTGTAGAATAAAACTTCGTAATTCCATATTTAATAATATTCCGCTTTAATAATATTAGCATCTGGTTGAATCAGAGCACTTACGACTTTGTTTCTCATGCCACTGAAGAGAAGTGATCTAGTTCCACTGGCAGCCCAACATGTCCATGCCACCCTTTTCCCCACAAATGACTGGTGTGCTTTAGATCATGAGTAATGCCTTGGTACTATGGGTTGGGTTCATTTTTCTCTATCTATAGACTTTTAGGAAACAGAACCATCGCCTGTCTGTTCATACCAGTGGTTGTATCTTGGTTCTTTGAGCTCTCTGAGTTCAAGCTGTCTAATTCTTCTCTTTATGGCAATAGAGGATCTAGAAACTTTCACATGAGGTGGCAAGGGGTTTTTGCATGTTGATGTAATTTTTCTGTGTTATAATGTAATCTATTTTTTTTTAAAAAAGCTATACACACATCTAAAGCCGATTTTTTACTGTGTGATTACAGCGGTCTTATAAGTTTATTTCTCATCCAAATGAAATCTGGGCTAAATTCTGTAACAGACATGTTCTCTATGTCAAGTTATGTGTTAAGGATCCCCTAATGATAGACATCCAATTAAAGAAAATGACTACTTTGTGATTACATCAGCACTCACTGCCATTCAAGCTTATGCTAGAAATGTGTTCAAAGAAACAGAAACATTCTTCAAAGTGAGCTTGAGGTAATGAGGATTTTTTTTCCTTCTGTTCATTAGCACATTTTTAGCTGTCCCTTGAGGTTTGCTTAGCCGAAGCCGTCCTCTCCTCCCATTGCTGACTTTTTAGCCTTTAGCAGAGCTCCCAGTCTGAGATTTAAATCAAAAAATTTCTCACACTGCCAGAAATAATCATCTGTCTTTGGTCGCAATGGCACGCAAGAATTCTTTTAAAATGTGTGATTATAAAAGAATCAAGCTGAAAACAGTGTACAGTGTATAGCCAGATTAAGACCAATTTTCTATGCAGGATTTTATCTATAAACAAATAAATAAAAAACAGCAACCACATGACTCAAGCAGTACCCACAAGCTGTGATTCTCTAGTGGATCTGTGGTTTATGGTTGGATCAGTAAGTAAGAATTCATGACCATTAGTTTTAAAAGTCAGTGGAGATAGACAAACACACAAAAAAAGAAAGCTGTATTTACTTAATTGATCAGTTGTTTTGACAGTTTATCTCCGTCATATTACGTATTTCCTCCAGTCATCCATCCCCTGTGGTCTTGCATGGTCTGCTAGGTTGATTATTTTGCTAATCTCATTGTTCTATTATTCTTTTTTGTGGGTTTTGGCTCATCTTTTTTGGCAGTATATTTGGCAGTATCTTTGATTGATTTGTTTTGCTTTTTCAGCCTCATGATGGGTCATTGCCTAACTTACAATCAGCTGTAGAATTTTAGTTAGCTCTTTTGTGCATCCGGTATCCCCTTAACATCGCATCCAACGATTGCTATTTATCTTAAGGTAAATAATCAAGTTACTACTATTAGTTCAACTCTGACAGTAGTTCTGTCTGTAACATACTGTAAATGTCAGGTTTATATTAACGCACTAGTTATTCTTTCTATAGTGACAGCTCATTCACAAGGACTTGTGTGGCAGACGCTCCAAATAATCTAAGGCTAATAAAAAACTGAATAAAAAAAAAGTGCTGTTATTTACCAAAGGAAAACATATAAATAAATATAATTATAAATATTAAACATTATAAATAATTATTGATATGGTGAGGTTTTCAGGAGGAGTTTATGTTTTCTGGCTTCTCAGTTACATGACAAACTGTTTTTTTTTTTTTTTTTTTTGTCTTATCAGATTTAAGAAAGAGAAAAACATTTAAAGCAACTATAAATGGCTAAAAAAATCTCGACATCAGAAAATCAGAATTGTACTTCTTGGCAAATTGCTACTGTGTGACATGGAAAAAGTCATGCCGTTTTAGGAAAAGGGTGATAACAAAATGTAAGAGTGGAAAATCTTCGGATTAATAGCATGGCCCATTGTGTGTTATCCCTCACTTAACCCTAGTGTGACCCTTACTTTTCATTCCCACTGGGGGTCTTCACCGAGTCACACTGACCTGGGATATAACTGGGGGTTTAAAACACCACAGACATGAAAAAATTACATAATTTCAGTGTATATATGGTCTTACCTCCCTTACAAACAATACTGATGACAAATCTATTTAATATTTGAAACTTACCTCTGCTAGAGTTCTATTAACGACGGAAGACTCATCCGTTTTTGTGTGATATAAGCAATGAATCAACATAATCAACACGTTTTGTAGCATAAATCACATTTTTCTTGTAAAACTTAAGTGAAACAAGGTTTTCATGACTACTGAAAACGTTTCTGTTTAACTGTTAGTCTAGTAAGTAGTATTGGCTATAATAAAATAAATGCAAGCTATAAAGAACAAATAGAAAACACACAATATCAAAAAAATATGCTGTTTTTTTTTCTTTTCATTTATGCTTACAAAAATATTTGTATTCTTTGTTGGTACAAAATCCTGGCATTTTTCCTCTTTTCACCACCAGCTGCAACCTACAATATTGAAAAGTCTTTGTTAGACACCTAATACTCCTAAAATGTATACAGGTGCATACACACACACACACACACACACACACACACACACACACACACACACACACACATATAACAAAAAAGTCACTCACACTTAAAAAAGTGCAGTTTGGGGTAACATTCCTCCTGAATCCTTCTCGCCATGACTGCAGATGCTCAGGACCTTGGGACTTGTTCTCTTCCCTGGATATGAGGGATCACAAAGGGATCTCTTTACCTTGTGTCTTTCACATGAACTTGTGTTTTAATTTCATATTTACCATGACCTGCCTGTTTTCGAGTACTCTTTTCAACTATTTATTACCCTCGTGTCAAACTGACCCGAGGACCTTATAAGGGATATAAATGTGTAGGGGGTTGTAGGATGTGTGTTCTTTTTTTCTTTTTTTTTTTGTACACGTTCCTCACAGAAAATAAGCCAAGGCAACTGAGTTTTTAAAATGAATACTGTGCTTGTGTGCCCTGACCCAAAGCTGACAGAAGATCATGACACGCTTCCCCTGCTGTCGTTATTCTTGCCCTCTGAACTTGCTGGACACTGACGCATTTCTGTTCCTATGACTAATCTTCCCTAGCTGCCTCAGAGACTTCCGCATTCTAAGAATAGCTGCTGTATATATATACTATATTGCCAAATGTTTTGGGACGTCTGCCTTTACATGCACATGAACTTTAATGACATCCCATTCATAATCTGTAGGGTTTAATATGGAGTTGGCCCACACACACACGTTCACACACTCATTCACACCCAGGGGTAATTTAGATTAGGGGCAATCCAGCTACCAGCATGTTTTTGGGAGGTGGGAAGAAAAGAGAGAACGAAGAGAAAGCCACTTGGGCACTGGGAGAACATGTGAATCTCCACACAGGCTGAGCTCAGGATCGAACTGGAGACCCTGATACTGTGAGGTGCCAATGCTACCTACCCACTGCATCTCTGTGTCGTCCTTTTAATTTTTAACATTAAAGATATTACTTTTGAACATTAAAGCTATTATTTAAGCACCATATATAAAACAACACCTATAACCCCTACAATCCTGTCAATATACCCGTATTATCCGGTATTTATAAATATTTATTATATGTTAGTATTTCACAGGAACTACTTCGGCTCGATGTTGCACAGCATTGTATTGCACGCACAACTGCACATATCTACACTTTATATCACTTACAGACCATACTTTTTCTGCCATCTATCTTTTATATTCCTTATGTTGTATTTTTTTTTTTATGCAAGTAAATTCTGGTTTATGTAAATTCTCTTTTGTTAGGTCACCAGACAGTGATAACAAGCATTCGAAAAATGCTGTGTCTGTTTTTTTAAGTAGCAGGAGAAGTGTGGAGGATTCATACAACTATTCTCTGATTCGCTGATTCATTCATCTTCAGTAAGTACTTCATCCTTGTGTGGTTCGTGGTAGATCCGGAGCCTATCTCAGGAACACTGGGCACCAGGATGTGTCTGGATTGCCTAAAGACAGCACTTCTGAAGACAGTTTATCGCCATGTCTCATTCACTATCTGGTGGACAACTTCACTTCACTGTAAACCCTAACGTTGCCTTTACCTAAACAATCAAGTAATCATGACTAAACATTACTTAAAATGTGTGTTTTGTACCATAAATCAAAAATCCAAGTTTATTTAACTTATTTACCTACAAAATACATAAATTTAAGATTTCAAGTGTTATGAACTCAAAATCATAATTCGTTATTATAACTCGCTCTGGTCTTCCTTTGATGTGATTGGCCGTGGAAGGAGTTCAACAACAAGAGAACTAATGCACCGATTGTTAGATAATTGCAGTTGTCTGGTCTGTTGCTAGTGAAGTTTAAGGGTTCATCATGAGTAGGACAAAGGACTCCATGTGTGTTTACAAAGAATTGGCAATCATGTAGAGGATGTTTTGCCAAAATGTGTTAATTTCCCCTGTTTATGGAGACTTTTGGGACAGGCTAGTTCCCTGGTGGTCTAGTGGCTCGCATGCGGCGCTCTCGCCACTGTGGCCCGGCTTCGATTCACGGTCAGTAAATGATAAAATATGCTATATGAACACCAAGTTAAATAGTATACGAGCAATAAATATACTAGTTTTGGGAGACCCCATTACTCAGTTAGTTTGAGGGAGCGAGTTTACTCAGTCAGTTGAGTATAGTCAACTTGTTAGGGTTTTCAGTGTTGGATACTATACACTAAAAGTTAAAAACTCTCCTGAAATGAAAAAAAGACCCTTTCAACACACTCAGTACTGTTTGGCTCTACAGTATACGGTTGTGGAAGAGTAATGACTCATTATGCCCCTACTCATTGTCACTGGATGCATTCCCTTTTGGGTCTCCAGGGTTTTTTTTTTTTTCCTGCTTATTGTCTCAGGGAGTTGTCTCACTGAGCCACTGTTATCTTTGGCTTGCTCATTAGGGATTCAAATCTGCATATCTATCCAGATTTCTGTGAAACTGCTTTGTGACAATGTTTATTGGTAAAAGCGCTATGTAAATAAAATTGAATTGAAGGCAGGAATATACCCTGGGTGGGACACCAGTCAGTCCACACGCATTCAGACATCTAGCAGCAGTTTAGCATAGCCAATCCACCTACTGGCATGTTTTTTTTTTTTAACTACAGATAGTAGTACAAGCTCAGAATCGAATCGAGGGCTCTGGGGCTGTGAGGTGGCAATGCTACCCACTGTACCACTGTGACACATTTTTATACAATTATTTGTTTCATATTGTCATATATATTTACACACAGGCTCCTTATTACAAAAAAGTTGCATGTATCTGGAATGGTCAGGAAGAGGAATACAGAGCCCTGATAAAATCCTTCAGTGACTGGAGCCACAAAAACTGCCTCCTAGTAAATACCTCTAAAACCAAGGAGATGGTAGTGGATTTTCTAAGGGCTAAACCCCCTCCTTATCCAGGCAGCATCTATGGTGCGGACATTGAAGTGGTGCCAGCCTACAAATATCTAGGTGTGCACCTGGACAATAAGTTGGACTGGTCACTTCACACAGATGTACAATATAGAAAAGGGCAGAGACGGCTTTTCCTCCTAAGACGGCTTTCGGTCCTTTGACATCTGCAGGAAGATGCTACATATGTTTTACCAAACTAGTTTACTAGTCTGCTGGGGAGGCAGCATAAAGCAGAAGGATGCAAGGTGGGTAGACAAACTGCTTCTTCAGTGACTGGAATGAGGTTTGAATCACTGCAGGCCGTGGTGGAGAGATGCACACAGAAAAAGCTAGAGGCCATTCTGGAATACCCTGACCATCCCCTACACAACACCCTGATGGACCAGAGAAGCAGCTGCAGTGGACGACTCAAATCACTGCGCTACAGGACTGAATGATACAGGAGATCCTTCATCCCCACTGCCATCAGGCTCTACAACACCTTACCCAATGGCAGATGACTAATCACTACTCTCATTACTTTACTACTTCACTACTTTACTACTCTCACTAATTTCTACTACTCTCACTACTTTTTACTACTCTTACTACTTTCTTTCTTACTTATCTACAAGACTACCTGAATTTCCCTTCGGGGATTAATAAAGTTTATCTTATCTTATCTTATCTCTTATCTAGTAGTTGCATGTCCAACTCTTAGTGAGATCATTTGGACTTGAACACAGCGTGGAGGGATAGGATGCAGCTTGCATGCAGCGGACCCTTGAGCCTCAGCCACACTGAAATTGCTCACTCCTTTGCACAGGAAGCTATTTACAGGCTTCATCTGAGCATAGGGGGTGGTGTTATTTACAGGAATCAGACTCACTTTCCCTCAGTAAAAAAAAAAACAAAAAGAAAGCAGCGCCTTTTTTTTTCTTCATTACCTTACACATCTCTGTTTTCCATCTGTTGGAAATTCCTCCCGTGTGTGTCTCCTGACCCCGGGCTTTATTAGAGACTTCCTGGAGTGTGGAAAGCTCCTCTATTTGGAGTTAACAATGTTTATTCAAGGTGCTTACAATAAATGGAAATTATAAGACATACAACAGCCATTTAGAGAAATATTGGAGCAAGACCTGCTTTAAACGCTCATTGCCCCCCCCCCCCCTTTTTTTTTTTAGAAGCAAGGAGCTTGTTGGTGGAAAGAAGAACAGTAACAAAACTTTAGTTAGTTTATGCATTTTCCTCTACTCTCATATGTGATTTGGCTATCTGACTGTGGGAGAGATAGGAAACACAGGAAAAAGAATCACAGTGGGAAGGGTGAATAAAGAAGAGGGGTATCTAAAGCATGCCTGGAATTATTAAGATCAAGGCTCTTGGGGAGGATTCTCTCTCGCTGGTGAGCAAGCACAAAGACTGAGCAAAAACTCTCCACTTCATTGCCTGTGAATTAAACAAGCTGAGAAAGAAAGTAAGGAACAGATCTGGGAATTCTTGGGCAATTCCAATTTCAGCCGAATCCTTAACGTGTGATCCAAGCAATGATGAATAAGCCAATTATATCCTCCATGAGATGAATCATTCTTTTGGGATTTTGTAAGAGAGTCTGTGTTTTGCTGCAGCTGATATTGTTTAGACATTCAGCACAGCCTCTGACATTAAACGTGGGAAAGGCGAGATGTTATGATAGTTGAAGGGGAAGTACATAGTATATACTCTATGCTAACCTAAAAGTATATTAGTACATACTTTTAAGTGGGTTTGAAAACGAGTGGTTTGTTAAATCCATAACACTGACTTTTCATACTTAAAGCCACTGTTAACTTTTTTTTTCTAGTTAGCATTACTCCTAGCTACAGCTTCTATAGTTTGACTTTTCCATTGTGCTATTTCTTTTCTGCTGCTTTTATTCTGGCTTTGGCTATGTTGAAAGTAAGTGTAGTCGAGTATCCCTATGAATGAATCAGAATTAGAAACACGCTTCACTAGCCACAGAAATTGACATGACTTATCTTGCTCAATCAGTCTCTGTTCCTCTTCTCCTCAACTGTGATTGAAAGTGTATCTAGCATTTTTGGTGCAGTAATTTTTACCATGGTATTTTCTTTTAATAGCCATGTAATAGCCATGGTATTCTCTTTTAATAATGAAAGAAATGGGAGACAGCAGAAGGACTGAGATATGACGAGACAACTGGCATCCTTAGCGGTTGCTCTATCGTTTATGCTAATTGGTGTAGCTCTGTCTAAATTAGTTTAAATTGATTGTCTAAATTGATTCCTTGCAACATTGTACTCGTAGCCTTTGTTAAATAATAATAATAATGTAAAGAAGAATAAGAATAAGAATATTTGCTAAAAAAAATCCTCTTTGTCATTCCTAATTTCTTTGCTAGCACTAGCACTGTCAACACATTCTTTAGACGGTCGGTGACATCACTGACACATCCACACAGTGGACTATAGGAGTGGTTTTTTTTTTTTTTTGGGGGGGGGGGGGGTAAGTAAGGATTAAAAAATGATGTGGTGTGCTGTTATATGAAAAAAAAAAATCATTGAGGGTGTAGTATGATACAGCCTGGTGTGAAGCAGAATTACTTTTACCTCTGGATTGTCCAGTTTCCTCCCGCCTCCTAAAAACATGATGGTAGGTGGATTAGCTACAGAAAAGGTGTGAATAAGTGTGTGAATGTGTGTGTGAATGTGTGTGCTCATAGTGCTCTGTGATGGACTGGCATAACATCCAGGGCGTGCCCTGCTTCTTGCCCAGTGTTTCAGGGTTGGATCCCAGATCGACCTTTACCCTGACCAGGATAAATCATTTCCCAGTTAGCAAACTGATGTTCGCCAATGCCGTCTGTCTGTTGGGCCAACAGACTTTCAGCCCTCTTTTAATCCATCTCTGCCAACTTTGGTCCAATTTTGGCCCAGTCAGTTATTCGACATCAGTTATTCGCTTGGGTCAAGGTTGGGTGCCAACGCTGGGCCGTCATTTTGTCCATTGGGCCAGCGATGGACCACCAGAGTTGCCAAACCTGAATGAATGAATGAATGAATGAGTGAATGAATGAAAGATATGAGAGAGCAATATAACTTTTATTTTTAGTATCACTTTCAGTAAGACTTCATAATGGTTCAAACTATTTTCTTGTGTAGTCACACACACCACAGATAGAGATTAGGTTGAAGAATTCCTTAAAGGAGGGTAAGAAGTTTGTTTTTTCCCAACACACACACACACACACACACACACACACACACACACTTGGACATATGGTTACTTGTGTGATTCACAGGGATTTTTTCTCAGATGAATGAATGGCGGTAAGTCAGTACCCCCTCAGTATGTCCCACGCCTTACACCAGCCTCAGAAGTGTCATAGAGTATTGGTGAATCAAAAAGAGGTGCCCCGCCTGGTTTGGGACTTTTGGTGAGTGGGTGTTGGTGGTTTTGATCCAATCTGGCAACCTCTTTAAGCGCGCATACTTCTTGCCTCGCCAGCACGGACTCTTCAGTGCACAGCCGGAGCGCACCGGAGCGCATACCACGGGACGCACGTCTCTCAAGCAACACACAGGACTATAGTTTCACTCAAATTACTACAAACATGTTGGATCACACGAGACAAAGAGACTTATTTCGGATTTTACTCGCTTTATTGTGTTTTTGCCGACAAATGCCTGGTAAGTGTGCGAGTGTGAGAGACCTCGTAGGCTTGAACAGCTGTACAAGATCTCAGAGGACGACTGAACTTAATTAAATAATTTAGGATTTGTATCTGGCTTGGTGTTTTAACTACAATCATAGCAATAATGATGCTCACTATGAAATAATTCTGTGACTTTATACAAATCCTCCTTTAACATTAAAGGAGATTAAAGGAGAATTTGTATAAACTATAGACTATATAACTCATATTTAGTTAAAATTATTATTTAGTTATAATTATTTAGTTATAATTATTTAGTTAAAATTGTTTTATTTCACATGTATTTACAACATATTTCATGTTATTTTTTTCCCCTGTGTACATTATTTGTCATGTCACATGTCAAAGCTGATTTTTTTATGTTAAAGGTTAGATTCATATCATCAGCAAAACCCCCTTTGTTGTAGCATTTTTTTTTTTTTTTTTTTTGCACGGGAGGTATCACAGCAAAAAGCACAGGGTTTCATTAACTCCTACTATTTACTTAGCTGAATGAAGTCTTACAGTGTTGAATGGACGCCTACAGGTTTTAGTATACAGTAAACCTCTACAGTCTTCTTTTATACCCAGGATGCTGTATCATTAGGACTTATACACCATGTAATGAACAGGGTTAATTCAGCTTAGTGTGTACAGTTAACAAGCACTGTTGGTGTTATTTCAACACTGGGGATGTAGGCCAACCTGGAAAATCTGAAATGTAGCTGTGTATGCAGATGGCAGTGGAAATCTTTTGAAGAAAGTTTCTGTGTTAGACTGTATGTTACTGGACAGCAGGGGCTTTTCATGAACTTCTGGGCCCCATTCCCATTTCTTCTACAAATCTCAGTAGGCCAGCTTAACATCTCTTAAAAATGCAAGCGGTTTACTCCAGACTCTTTAAAACTCTTCCACTTTGGGGACCTGGCAGTCAGTCTCACTATTTCTTCTCCTCTGTGACAACCCTGCTGTGCTGAAAGGCTGTTCAGTATGAACAGATTGTGAATGAGTCCTGGGATGAGCGCAGTATGATTAGTGCAGTAGTTCTTAGGTACAGATCTACAGTTTCCATGTCAGATTATCCACTGAAGCAAGAGTGAGACTTGAGTATAAACTGTTTTTTGGACATGCAGATTTTTCAGCTTATTCAAGTGGGACATCAGCAGGAAGCGTAGATGCTCGTATGTTACCAAGTGAGGGCGCCATTTCATTAATGATTGAATTCGGCACTAATCAATGCAGGCCGGTGTGATCCTCCAGGACCTGTGCCTGATACACAGGTTCTAACACGGTTTTGTTTTTCCCAGGTACATGTGCTGCAACCCCTCTGCAGCTCGATCCACCAAGCATTGTGGTGCCATTCGGGAGCCCAGTATCTGTGAACTGCAGCACGAATGTCACACATGCAGGCATGGGCTGGGAAGCATCTCAGGAAGAAGTGAACATGATGGAAAATGTCACATTCGTTACCTGGACCGTGAAGAGCCTTGAGCATTGGGATATACAGCCAATCTGCTACATCAATGGCAATGAGCAATATTTGCTGAGTCTTAATATTACTGTATACAGTGAGTTTTTTTAAGTACCACATTTCTATTTGTTTCTATCATTGTAGGATGTAGAGAGATAACATATGGATGTTTATGAACTAGTCGTGAGTTAAAAGTCCTCCCAGGCAACATATATAATTTTTAAAAAATTATATTTTAGATTTTGAGAAAGACTATTTTGAGAAAGACTAAGTGACTGTATAAGACTGTATTGGACCTCTATTATGGTCTATTTCCATAACTGAAATTAAAATAAACTTTAACCATCTGCAAATCAAAAATCAAATCATGCGCTGTATACCTAACATCTGCAAAATCAGTTTTCAGTTTTAAAGAGAGTTTTTCTCTCAACAGAGCCTCCAGACCGGGTTTCCATCAGCACTGTGGGTCACACAGGGCCGCTGATTGAAGGCAGAGAGTACGAGCTTCGTTGTGATGTTCAGAATGTTGCTCCTGTTCATCTCCTCACTGTGAACTGGTACAAAGGACAACATCTATTGAAAAGAGAAAGCTTTTCTGACATGGACAAATTTCCAGTTGATGAAACTAAAACACTTCAGATCTCACCGCACAGAGGTGATGATGGCACTCAGTACAGATGTGAAGCAGAACTGCATCTGGGACCAGAAGGACCTCAACCTCCTCCTTTAGTGAAATCAGATCCTCTAAACATTACAGTGCATTGTAAGTTTGTCTTCCCATATTAAAACTTAACATCACATCGTCATGAGGAATAAAGACGTCTTTAATATGTAAGGAGTAGAACACTTGTGGGGGTGCTGTTATAGGAAAAAGATCAGCGATGGGGTGGTGTGATGCAGCCTGATGCAAAGCGGCATTACTTCTACCACCCCAAAGTGATCATTTCTCTTATTGCATTAAATAATTATATTAAATAATTGCAAATTTTAAATTAAAGTATGTCACATCATATTTTTAATCAGTGAGAGTTACATTTAATTTAGTTCAGAGTCATTCCTTCACTTTCTCTTGAGTTAATAAGACAGAAAAAAATGTAGCGGGTAACCGAGAAACTACAAAGTGCAATGACCGCTGTCTTTATATTTAGAAGTTAAGAAGTGTTGTTCAGATTAATTTGAGTCTAATTTTTAATACCACTGTGCTCAGAGGTGCACAAATCATTAATTCTACAGTTAGCACATATGCATGTTTGCCTAATCCTATCTCTCAGTAGCTCCGTTAATATGACCCTCAGATTTAGAAGACGTGACAGTATATTTAGCACATTTATCACAGATAAATACACAGATACATAAACGAAATTAATTTGAATGATTTTTTTCAGTAATTGTAATAACAAAAGGAGCAATTATCCTGAAACCACACCTTAAGACCTAGCAAAATTAGCCAGTTAGCTAACTAGTCAGTGATAGTAACCAAGCTCAAAATGGTAGCTAATTTATGCCACATTTAACCCAAATAAATGTAACTCGCAAGGTAAGTGCAATAACACAACCTGACTACTGTTCGTATAATTGTTTTTATCAAATAGTTTTTCCCAACGACTCAAATGTGTGATCCAAGAACTACTAGCAAGCTTCATTTACCGAATCAATTTGTGTCACATTACCATGAAACAACTGTATCGTGCTATATTTAGACATCTATGTAGTAGCGGAAGAGTAACAGTTGACACTTAATGTGCTCGTGTTCCTGTGTACCCACTAGATGGACCTGAGTTTTCAAACTGTCCTGATGTTGTGCATCTGAAGGAGGGACAGAGTCTGGCAGGCTACTGTAATGTCACGGGAAAACCACTGCCTCATTCCTTCTGGGTGAGAGAGGAGGTTATCATTGATCCTGCCATTCCACTTAATAGGACCTCAAGTGGACAGTACAAAATCATCACCAACGGATATATTACCAAGTCCCTGAAGGTGGAAGTGATATGTAAGTCTGTGTATGTGTGTTAACGATGTGTGTCAAGAAACAGTCATAAACACTTGGGGTGTGTCGTTATAGGAAAATAATCAACGCTGTGGTAATGTGATTTGGCTCAGTGCTAAGCAGAATTACTCTTACCACCCTGAAGGCGATTATTTTCCAATAACAGAACATTCTGAAGTGTTTTATGCCCCTTACACCACAGCAATTTTCCAACAATCGCAGTTTCTTATTAATTAAAGATTGGCACATACTATTTAGGAATTTATAATTACATTTTATGTTGTGGAATGACGGTCAAAGTTATTTCCTGCTATCACGTATGTATATATGTATATAATAGCTATAAACAGCTATTCCCTGATTTTACACTGACATTAATTGACAAAAAACACAGCTTGTCATGCTACCAAGAAATCGGAAAGCACATGGGCTTATGGGCTATTTTGTGTAGTTTCATGTCATATAATCCCAATGAAGTCCATTTCCGTTCCATGTTGTAACACTACGAAATGTTGAACAGTTAAAGGGGGTGAATACTTATGCAAAGTATTGTATACTCATTCACCTTTTTTCTTTTCTTTTCTTTTCTTTGTTACAGATGGACCAGAAATTTCATGTGAACTCCATTATACAGTCAAGGAGAAGGAATATTTCAGCCCCAACTGCGGGGTTGTAGGTTATCCTTCGAGCGAAATAATTTGGTATAAAGATGGAAACGTAGTAGATTTCCCACAAACAATGTACAAGACAGATGCAGGGCAATACACCATAACAGCAATCAACAACAACTCCATCGTCAGTCACACACTGGAAATCGATGTCTTGTGTAAGTGTAGAACTGTTTTTGTTTTTTTTTTTTTGTTTTTTTTTAAGTTTTTTACATATGCTTGAAAGAAAAAAATGTAGAAAGTTTTCAATGTTTTAAATGTGCTTCATATAAAGCATATCAGCAAGGAGTTAGTGCCTTCTAGTATTAAATGATTTTCTGCTAGATAGATAGATAGATAGATAGATAGATAGATAGATAGATAGAGGTTAAAAGATGTATGTACAAAATAATACAGAATATAAACAGATGTACAATCATGCTAAGGTTAAAACAGCATGCGAATGTGTCATTGTACAGCATAGGACATAGGAACACGTTCTCTCTGTACTCTCTGAACACACTGCTCACTGTACTCATTGGGCTCATGGAGTGTGTGTGTGTGTGTGTGTGTATATATGTGTATATATGTGTATATATGTGTATATATATATATATATATATATATATATATATATATATATATATATAGCCTTAAAAGGGATCAGAATGGAAATAAAGAAAGTCATTACAAACTACCAGTAAGGATAACATTATCTTAAATGTATTAGGCAACATTTACTTTCCTTAGGGTATAAATTTAGCTACAGCCTTAAACATTTTCCTAATTTAGCTTCCCTCCTGTTTCCACTGAAGCCAGCTGGAGTACACTGAGCCTAAATGCTTAACTGAGCTGTAGTGGAAAAGTCTGGTTATCCAACTTAAACGTTTTGATAAATTGCTTAAATTTCAATTTAGAAAAGTAATGTAAGCCCTGAAATGAGAAAAATTAGTGTTCATTTTCAGTAGAGGCACACATCTTTAATATATAAGTAGTAACTAGAATAACATGGTAGGACATTAGTAACTGGAGTGAAAAGTAATATTATTATAACATTCCTCTTTTCTCAGATCCACCCTCTGAGATTTTAGAGCTGCAGGATGTACAGGTATCTAGTGGCGAAGATGTGGTGCTCAAGTGCTCTTCTTATGCCAACCCTCGGCCCAGATACAAATGGATCTACCATCGGACATCTAATGTACATGCCGAGGACCAAGACGGCGTGTCTCTGCTGCACATAACCCGTGCTGGTGGAGACAACATTGGCAAATACATATGTGTTGCCGACAATGATCTGGGAGAAACGAGTCAAA
>CM040997.1:4893267-4903783 GCA_022985145.1 Pangasius djambal
TATCGTCAGGGTTGCCATGGCACTGCACCTCTGGTTGAGGCAGTAGCATGTTAGCGGTTCATGGGCGGTCGGAAAAAAAGCTGGTTCAACCTGGCAACCCTGTGCACTGTCCTATAGTAGAAGCTGTGCAGGTTCAGGGTGGGCTTACTCTCCCAAAGCTCACTCACACTGCTGTGGTACACTGTGTAGTATCTGCGCAGCTCTAAACGCTCAAAAGTTTACACACGACCCCGGAGAAGGAGAGGAAAGTTGCGGTGGAAATGGCCACCATGTTCAGGGAGCGGATATTTTACACATGGCTCATTTTGGATCTGCTGACGCTGCGCTCTGAGGTCCACGGTGGGCGATTTTATTCCCATTTCTCTCCGATTTCATGTGACTGTAAAAGTTTTTCTCAGCTCGAAACCTGCTTTAAAGTTTTAAGAAAAGCCTTTAAAGTCATTCCTGCGACGGTGAAAGTGTTCATGTTGCCAAAGTTAGAACGAAATCAGGCCCAGAATATACTGAGGTATTTAGAAATGCTAACTTTGCTATGTGTTAGGTGTTAAATTCGCAGCTAGAAGTACAGTTTCTTTGACTAAACACCACACTTAAACCTTGGTTATGAATCCAGTGACGTATTAATTTTATGTTTTTTTAAGCTTTAAATGAACTCCTGTAGCGTTGAACTCTTACAAAGATGAAGAAAAAGGTGCACACTCTCAGAAACAAAGGTACCAAAGTGTACTTTTTCTAGCAAGAGTATGTCACTTTCACCTGGAAAAGTGAATATAGTCTACTTTTAAATTACATCAAAGTGCCTAATTGCACCTTAAAGACCACTAATGGGGTTGTAAAGCAAAGGTAGGGGATGTAACAACTGTAACACAACTGTAACACAACCCAATTTTAAAGCTTTTTTTTTCCCCTAAATACACACATGAACGCTGTGACGTCATTACCACCACTTACAAGATCATCATTTCTCATTATTCATTAAAGCAGCTTTCTTCCACTGCTGCTGGAGATATTTGTGGGAGAAAAAAAGATATTCTAACATTTCTGTTTTCTAAAAACTGAAATCTATTCAGCCGTGCACTGTTATCTCTAGACGTAGTTTCAGCGTTTGTGTATGGTCTTTGTGTTTGCGAGATTGTGAGAAGTAATGGGTGTGACCCGCAGTACAGATGTAACGGCGGAGCAATTTTCGTGCTCGTATGTGCAAATTTCAGTTGGTGCGGAACTCATAAAGGCGTCGTCCTCTTTTAACGTCTCCATCCAGTGTCCATTTTTATCTCCCCCTTTTTTCTGAATTTTCCTCATTAGAGTACAGCTCATAAAATGTTTCGTTAAAGCGATGTTAGACCGGGGACACCTGTGCATAAATCATTATGATAGTGGTGACAGGAATGTCTTCCTGTCCCATATCCCATAAAGTCATTTTTTTTAATAATAACAACACAACGAATCTTGCCACCACCCTGTGTGCGTGGAGTTTGCATGTCGTCCCCGTGCTTTGGAGGTTTCCTCCGGGTTCTCTGGTTTCCTCTCCCAGTCCAAAGACATGCACTGTAGGCTGATTGGCATCTCCACGTTGTCCGTAGTGTGTGAATGGGTGTGTAAGTGTGCGCGATTTTGCCCTGCGATGGACTGGTATCCCGTCCAGCGTGTCCCCCGCCTTGTGCCCCAAATCCCCTGGGATAGGCTCCAGGATAAGCGGTACAGAAAATGGATGGATGGATGCCTGGAACAACACATTTCTCTTTGTTCAGAAAGCTTCAGGCTAAGTAACCTGTGCCTCTGAAGCAGAGCCGTGATGATGCATAGCCTCAGATAGATCAGTATTTCCAGCCATCAGTGACACTGACCACCCCAGATTCCACAACAGACAAGGAAAAGTTTCATCCATTTATTTCTACACCAGATACATACATATCTGTACCAGATACAGTTTATCGTATGATTTATAACACTTTTTTGCCATTTTTTTGTAAATGTGAAAAACATCTTACTGTTTAATGTTTCCTTTATGTGTCTAACAATGAAATTAGAGAAATGAATATAGTATACCTTATAAGGTACATAATTGGACCTTAAAGCTACTTCACAGGCGCTTTCTTAGGTAAAAGATACACAAAAAACGTACAAAAGTTACCGCAGTACTTGGTACAGTTATAACCCTTGTTTCTTATGCTGTAAACATAATTATAGTATAATAACTGAAGGAACTCCTACTATACGTGATGTTCCCTTTTGACATCAGTTAGTGGCCATCGATTCATTTTGAAATTGGATACAAAAGTAGGTTAGATTAAAGCGTGTAGCCTTGTTGGTACCACACCAGCGACTGGGAAAAGTACAGTTGGTACCTTTATTCCTGAGAGTCTTGTAACAGTTGGAACAATCGTTTCTTCTGCTGTTAACACAACTATAGTGTAATAACTGAAGCAAATCGAATTGTTCTTGACATTCCCATCTGACCGGTAGTGACCATAGATTCATTTTTGAACTGAGCACAGAAGTAAGTTTTGCATGTCGCTGAAAGACACGACTGGCTGTATAATGGTTGAAATGACAGTAAACTCCACTTGACTTGACTTGACTTGACAGTGTTTTTCTGTTTGTATAGCTGATAACAGTTTTCTTTTGCACGTGTGAAGAAGAAGCTGAAGATAAACCAGGAAAAAAAAAAAACATGTCTCATGTTAATGCCACTAAGTGGTGGAGGCGTTATGTTTTCAGGGTGTCCGTGCATCCATCCGTGCATCCATCCAAGATTCTCCTTAGTGCAGTATCTCAAGAAAGAGTGGCTGAACTGTAGGATTTGTATGAAATTACCACTTTAACCAGCAAATGAACCGATTCGATTTTTGGAATTGTTCCAAACAGGGTCAAGGTCTCAGCAAGGTCAAATGTCTGGAACAGTTTTTCTTCAATACTCTTAGGTATATAAAATATTAAGTATATTTAAGGCTGTTTCTGGCATACAAATTATTAACTGGAAGGACTAGACTTGTCGGTGGTGGAGGCTTCCCCGTCAACCCCATCGCCTTTGAGTTCCACGTTATTTCGTAACATCATACATGATGGTAGAAATTTGATTTGGTCGTGAAACTCTGGTTGTGACTTTATTAATATTATTTTTTTCCCCTCCCACTCGTGAATGGTGACGCACTCAATTCTAAGTCCGTTAGAAGAAGTCCTTTAGAGGTGGGTTTTTGCATCTTGATAGGAGATTACAGGAAACACGGGTTTTGTCTTTTAAGTGTTTGATATTGATTAATCATGTGAAATGATTAATGATTATGGCAACAAATTTATACAAATGGTTTAGGCTTTGAAATACTTTTTTTTTTTTTGCATTACATATATCCAGTAGAATGAATTGTTTTATATTAGGGGCATATTTGCAAAGATCCGTTCACAGTATATGGGAGTTTACTGTCCGGCATTCACCACATCACATATTTGTCTGAATAGCACAAAAAACTTGTATCACAACCTTGGTAAACACTGTATTTGTTAATTCAGTGCTGTAAAATGCACACTATTTCATACATAGTTGTGTTGGTCTGAGCAGTGCATGGCATATATTCCAGCTAAGAATGTAAAGGAAGTTCTGGGGCCAAGTCTTTTCTCAGTATAAGTGGGGTTTCCTTCCTGTGCTTGGCATGCTTTATCACTGAGCTCATGTCCTGTGTGTTTGTGTAATATCCAGGCAGTGGGAAACTGGAGGGAAAAAAAATACAGGTTTCAGGATGTAAATATAATTTTGTCTTTTTTTTAACGCAGGTGAAAAGGCTCCATGTCCACTTTCTATCAGGCCGCAACGTGTAGTGTTGGAGTATGGCCAATCTATCAACGTGGAATGTCGTTCATCTGAAGAGTCTAATGCAAACTTGAGTTGGAAATATTTAAACAGCATGTCTAACGAGAGCACCTTGGTAATTAACTCTGAGATGTTTGTTGGCCTCGTGGGCTGGAATGGAAACGCATCATGCCACGGACGTTTTGTGGGACTAGATGACTGTAAGGAAGATTTGAATATTACCATTTACAGTAAGTGTGATGTCTTATATTTTTGTTTATTATGTAGTTTATTACTTTTTAATACAACTTGCATCTCTGTTTTTTTTTACCATATGTAATATATGTAATAATTAAAATATTCCCTTTCAGAGCGTCCAGACCGGGTGTCCATCAGCACTGTGGGTCACACAGGGCCGATGATTGAAGGCAGAGAGTACGAGCTCCAGTGTGACATTGAGAATGTTGCTCCTGTTCAGCTCCTCACTGTGAACTGGTACAAAGGAAACAATCTAGTGAAAAATCTAAGTTTTGTTGAGACCACGAATCCAGCTGATGAAACTGCGACACTCAAGATCTCCCCAAGCAGAAACGATGTTAAAACGCAGTACCATTGTGAAGCCAAGCTGAAACCGGCACCAAGTGACTCTGCCGTGAAATCAGATCTTCTCAACATTATAGTTCACCGTAAGTACTGATTCATAGTAAAGGTTCCCGCTCACGTTCTGAGAATGTCAACATTCAAGAAGTAGTAGATGATTCATTTGCACTATGAAATCCATATGCAGCTCCTTTCATCTTGTTGTTTTCTTTTCCTTTGTTCCTCTGCTGTAGACAAACCGGCTATAACGGACAAATTGCCACAGTGGGTCCCGGTGTTTCGCGACCATCCGGCGGTGCTCGTTTGTGAGGCCAGTGGGTTTCCACCGCCCACTATCGCATGGATCGTCAACAACAACAGATCGGAAGGTGGAAACCTGACAGTTAAAGAGAACGGCGTATATATCTGCGTCGCAAACAATTCTGCTGGGAATGACAGCAGAGTGGTCAATGTAGTCATGAAAGGTAATAATACTCTTTACTCCAGCCCTTATCATATATCATTCACACTGTCATCAAGGTTTAAAATCTTTCTCTGTCTGAGCGTGACTTCACAGGTTGTTGGTTTCGAATTGAGTTGTGAAGAACAGGCAGCCAGTGGGACCCAGTAACGAAGAATAGGCCAATTTACACAAGTTTTGTTTTGATTTGTATTTTAAAGCACAGAGCTATAGATCGTTCCTAATGTTCTCTGGAACACTAGTCGCAGGAAAGGCTGAGCTCTGAGTGACCCTCAGGAGTGCTAGAAGGACTAAGTTATATGAGCTTGTGATGGGCTATACTGCTTCAGGATATCAGCAAAATATCCTAGAGCTTTAAATGGGTTAAGCAGGACTTTGTCGTAAATGCACGTCTTTATATGTGTGTAATATGGCTTGAAATACAGCTGGGAAAGAACGTAGATATGAAGTCCTAACGGCATCGCCTGCAGATTGTTTGCTCATTGAGATGACAGTTGGTGATCGTAGTCAGTCAGGTGTTATACCTGGTTAAACAACACGGCAAAAAGAAGCTTATGTCGATTTGTCACAGGAGGAAAGTTGCATGTTGGGACTGGGAGCTGGATTTGTTTAACACATGGTGAAAAGATTTCTAACCGTGAAGCAGTTATTGTGCGTTAGCCAGAAGTGTGATATCCGGTTTGTACAGTTATCACACCACGGACATGGTTAAGGGCCTAGAGCACAAAACAGACGTGGATGGGCTAGGTGTCTTTGAGCACTGCATTCAGAAATTCTGTCCCAACCTTCTAGTTCAGCAGAATTGAATTTCAGTCCATTACACCATTTGCACCAACTTGAGAAGCCGTAATGAAGGGATACAGTATCTCTGGTGGACTCAGATTTAATGTTTCAAAATGGATTTTATGATTATTAATGCTAAAATGCATCAGAAGTGAACTATTTTGATATTATGGGAACATATCACAGAATGTCGTCCTGTGCTATGCTGTATTCTTTGATTAGCTGGATAATGTGTGTTGGTCAGATCAGGTTGGTCAGGGCTCCAGGAGCGTTTAAGCAGCTTTTACTTCCGCCTTCTCTTCCTGTCCTGCTCTCTAAACAATTAATGTGGCATATAGCCAGAATGGTCAGCGATATGGGACATATATCACTATACTTGTAGACATTTTCACAATACACAATATGTCTCGCAATGTTTAGGTTTGCTGACAAAGTGCCAGCAAAAACTAAAAAAAAAAAAGTTATTGGTTCAATGGCATTTTCCTTGCAACAATGAATACGAAAGAAAATTAAGCAAACAATCTGTACATAAAAAATTCTTTTACAGTCTAATCAGGTACTTGAGTAACAAAGGAGTCATTGTCATAAAATCAGTGATGATACCTGCGAAGTGTCTTGTGACGTAATTTATCACAATATTGGTAGATATTATATATATAAGGTCTGAATTACATGCCCAGATTATTTATACTTTCACATTTCATATTTAAACTGGAATAATGATTGTATGATTTTCTGTGGGGGAGTGTTAAAACATAAAGAATTTTATCATAATGATTTCCTTGTACTTGATTACCAGTGTATATACATTTAGCTCCTCCTTTCTCCCTGCTTCATGTTTATCCATGATGGACTACAGTACCTTTTATTACTCACTTTTGACGAAGGATGTTTAGTCCAAAGCACACTGATCCAGTTACGGTTTAATTACAGTTAAATTCTATCAAAAATAGTCACTGAAATTGCAACTGTTCTTTTTTTTTTTTGTTTGTTTTTTTTGTTGTTGTTTTTTTTGGTATGTTTCTCGACACAGAGGATTACCTGCCCCTGATCGCAGGTTTTGTTGCACTCGTGGTGGTGATCATCTCAGTCTTCTTCATCAGCATCTACTCCATCTACTACAAAAACACCAAGACGGGCCACTACACCGTGGAGGGCGCCAAGCCCAGCGCTCAAAACGGCAACATAGCGCAGAACGGCAAAGACAGCACGATTCCCATGAAGAAAATCATGGTGTAGGATGTGCTTTTAGTTATTTTGTTTTCTACTATACAGACGTCTGGCACTCAGCACGATCTATTATGGATCAGTTCCAGTGATCGAAGAGTGGAACGCCGTTACACTGGGATAATGGATATCCACCGGAGCGCCAGACTTCACCGGGAGTTTAGCTGGCTCATCTGGATTTGTGCTCCATTTAGCAGTATAAATCACCTAATATTTCATCTGCCATACATATCAAGCCTACAAACTCTTATATTAATACATATCGTCTCTTACACCATGTGGGATCTTGTGATCTGTCAGACGAGCCCGTTTTATTTAAACTACTGTTTACTGTGTTAGTAATAAAGAACTACTGCGGGGTTTGAAGCCAGTATCTAGAAGATACTATTCTGCCTTCTATTGAGCGATTTTTATTTCGCCCATTCGTCATTTAATATTTGCTCTGAAATTGCTTGTGCTAGTGTGACCCGCTAAATCATGACACTGCTGAGCTGTGTACCGTGCACTAACTTTAATGCAATGTTGAATGCTTGTGGGGTTCTTTTCTCCCTCCCATTGAACACAGTGCCTTAGAAAACATACTGATCATTTTAAAGACTTCAAAAAAGCATATTTATTTTCACAAACTGTACATTTGCAGATATTGCATTGTGTTAAATTCTTGATGTATATAGATATGTGAAATATCATTTCAAGCCTGAATGTCCTAAACAAAATCACACTTGGGATTAATGTCTCGTGCGACGTCGAAGGAACGACCGCAAAACAAAGTGAAAATGTCCGTCATCAGTGTTAAAGTACTGGGAATGGTGCTAGGAACGGCACTGGAATGTGCTCATTACTGACTGTTGAAACGGGAGAAAGGAGATAAGCTGAGTGCGCCCAGGCAATGACTCGACCCGTTTCCCTCCTGCCTTTGTGTTAACGTACTCGACGTACACTAATGTGTGCGCCTTTAAAGATAAACATGCCTTCTGCTCCAGCACTGTTTCGTTCTATTTAATTATATCTGTATATATCATGCTTATTCATTGTTTTTTTTTTTTTTCCTATTTGTAAATGCTTTTATTGAGAGATTAAAAGTCATTCTTTTTATATAACAATTGCACCAATGCTCATTTCTGTGTGTTTGCAAATTCACTTTCATTCGTGCTCCTAATAGAAAAGACGCCATAAATATGATCAGTTATACTGAACGATTTTATAAGAAAGATGTCAAGAAATTGTAGGTTTAACTGAAGGAAATGAAAAGAATTGCCATGATAGGGAAGTCACCAAATATGTCAGTTATTACATAATCAGCTTAGCAACTTTCTGTTAGGTCAGGCAAGGGCTGGGCGATATGATATAACATCAATACCATAATAAATTACGTCACAGAACACTTTTCTGAGATATCACAGGTATCATGGCTTTTTCTGTAACACTCCAACCACTCCACGGTTAGTCATGGTAATGCGGAGCTGATTTCTGTACCGAATGTTTAATCTTCCCTCCAGTTTTGTGTCTTAAATGCTTTATTTTTGTCAATTTTAGCATAGATTAATAACTGAACCTAATCGTTTTTCAGTTGTTTTGTTTTTACACACAGAATTGCAGTTTTGATGGCACACTATTAGCAAACCTTATAATATTGTGCATTTTAATATTGTATTTATTATCTTATTGTATTTAGTATATTATAAGGCGTTAGTGCTGTCTTATACCACAATGCTGTTGAATTGTTGATTCTGATTGGTCAGAAAGTGTCGATTCATTTTCCATAACAGCATCTCCGACAGCAAGGCAAATCACAGGTTTATATTAATGCACTTGTCTAACATTAGCCTTTCTATCGAAACAGCTGTACCACATAATTCAGGACTGATAATAAGTGGATTTAAAAATGTGTTAAAGATAGATAGTCTCCAGTGTCCACGCTTTGCAACAATCAGAGGTAAAGCTCTACGTTTTCTGACACAGGGAAATCCTCAGGACAGAAGGCTTTGTGGTAACAAGCTACAAACAAAAAGTGACATAACAGGAATTCACTCGTTTTGTTCCACGACACTAAATGCAATAAATATAAACTGATAAAAACTATCACGGGGTGTTGTTTAATAAATTTAAAAAAAAATTGTAATCGTTTCTGCAATATAAGAGGAATTAAACACTTTACTGTGCTGTTATAGGAAAATAACCAATTTTGGGGTGCAAAAAGTAACGCTGCTTCACATCATGCCACATCACACCACCCCATCATTTATTACTTTCCTTGAACAGGACACCCCAAAGTGTTTTTTCCTTATATATTCAACTGCCAATGTTTTTGAACACTCTTCAAACAAATCAATCAATCAAACACATTTTAGGTTAAGCTTCAAGAAATGGCTTTAAGTTCAATACTCTAGAATGAGATCATCTTAAGTAAGAAGTAGATACAAGTCAGCTGAGAACATTTTCTCACTCGTTATTTTGTTGGATGTAAGTGGAAAAGGCTTATCTGAATCGCTTTAATTAGGCACTTGTAGCACACATCATATATTTGATATTAGATAGTTGATGCTAACACTGATATTTACTGAAAGACAAATCTCACATTACGGTAAATTACCGTCTAGCTGTTAATTAAAAGTCACGCTACAAGCCGAGAGTGGACAATGAGCAAGTCCTTAAATACAAAGATCTAGGAATTTAACTGAACACGTTTAATTCTTCCTTATTTGACTGCCATTAGTGGATAAACTGTAATAAAACACTTCGTCATGTTCAGAAACTTTGGGCTGGCAGTGTATGTTAATAAACTTCAGTTGGTACGATTATTACAGCTTATTTATACAAATCAAAAGAATTATGCAGTGCTCTCGATTCTCTCCTTAGTAGCCAGTTGTGAGCTTGTGATAAAGCCCTCTAAACTGCTGGTGGAGTATGGCGCTTCAGCTTCGGTGGATTGCTCCACGACGACTCGCAGCAACCACATGGGCATGGGCTGGGAGGCGTCGCAGGGAGCAGTGGAGACGATGAAGGATGTCCAGCTCATCACCTGGAAGGTGGACAGCCTCGTGCACTGGGACATACAGCCTATTTGTTTCCTCAGCACATTGGCAGGGCGGTGTCAAATGAAGCTCCCAGTAACTGTTTACAGTAAGAAGGTCTTCCTTACATCTTTGTACAGCTAAAATAATGGGTGTGAAATAGAACTAAAATACACCATATGGCCAAATGTGGACATCTGACCATCACACCCATATGTGGTTCTTCCCCAAACTCTGGCCACAAAGCTGGAAGCACACAATTGTATAGACTGTCTTTGTGTGCCGTATAGCGATTTGTCAGGTTTGGAGTGGAAAAACGCAAGTGACCTGCCCAAGAGTCCTGACCTCAACCCCACTGAACACCACTGGGATGAACTGGAGCACCGACTGAACACAAGACCTCCTCACCCACAATCCTGTGGCTGAATGAACACAAATCCCCGCAGCCACGCTCCAAATTCTAGTGGAAAGCTTTATTACAACAGCAAAGGGGGACTAAATCTGGAATGTGGTTTTCAGCATGCACATATAGGTGTGATGGTCAGGTGTCCACAAACCTCTGACCTGACCATATAGTTACTTGAAGACACAGTATGTATCATTATACACTATATGGCCAAAGGTTTGCAGACACCTGACCATCAC
>CM040997.1:4913176-4965676 GCA_022985145.1 Pangasius djambal
AAAGAAAACCTGAAGCCTTACCCTGAACATCAACTCGGACCGTTTGACTCGTTTCTCCCAGATCATTGTCGGCAACACATATGTATTTGCCAATGTTGTCTCCACCAGCACGGGTTATGTGCAGCAGAGACACGCCGTCTTGGTCCTCGGCATGTACATTAGATGTCCGATGGTAGATCCATTTGTATCTGGGCCGAGGTTTGGCATTAGAAGAGCACTTGAGCACCACATCTTCGCCACTAGATACCTGTACATCCTGCAGCTCTGAAATCTCAGAGGGTGGATCTGAGAAAAGAGGAATGTTATAATAATATTACTTTTCACTCCAGTTACTAATGTCCTACCATGTTATTCTAGTTACTACTTATATATTAAAGATGTGTGCCTCTACTGAAAATGAACACTAATTTTTCTCATTTCAGGGCTTACATTACTTTTCTAAATTGAAATTTAAGCAATTTATCAAAACGTTTAAGTTGGATAACCAGACTTTTCCACTACCGCTCAGTTAAGCATTTAGGCTCAGTGTACTCCAGCTGGCTTCAGTGGAAACAGGAGGGAAGCTAAATTGGGAAAATGTTAAGGCTGTAGCTAAATTTATACCCTCAGGAAGAATAAATGTTAGGTCCTAATACTTTCTAACTTAGCTAGCAATTTAGCTAATGTTATCCTAATGTTATCCAAGCACCAAGTGACGTCAGGTCGCAAGTTAGGGGGTAAACAAGAAGAACAGACTTGGAGGACAGAGTGCAGGTGAGCTGTTGTCATTGAGGGAATGTACAGTAAGGAGATTTATAACATGGTAAACTGAAAAGCTTTCTTTGTCCACTGTATATTCCAACTTTGCAGTGTAACTAAAAACTGTGGCTGCGTATACTCAGGTTGCACAAGCAACTCCTCTTCTCTTGATATTCTGCCTCCAATGCTACAACGAAGGCAAACATCTTCATAAACTGATGATGATTAAAAACTGATGATGATAAATATAATCGAGACAGCAAGCTTGTCTAGCCAGTTAGCTGATACTAGAGCATTGTTATGGTTAAAGTGCATATCGCATGAGTTTATGCGATTTATATGAGAAAAAATGCTCTGGTCTGAGCTTTATCTATAAAAAAGAACTGCTGTGTGGAAATTATATTTGCATTGAGGATGTGATAAAACCAGTACTGATCTCCAGCCTGACCTTGTGTGAGCTATTGAGCTTATTTATTTCTTCCGTGCTATTGCTCTTGTGCAAGCCATGCACTTGTTTTGAGTTTGTGGCCTTTTGGATCGTGGCCTGGATTATTTGAGATTGCACTTCTCTTTACACAGCTATGAACCAGTGATTATGAAATTCACCCAAAGCCCAAGATAAACACGTCTCTGCACGTGGTCAGTAAAGGCCACTCTCGCTTGTGCTTAAAGCTAAACTTTGTTCTTCTTCCTATACACACACACTAGGAGACTGTGAACTGCAGGGAACTGCTGGATGTTGTGGACAGATCAATGATTAGTTCTTTCATCATATCAAACAAACCCAGAGTTAATACTTGAGCACAGGTTAAACAACGTGTCATTTAGGTTGGACCGAGGCAGCGACGTGCGTGTGACAGGGTGAAAAAAACTGCATACTGTGTTCGCAGCTCAGAGGGTCGAAGGACAGTTTGTAATCCAAGCACCCAAAACATGTCATGTCCTACACATGAGAACATTTTCACCACAACAGTTCACACAGCTGAGACATCCTAAACTAATCTTTGTTCGGTGGAGTGCAAAAATGTGCACACCCCATGAAAACGAGGAGTGCTGTTGAATTCTCAATTCTGATTGGTCACAAATTGTTGGTTCTTTTTGCTCCACATAATCGAAGATGAAAAATTCGTTATTTATCAAAGAAAAATGTACAGCTGGGGATATGGTGACGTTTTCTTTGAGGAGACGTTTATTTAACATTTATGAAAGGAGTCTCCAGTGTCATCACTTTGTAACAGTCAGTTTTATGACATGGGAAAGTCTTCAGGAAAGAGGATTTTTATGCTTTATGGTTTCTCAGCAACATGACAAGCTTATTAACTTCAAGAGAGAGAGAGACACAGACAGAACAAGAGACGCTGGTGAGGGAGTCACTGTTCATATCTGCTATAACGTAAGTGATAACACTTGTCTTATGGACGATCCACAACATTAAACATAACTATAAAGGGTTATAAAGCATGATGTGGCGTTCAGTAATAAATGAAACCTTGCAATCGCTGGCAGATTGCTGTGGTATAAGAGGAATAAATCACTTCAGGCAGTTATGGGAAAATAATCAACTTCAGGCCGGTAACTAACTCTGTTTCTTGTTATGGTAACAAGATATTTAGTGGGTTAGGTTTCACAAACAGTTAGGAAAATGGTCAATCTGTGTGTATTAAAAATGATCAGTTTAAAAGTTGTTTAAAAAGTGATTTTGCTTTATTTTTTAACAGGATACACCCACTTTTCATTCTTATCATCTTGGTGTTATATTGTATTGCTGATAAATTGCTGAGGTGAGGAAGTACATTCTGCTGAGATGGCACATCCTAGTGTGAAGTGCAGGATGTCTTCATTGCAACAGGGAAACAGATCCAAATCAACGAGCAGCAAAAAAAATAAAAATAAAACTTTGGGTCAGGTGATCAACAACCAGACTTTCAAATGGCAAACACAAGTGAAAACCAGAAACTTCGGGTTGTGCATGTGTGCGTCAGGGTTATTTGTGTGTGTGTGTGTGTGTGTGTGTGTGTGTGTGTGTGTGTGTCATCAGTAATGAGGTGAGTGTGAGTGAGACAGTGGCTGTGGGTGATACGGAAAGAAGTCTGGATCAGCCAAGTTGTGAATGTGTGGTGGATTCCAGGAATCGGAGATCACAGCTGAATCCAGCAGTGACATGACACCTAGAAAAAGTGGGATTTCCTGCAAAGCCCTTGTCATCATCAGAAAACTCAGTATAAATAAAAAAACACTCAGAAAAAAAAGTGGCTGTATCTTGTGACTCACAGTATGGACACTATATGAAAATATGAAATATCTTGTGTATTGGCATGGTCTATATATAAAACATAATGTGTGCCACAAAATAATTCCTAGAACAAATAAACAACAGCAATTAAAGAAAAATAGCCATCTGGATTACGGGAAAAACAAAACAAAACAACACAAACAAACAAAAACAATAATTCTTTATTCATTTTCCCTTCAAGAGCAGATCAAAGACTTTTATTTTGACTCTGACTTTTATTTTACTTTGTTTTATGCCGTGGTTATCCGGAAGCATTTCAATCTGTTCCGTCCTAAAGCAATTACTAAAGCACTATGTAGTGTGTAACGATAGCGCGAGAGTTACCATACTTAGAACTTAGAAGTGCAGTAGGCGGATTGAGACACAGCCAGAGTGTTTCACTCCATGTTAGCCGTGTTTAATACAAAGAGGTAAGTCCGGGAGGTTTTTAATGTTTCCGACATGCTAGCTTTCAGGTCACAGTGTGCATGCATGTAGTTTATTTACTTTATTTACATCTGTTACTCATTTTTACGCATTAACCTTTATTGACCACTTTATCAAAGCTCCTATATGAGTGCATTTTAAGTGTATAATTTACTGACTGTCAGACACAGTGGGTTATTAAAGGACAACTCTACACTGAAACACATTACATATGCTTATAGTGAAATAATTGTGGTGTGTTTAATGGTTCTGCTGCCAATTTATTGGCTGGTGCTGTGTTGTTATTCCTGTGAAAAATGAGCAATTGTGCCCTACACTGACGTCACAGGGCGACATACTAGCAATGCAGTTACAATGATGTTTAATAAGAGAGAGGGAAAAAATCAGCAGTCTCTAGTATATGGAATCGCTGTCAGGTTTCACTGTTAGCTCCTATAAGAGAGAGAGAGAGAGAGAATCGTATTAATACATCGTATTAACATCGTATTAATGAGAATAAATGTAGAAGTGTAGAAGACAAATGCTGGACTCAGAGTTCCCAAATGCAGTGCAGCTATACGACGCTGTTGCACCGAGTTACAGCAGATACTTGGCTACATAGCAATCTACGAGATGGTGGGCGCGATGCCGTTGACGCCAGTATTATCGGGGGCAGTCGTTGCCTAATGGTTAGAGAGTCGGACTTGTAACCTGAAGGTTGTGGGTTTGAGTCTCAGGTCCGGCAGGGATTGCAGGTGGGGGGAGTGAATGACCAGCGCTCTCCTCCACCCTCGATACCATGACTGAGGTGAGACCATTGAGCAAGGCACCGAACCCCCAACTGCTCCCCAGGCACCGCAGCAAAAAAGGCTGCCCACTGCTCTGGTTGTGTGTTCACGGTGCGTGCGTGTGTTCACTAGTGTTTGTGTGCACTTGGATGGGATAAATACAGAGCACAAATTCCGAGTATGGCTCACCATACTTGGCCACACGTCACTTCACTTTCACTTTAAAAAGTTAAAGCTGATCTGTTTGAGCAGAGTATACACGAGGAGGTGAGAGAGCTGGATAGACTAAAGTACTAAAGCACCACTGCATCACTCTCTTTAGTTAGAGATGAAGCGAGAGCTAAATCACACTGGCACCATGAACAGCAGGTAGGTGACCTGCATTATGGGTAATGTAGGAAACCGTTAACTGAAGTGAAAACAGAGCAATGAAAGTCAACTCATTATAAATGACATCTTGGACCCCACTGAAGATGACATATTAAATATAGATAGATAAAGATTAATATGCAAATCACTTAGGGTGGATTTTTCTCTCCAAAAAATGAGATTGTTTGGGAAACGACTGTCCAATCAAGGTCTCATGAGCGTACACACTCACTGATTGAGTTTTATTAGGTACACTTACCATATAACCATTACCCAGAGTCATTCTGCTGCTAATAACAACTGTCCTGCTGTCCATAAAAGGAAAGGGACATGATATCATTTGTGTGGTGGATCTCAGGACAGCAGTGACGTTGGTGTGAATGCGTCATGTGCTGTAGCTTTAAAACTCCTCGATGTTGTTATCAAGCACTAGTAAATACATGCAGTAAGGAGAAAAGAAATTTCATGCAGCCTTGTAGTTTGGGTCACAAGAAGACAGTGTCATGTAATGTGAAATAAACACGATCAGCATTTTAATGTCAACATGTTTTGGTTTAGTTTCTAACTTCCAGGGCCCCAGAGGTGAGAAATGTCTTTGCCGTGTTGGCAGAAGCTGCCGGTGAGGCAGTACACCAGAGTGCTGTCCAACACCAGAGTGCTGACCTGCATGGGTGTACAAACTTTCGAGAGGCATAACAGTGAACATAGCTCTACCAGATGTCTCCGGAGAGTTGTCATTACTGGAATTGGACTTGTGTCTCCACTGGGGACGGGGACAGCTCTGCCTTGGGAGCGTCTGATTGCTGGAGAGAGCGGGATAGTGGCCCTGGACCCAGACGAGTACAAAGCAGTGCCGTGTAAAATAGCGGCTCGGGTTCCCCGAGGACACGGTGAGGGAGAGTTTGAAGAAGAAATGTTTGCATCACGCGGGGAGATAAACAGCATGTCTCAGGCCACGGTGATGGCCCTCGGAGCTGCTCAGCTGGCCCTGCAGGACTGTGGCTGGTATCCCAGAACCACCGAGGAGCAGCTGAGCACAGGGGTGGCAGTAGGCATGGGCATGGTGCCATTGGAGGAGATCGCTAGCACTGCTGCTGCTTTTCAGACGCGTGGCTACAGCAAAGTGAGCCCCTTCTTCGTCCCTCGCATCCTGGTCAACATGGCCGCCGGTCACATCAGCATCAAGCACAAGCTGAAGGGACCCAACCATGCCGTGTCCACTGCCTGCACCACGGGGGCTCACGCCATCGGAGACGCCGCCCGCTTCATCAGCCACGGAGACGCCAAGGTGATGCTCGCCGGCGGAACCGAGGCATGTGTCAGCCCCCTGGCCATAGCGGGCTTTGCACGTGCTCGGGCTCTGAGTACCAGCTGGAACGAACAGCCCAAGCTGGCGTCTCGACCGTTTCACCCAGAGCGAGAAGGATTTGTAATGGGCGAAGGCGCAGCCATGCTGGTTCTGGAGGAGTATAAGCATGCTGCAGAGAGAGGAGCCCGGGTTTACGCTGAGGTGCTGGGGTACGGACTCTCAGGAGACGCCAGCCACATCACGGCCCCTTCTGCAGATGGAGATGGAGCTTTCAGGTGGTGTGGTGAATCCAGAATAAAATATATTTATGTTTATGGAGGAATCTCCAGAACATCCTGATTTGGTAATTCAGGTGGCCACAATGTATGTATTTCTTTTTATAGGGTACATTATTTATTTCCAGTATGACCACTTGCTAATTATAAAGCATAAAATGTATTTTTATTAGAAATTTCGTTAAAATGAATGTTTTCCAACATGGGAAAGTCTTCAGGACGGAGGTCTTCGGACTCCTCGGCATCCAGCTGCATTTATTTATTTATTTATTTTTTAACGTAAGTTCCTCAACATTAAAGCTAACTATAAATGGATAAAGTGTGGAGTGTTGCTCTTTAGTAAATTAAATATCGTTGCTGTAAATAATAATAATTCGCTGATTATTTTCCTAGACCAGCATGCCCCCTAGTGTTTTATTATTTACATACATTATAACAGATTGCAAGATGGCCATTTTATACCGACTCCTACACTGAAAGTGTGTTTAATGCAGTAACAACATAACAAATATTCCCCTGAGACATAATATATTTTAACCACACTAACTACTATATCTATTAAGTCTTTTATGAAGTCTTTTCTGAAACAATGATGAAAAAGATAATGATTAAAGGAGATATACTTAATAGAAATATTAAATGGTTGTGTGGCTCTACTAAATTTTTACTTTTATATACAGCCAACAAATATCAGCTATTACTGTAAGTACTCTTAAAAATCTTAAAATGCTTAAAACAGTTTGGAACAGAGTCAGTTGCGTCGATCTAATGTGATAAAAGTGTCGACAAACTTTGTAATGCAACATAATACTGATTCTAAAGCTGTGTATACTCAGTATGTTATTTTTTTGCGACAGGTGCATGTCCTCTGCTCTGCGTGACGCTGACGTGTCTCCATCAGACGTGACGTACGTGAATGCCCACGCCACCTCTACGCCGCTGGGGGACGCTGCAGAGAACGCAGCAGTAAAAAGACTCTTCCTTCAGCACTCGCAGTCTCTCGCTGTTTCCTCCACTAAAGGGGCCACGGGGCATCTTCTGGGAGCGGCCGGCGCTCTGGAGGCAGCGTTCACAGCACTCGCATGCTACCACGCAGTCCTGCCTCCGACTCTGAACCTGGACCGAACCGAGCCTGGGTTTGACCTGAACTACGTGCCGTGCGCTGCCCAGCCCTGGAGGACAGCAGGCAGGAGAGTCGCACTCACAAACTCGTTTGGGTTTGGAGGCACGAACGCCTCTCTGTGTCTGGCCAGTGTGTGAGATTTACCGAGTGACGCACTGAAGACTGTCAGCTGCGCTGTTTTCCATTACAACTCGCAACCAGTCAAAGGTCTGGACACACTCCTGTGGATTGAAGATATATTTTCATTGTCTTAAATACAGTTTAATAAAGGCTTATGGTCCAACTTTGTTTCTAAGATAAATGTAGAGCTTTTAGCAGTGAAGAGCTCGGCATGTTTAAGAAAAAAACTCCTGGGGGAATGAAGTGCCATCATGACACTGGCTGAGAAGAGTGTGTGAAGCTTAATCAGGAAAACAGTTCAAAATACAAAATAAAAAATAGTTTTGATTTGTTGGACACTGTACTGAGTTACTTCATAATGTCTTCATATTATTGTTAAATAGTAGAAAATAGTAAAAATGAAAGAAGCCCATCTATGATTGGGGGTGTCCTTACTTTTGACTGATAATGCACTTTATTAATTGATGCCCTGATGATATTTGTAATACTGGAGCAAAACACATGGAATTAAAGATATAACAATTATATGCGTGAATGAAGACATGTCCATAACACACACGTGGGGACAGCTTCAGGTCCGAATAATGAAATAATAAAGAATGAAGGATGGATGGATGGATGGATGGATGGATAGATAGATAGATAGATCCATGACAATATTGATATTGTTTAAATAATTAATTAATTAATTAATAATAATTAAATGTTTTAAATTGTGATCACTGTGAACTAGTCTTGTTTTAGTTGTTATGTTTATTATTATTTAGGTATTATATTTATAAGCAAATACACTGGTCACTCAAACTGAAGTGTTTTTTTTTTTAAATAGAAAAATTATATGCTTTATTATCTTCCTTGTTGCATGTCAATATCAATTGTTTTTCAAAAAGAGAAATATTTAATTATTAATTACATAGTTATCTTTTCATAAATAAATAAATAAATGAATAAAATGTTTATTGTCCGCTTCCCGTTCTCTCAGGTGTGCGTCACGTGCGGCTTTACGTTGCTATGACAACACGTGTGTCAACAGGGAGCTTCCGGGGCGATCAACGAGGCGCATTGTGTTGCTTAGCAACGCAATAATAGCTGCAAAAAAAGCTGCGCGAGCTCGAGTTAGGTTGCTGTGGAGTTTTGAAGATAGAGAGAGCTAATGCGCGTTTCGACTAAATTCTGACTGATTTCTAAAGGAAATCTAATATTGTGTGACACATACAGACTTGGGAAGAAACTAGAACGAGAGAAAAGGATACTGAAATTAGTGCTGAAACATTCCTCGTTAAGAAGCTTTCAAAATAGAAAACTTTTGTTGCGGAATAAGACATTTTGTCTTTTGTTGTGGAACGCTTGCTCGGGAACTTGTTGCTACCCGGAGGAGTTATTCAGGGCGCAAGCACAGGCTGCTAGGAGCGAAGCGCTGTAAACAGAGCGCGGTTGCATGTGTTCTTTATAAAAGACATAAAGCAGGGTTCTGGAAATTTTGAGTTATGTTTAAGAATACATTTCAAAGCGGCTTCTTGTCCATTTTGTACAGCATTGGGAGCAAACCTCTACAAATATGGGATAAAAAGGTAAGCATCTGCTGAATATGTACTGAATAACCATCATTTAGTTAATTTAGTTAGTCTGAAATTATTAACTGCTCACAAACATAGATAACTAAAGAGCCAGAAATGGCAAGATGGAGACTTTAAGTCCAAATCTGGGTTCAGTACATCAGGCACATTGCAAGCTGCGTGTAATCTTATTTAAGACACCTACACACACACACACACACACACACACATACACATATATACATACATACATTTATTTTTAACTGGTTTAATGGTCATGTGTCTTGTTTTCAGCTGCCTGTTTACTTTGGCTTACCTTTTTAGTTTTTGTTATGTTCATTGTTATTGGGCCTGTAGTTGTAATACATTCTCACCAGCATCACACACACACGCAACCACCACCACCACAACACTGATTGTATGACTGACTATATATCTGTCTTTCTAGCTTTATCTGTCTGTCTATGTATCTATCGGTCTGTGTATCTGTATATATTTTTTCTGTCTGTCCATGTATGTATCCAAGTGTCTTAATTGTCTGCCAGCCTGCATGCCATCTATCTATCTATCTATCTATCTATCTATCTATCTATCTATCTATCTATCTATCACTTTGTCTGTCTGTCCAGTGACTACTAATGATTGAACACAATTGCCTATCTATCTAATCTAAATCTAATGTGTATTATTAAAGGACAAACAATATCGCTATGACACTGACTGTATATGTATCTGTCTGTCTATGTATCTGTTTATGTATGTACACTATTTGGCCAAAGTATGTGGACACCTGAACATCACACCCATATGTGGTTCTTCCCCAAACTGTTGCCACAAGCTGGAAGCACAGAATTGCATTGAATGTGCAGTACAGTTTCCCTTCACTGGAACTAAGAGGCCCAAACCTGTTAAAGCATGACGATGCCCCTGTGCACAAAGCGGGCCCCATGAAGACATGGTGTGTTAAGTTTGGAGTGGAAGAACTCGAGTATCCTGCACAGAGCCCTGAACTCAACCCCACTGAACACCTTTGGGATGAACTGGAACACCGACTGCACCCCAGACCTCCTCACCCTACATCAGTACCTGACCTCATTAATGCTGTTGTAGCTGAATGAACACAAATCCCCACAGTCACACTCCAAACTCTAATGGAAAGCCTTCCCAGAAGAGTGGAGGTTGTTATAACAGTAACATGGGGACTAATGGAAGGAGATGTTCAACAAGTACATATGGGCGTGATGGTCAGGTGTCCACAAATCAATCAGTCAATCAATCAATCAATCTATCCATCCATCCATCCATCCATCCATCTATGCAGGCAATTGCCCAAATTCTACTGAATCAGTAAAATAAAATGAAAATCATTCACTGCAAAACTATACAGTAAAAATTCAGATTAGCTGTCTAAATTCAGTGGAGCTGCTGAATAAAAGCCTGTATGCTTGGTATAACTCTGATAAAACTGTACTTGCAGGTGAGAAATGGACATATAAAGCGGATTACGGACAACGACATCCAGTCGCTGGTGCTTGAGGTGGAAGGAACCAATGTTAGGTAAGCATTAGCATGTAGCTGGACCTCAGTTTTCAATTCATTCATTAAGATTTGCCTAATTACTGTCTCACTCCCTTCCACAGCACGACCTACATCACATGCCCTGCAGATCCGAAGAAAACCCTGGGCATCAAACTTCCCTTCCTGGTCATGATAATCAAGAATCTGAAGAAATATTTCACATTTGAAGTTCAGGTAGGGACACCTGGAGCCACACACACACACACACACACACACACACACACACACACACACACACACCACCACTTTCCTTTAATAGATGCAGGAAAAAGAGTGTGGACCTATTTTTCATTTCATCAGCATGGCTATAATCATTAATTACACACATAGTACGTGATCTGTATGTCAGAGAGCTCTTCGAGAGCATGGTGTTGTATCTCAGAACTACTCATCTGTCCTGTTTCAGGTATTGGATGATAAAAACGTGCGGCGCAGATTCAGAGCCAGTAACTACCAGAGCACCACACGGGTGAAGCCCTTCATCTGCACCATGCCCATGCGGCTGGACGACGGCTGGAACCAGATCCAGTTCAACCTGTCCGACTTCACACGAAGAGCTTACGGCACCAACTACATCGAGACGCTGCGAGTACAGGTGCGCTCCGAGCATGGGCCAAAACGTCTTCGCTATAAGTCAAGCACTTAAATTAGCAGACTGTCTGCTGGTCTTTGAATGAAAAATCCATTTGCATTTCAATCTTTTCAATTAACGTAATCATCAATAGCATCCAGGAGTTCATTTTGTAACGAAATTCGTTTAATTTTATTTCAGTGACATGTTGCTCAATTTTCACTTTTACAGTTAAGTTTCCTACATTACCCACAATGCTATTCGACTACCTGCTGATAGTAGTGGGATTTAACTCCTGCTTCATATCTGCCTTAAGAGACTTTCACGCTAATACCCCCGTCAGTGCCATCGCGCTCGCCATCTAGTAACTAGCCGAGCCGAGTCTGTGTCTTAACAACTGTGCTGTATCACTGCATTGCATTCTGGGACTTTGTGTCCAGCATTTGCACCAGCATCTCCACTACTTCTACGTTAGATGTGGAAGTAATATGGTGCTGGAAAATGGTGCGTGAGCTAACAGCGAAACCTGCCCGTTATCCCATATGCTTGAGATTGTTTCCATATTTTTCTCCTATTAAGTTGTCTGACGTCACAGTCCTTAAAGAGCATTAATTTCGTATTTATTTAGTATCTAAGTATTTATGCTCTAAACATTAACGAATGGCCCAATCATCTTCCAGATCCACGCAAACTGTCGCATAAGAAGAGTGTACTTTTCTGATCGACTGTACTCCGAGGACGAGCTCCCGGCAGAGTTTAAACTCTATTTGCCAGTGCAAAACAAAGCAAAGGTGAGTGCATGTTCACAAGCATGACATCTTTGATGCATTTTGCACGTTATTTTGTACACCAAGCATAACATGGAAGGAATGAAACACCTAGAGGCATGCTGTTATAGGAAAATAATCAACAACGGAGTGGTGTAATGCAGCTGTTGACCACCCTAAAGTTGGTCATTTTTCTATAAACATGATGCGCTGACGTCTTTCATTACACTTATTTCACAGCAATTCACCAGTGATTTGGAATTTCTTATTTAATAAAGAAAGACACATCGTACTTTTTAACCATTTATAGTTATCTTGTGGAACGTCTGCAAAACAGGTTCCTGTTCTCACTTATGGTATAGCAGCTATATATCAGTTTTCTCTCTCTTTAGGTTAATAAGACAAAAAACACTAAGGAAAAACAAACAAACAAACAAAACTCTGTCACTGTCTGACACGGGAGACTCTCTCTTCTTTGTTAAATTGCGACACATTTATTATTAGTCGTAGATTACGTAAACTGTCCACCATACAAGCCCCCGTGTAAGTTGTTACTATGGAAACGATACTGTATTAGAACAAAAACCTTGAGTGCTGCTGTTATAGAAAATGAATCACTGTCTGACCAATCAGGATTGAGAATTGGACAGCTCTGTGGTATAAACGATGCAGTACACATCTATTTAGTTTAGATGTTCTAGCTTACTAACACTACTTTTTTTCTTTTTTTTACAGCAGTAACGTGGCACGTCTGAACCCTTCCTTCATTCCAAACCCCTATCCTACCTGCGGTTTTTTTTTCCCCTCACCAAATTTCCAGTCATGTGACTTTGCATTGTTTCGTTTTTTTTTTCCTGTTGTATATTTTACATGCACCGTGTGAGGTGAGAATTCGGCATCCAGAGCAATGAGAATAAAATATTATATTACTTTAATACGTGTTCCTCGTGTAGACCACATGAAAGACATCATTGGCTTGACCAGCTTTATTTTTTTCAGCTGCCACAATGGAGTCTCAGTGCACCGGTAGGAACGTAGCATTGTGTCTTTAATTCCACATTCATTTTCAAATCTGTACAGCATTTTGTTAAAGGTTGAGGGCTGAAAATGGTATTTATAGAACTTTTTTGTCACTAAAATAAACCTCTTATAAAATCAAATCTGTATCAAAAAATGTAATTACATGGAAAAGTCTGGAATAGAAATACTTTGATTTATATAATGTTTCAGCCATTCAATTAAAGTCTATTAAACTGTCTTACAAAGTAATTCATCTAATTGACATTTTTAGGTAAAAAGGATCCGAAAGTACCTCAATGCTGGTCCAGTCTCTTGAAAGTACAACAGCAAATCAATTAAATTTGAATTGAACTTAAAATGTATAACACTTTAACATGAATCAGTTGGCTTAACACTGTTTCTAAGGATAAACAATTTATACATTAAGTTGTAAAAATAAAACACATTCATTTGAATTGTAATTAATTTATATATGATTTGCTAAATAATAACTGATGAGACTCAGCCAAGGCTCAGGAATCACATGCATTATTGATAAAGTGCAAAAACCTAAAAGGTTTTACTATGTAAAGGAAGCAAAACTATAAAAAATAGAAACTGAATTAAACACTGTTGCAAAGTGCATATAATGTTCATATAATGTTCATATAATGTTTATGAAACATAACTGAAAAGCAAGAGGGGAAAAATGGCCATGTGCATGTGGTGTAAGCTCGCTGTAATCATCAAGGTGTGTGAGCTCCCTGGCAATTTAATGCTGATGCTTTGGCTGGGCAGTGTCACTCTCTCTCTCTCTCTCTCTCTCTCTCTCTTTATCGTGCTTGCTCTCTTTCTCTTGCTCTTTGTCTCTTTCCCTGTCTTTCTCTCTTGTTCCCTCTGTTTCTTTTTCTTTGTTTGGTTGGTTCTCTCTCTCTTTCTCAATATCTCTTTTTTTTCTTCCTCTCTCTGTCTACTCGTCTGTCTATCTGTCTCTCTCTGCGCTTATAAAGTGCATTAGCAGAGGATTTGCCTCTTCGTGGTAATGACGTAAGCACTGTTCTTGCTCATATCCTTAAAAATCTTTAAAAACAGGATTGAGTTTTTTTGTTTTTTTTTTAATCCAGCGTATTGCTTATTGCGATGAAGCCCCGCCCTCTGTCGCACTTCCATAATGAAGCACGTAGTAATCATGGACGTACATGAGCACAGCGATGGGCTGACCGATGATCAGAGAGATCCACACGGCTGCGTTGCCGTAGTTACCTCTCAGGAAGCGGCCCACGAACAAGGCAAGCGGAATCTGAAACCAACAGATCAATTAAAAACGTGACCTTGCTCATGGTTTATGAGTGAACTGGCAACATCAGGGATTTTACACTAACCTGAGCCATCATTCCCATGAACGCCCAAAGCCGGAACATCTTCAGCGGCACACTCACCAGGTACTGAGAGAGAACAAACACAACTGGCTACTGAAAATCAGACACGCAATTCAATCAAACACTAAATGAAATGTTTGAAAAAGTGCTCCATAATATTTATTTATATTTGTACAGCAAGTTTCACTCAGTGAATAAATAATATCATTAAGAAAATCATTAAAATGATGTATGCTAAAAATAAAACAGATCCTGTTTAATAATGCAAAAACCTAATTAAACATAATTAAAAAACTTGATACTTTCATTTAAAATTGCACCAAAAGGTGTCTTCTTAACCCTCTTGTATTGTACCTTGGTAATATTTAGCATGATCTCAAAGAGGTTTAATGATTAGGGTCTTAGACTGTCAGACATTTTATGATTTTATAAATGAAATTATTGTAAGGTGTTAAAACCTCGTGAAAGAAAGCGGAGAGAAAAAACACGGCGATCTGAGCTGTCAGCTTGTTGACACCTTTTCTCAGCATGGGCTTATAAAAGTGCCTGAGAGCAGAGAAGAAACAGAAAGCAAGAAATTATTTCAGTAATAAAAAAATGTGTGACTGAGATTAATGAGGCTGTTGAACCGCAAATTTGATGCACTCTGGAAATGTTAATGTTCATTTTTAATGTAGCCGCAAGGCAAGAAAGGAATACAGAATGAGCTCAGACTCACCGCAGGCACCATTTATGGACAGGAATGTTCCAGTTTGACCAGAAATATGGCACTGTTTCTGAGTTCCTATAAATACAAGAAACAACTAAGCTTCAGGTCAGAGAGCAGCCGTGCTCTGTTACAGCTTTCCAAATGTGTCACTTACACTGCCATTCTGATTACCTTAAAGGTGCAGCTTGTATTTTTTAAAAGTGTATTTAGACCTGTAATAATGATCTAACTTCAAAGCTAAAAACTGTGATTTGCAATATTGCCACGCAGTGGATCTGGCTAGTGCCTTCATTTCATTTCAAGCTTTTGTTTATGCTTTTCTGGCCCAGAAATGAGCTCCACCCCCAGCCAGAACATGTTCCACTTTGCTTAAAATGCAGTGCACAATGCATAGGTTACGCAGAGGTGGTAGTGGTGTGGCTTGTGGTAAAGAGGAAGACTTGTCAACGTTTTCATGTCCCAGGCACCAAAGGGTTAAAAATGGCTTCTTTAAAATAAATCTCACTTATCAGATTTTGTGTAGACCCGAATAACTGCATTAACTCTCATCATCCATGAACGTATTACTTATTTTATTGATGCGGTTGATGAAGGGCCTGTAAATTGAAGGGTAGGAAATTAAAATGCTATGAAAAGCTTATAACCACTAAAGCACTGCAGGATTGTTCCTCACCATGCCCTGGTCTAGAACAACAACATACACTCACCACCAATCTCTGTAAAATTCTCGGTCTCCAAACTGCATCAGTTCGGCGACGAAGTTCATGGAAGAGTGGAATAACCAGTAAAAAAAGATGAGCCATATTAAATGATTAGGTACCTAGAGAAGAAGAGAGATGGGTTAGAGGTAGAGATGGCACAATAACACTTTCTTCTTTTTTGATACTGATACCAAAAAAAAAAAAAAAAAAACAACTAACTAAGTTGTTAAAATAAGAAATGTTTATTGAAACGCTTAAGACAGGCATCATTACTATCCTACAGGGAAAAAATTCATAGACATCAGTGTGACGTATATAACATTTTAATATTTGGGGGGCTAAAAATATTAATATTTTAATAAATATTTAATGTTAATATTATTAATATTAAAAAAGAATATTACAACATAAAAAGAACTGAGCTTCCAGTGTAATACTTATTTATGCCAAATATAATAAAATCAACATGTAAACAAAACTGTTTACATTCAAAAAAAATAACAGTAAAAATGACATAGAATGCTCCTGTATAACTTGAAAATAAATAACATGTTATAATATGGTGTTAGCTCATAACAGAATCATACTGGATTCATTCTTTTATTCCCTCTGATATCCGAGCCAGGATTTTCTGCTGATATTGGCATGATACTGATACGGATAATGGATATCAGTGCCATCTCTAGTTAGAGACAGTCATATCATTTACAGTGAGGACAGAAGGAAATTACTGTAACTACTGTAATTACCGTAATTACTGACAATTACAAGCGTCCTGTACTCACAGCAAGCTTCAGGAGGCGCTCCACCATCCGGGACAAGTCCATGTCCTGTCACAAACAACCGAGAGGATTAATATCCATCGATATATCGCTGGATAAAAGCAATACTTCTTCTTTTTAAAACCCCACAGAACAAGTAAGCATTTCTCTGAGCAGTGCTTCTACTATCTATACTACACTCTTTCACTGAGTAATCCATCTAACCAAACGACCAGGTTTAACGTTTCATCTTCAATGCAAACCATTTTAATAAAGCTTTTCATAAAGATGTAGTGGATTTCGTCATGCACTGACAGCCTGATTTCACCAACGCTGTGGTATTGCGATAACTAATGCAGTATATTCTGTCAGTTAACAGAACTTTAATGTAAAGTGCCACTCATTAGATCACTATTATGACCAGTTGTGGCTTGTTCATGGTGAATTGTGACTCAGTCCGAGGACTTCCTTTACCTTTAAACAGCATTATGCTTGGATTGGATTCTATTTCATTAATAAGACAAAAAAAAAAAAAAAAAAAAAAAAAAAAAAAAAAAAAAAAAAAAAAAAAAAAAAAAAAACTTCAAACAAATGAATACAAGTAAATGTAAAAGCTTTACCTGAAAGGGCTTCATGGAGTTCTGGACAGTTGGCACCATCCACTAGAAAACAGATGGTTTATACATTACAGGAAATAAACAAATGACTAAAAGGGGAAAGAAATAAGCTCCAGTTTGTCCACACATACCTGCTGTATCAACCCAACTTGTAACTGCATCAGAAAGAGCTGTAATTAAAACAGATAGAGTGTGCAATAAGTATGTTGGACCTATAAGTGCCCTACAAGTAATTTGGTGATAAATTATTTATAAGCACATAATATGTTGTTAACTAGCTATTACTAGTTATTGCTTCTAAATGTGAGTAAATCTTAGTAAGAGTTTAGCAAATGATAGAGGCAAATATTTCAGTCAGGTTCACGCAGCTCATAATCAATATGAAATGGGTTCCTAACATGACTTCTGCAGATCTACGAAAGCGTTCAATCGTTTATGCAAGAAATATCAAAATCAACGGTCACTAGTTAGAAGATGATCAGATGTTGAGTCATGTACTATATACAACTCGAACAATGACAACGTTTATATTAACAAGCTTGTTATCATATCTATACTAACAGTTAATTCAGAGGGAAATGATCCGAAAATCGCTTTGCATAAGAGAAATAAAACACTTCGGGACATGCTGTCATTGGAAAATAATCAACTTTGGCTGCATCACACCACCTCATAACAGCACGACACATTATTTTCCCTATAACAGCATGCCACTGATTTATTCCTTATTTAATGAATCATTAATGCTTAGTTATCTATCGAATACTTGCTTATAAACAGTTTATTACCAAACCTTAAATTAAAACGTTACCAACATTGATATATGTATATGCTTTATAAAAAAAATTCTTTTAACAGATGAATATACACATTCAGATCTGGTTGGATTTGTGATTCAAACTCACCATTTCAAAAAGCCTTCTGAGAAGGAAGCGCTTCCGTATTCGTGGGGTTCGGGGGAAGTTCAGCTCGTAGCACAGCGTTGGGGCAAAAATGAAATAATACATATCTACAGAAAAGGAGAAACGGGACAGGATATGAACAGAGCAGTGAGAGAGAGAGAGAGAGAGAGACATGACCCACACAAACCTCAGGTTTAAGTGCAACACTTATATTTCTCAATTACCACACACTAACTAGTGATAGAAATCATCTGATGTTCAGGGTTCAAAAAAAGGGGGGCAGATAGTACAAGGAAAAGCACTTAATACTCACTGTAAATTATGGAGGTGGACTAAACCCTAGTTGCCTCTGCCAGGAGGTTCAGACTTAGCCATGTACAGCACTTTCAGAAAGATGATAAGCCAAACCTACTCCCAAATCAGCTATATTATGAATATAAGTCCACATGTGCAAGCCAAGAATTTAAAGGGGCTTGACGTTATTTTCTCCATCCCCCACAAATCCTCTCCAAGTGTCTCCAACCTTGTTAGACATTACAGGAAGAGACTCAGTGCTGTCATTCTCCTTAGGGGTGCTGATAATTTTGAAACTTTTTGAAAGAGACTGAAACTGAAGAAAACTTCTTAAACCAAAACTATAGTTTTCTCAATAATCCCATTCTCAATAATCACAGGAACACAGAAACTGGAGCTGGAAAACCCAGGGTTTTAAAATATCCACAGTAACTGTGTAAAGTGTGTAAGGAGGACATTTGGCTTATTTTACAGCCAAACTCAGGTGGGTAACACCCACCCAGGACACTACGCCTCTCTACCAGCATCCCTTCTCTGATCATCCTACTTCTGCTTGACTTCCTGTCTAATTCATTGCAAAGTCTTGCCAACCATTACAGCTGTCTAACGCTGCGTGCACTTAACTCGGACGCAGGAAGTCGGAACTCGGAATTACACCATTTTTGACCTCCGTGCATTCAAGCTGCAAAGAGGGGAAAAAAAACATGGACGCCTCCATGTTCATCGTTTATTAGCAACAAGCTAGCCAGCTAACTGTGATGAGCGATGTATATTTTCCTCCTCAACACAGTGAACTGTATAGTCAGTGTTACAGCTTTAACAAGCGAATATGTGAGATGCTAAACTCAGAATTGAGGAGACCTTCCTGACTTTTTCTGAGTAGGAAGTTGAGGAGACATTTTCTTTTTTTTCCTAGTCTGAGTTATGTTGTTTTTAATGGAGTTCTGTGCCTTGTTATTCTTCCGATCGTTCATCCTGTGTTTGCCCCTTTTCCCCTGTTTTCTTATATTTTGGATCTTGTATTAACACGTCTCAGTTCATGGATCCTAACTCTCTCTCCGAGTCTGATATCTCACACCAATTATCCAGATCATGCATCTTTAACTGAAACCTTTCAGCAGTAGTACCTCTGTGGGTGAGATTGCCCGGGTAGGTCACATGACTGTGTGCTGCGTTCCCATTGGCTCTCTGCACGGACGGACCTGAAGCCAGTGACGGCAGAGTAGATTAGCAAAGGGACACAAAATAAATAAACAATTCCCAAATCAAGAATTCAGAAGCTTGTGATCTGAGCAGCTGTATCACTGTCAGTACTTCAGTCATTTACCATTAGTTGCTGACAAAAAAAACAAACATTTAATTACAATTAGAGCAGTGTTAATAAACTTTATCACAAATGTTATCACAAATCTTATTCACACTCCAGCTGGGGAAAAAAAATTGTTTCTGGGTAAGTGTAGAACAGTCTGGAACAACATCTGTCCAGCAGATGGCAGCATTATTAAGGATGAAAGATCGCACACAGCAAGAGTGGAATGTCTAGTGTGTGTGTGTGTGTGTGTGTGTGTGTGTGTGTGTGTGTGTTTATTAATTCAGTTTACTCTGGAATGACATTTCAAATATTCAAACACTATAAGCCTATAAGCATAGATAGCCAGGTCCAGAGTAAACGGAATGTGCACTCACACACACACACACACACACACACACAAACACACATAAGATGAAAGTCTTGTTATTTCACACTCCAGTTTTTCTCATGTTACTGTGGGTCAGCTGGATTAAATGAGTCAATAATTAAAGCACACTCATGTTTATTCACTCCGGCCTGAAAAACGTTAACCTGACTACGGTGTTCCTGGGAGGGAAAAAAAAAACTCTTGTCCCTTGAGGAAATGCAATCTGACATACAGTAGGGCCTTTCTCACTGTACTGAAAACTGAAACTGTCCTTTTTCATCAGCCAGTACCATAATGTAGGTCCCAGTTGTCAGGGTTTTTGGTACTGAAATGTAATTGTACTTGGGGGGCGGGGCTAGCTGCACTGTTTATTCATATTTCAGAATTGTTGGAGAAATTTCAGATAAAAACACATTAAAATCCAGCAGAGGCTAAAAGAAATGTAACAAAAATCTAAAGGAACTAAGAAAAAAATGAAAAGAAATAGTAATTCAGAAACTGAGCTCTATACCCATGCCCAAAAAAATGGCAACAACAAGAAAACCAAAACCTCAAGTGAGACCATAGAAAACCAAAAAGGTTTAGTAAAAGAAAAGAAAAGACTGGGTAAGATGAGGAGGTTGTTTTTCTCTGCTGTAGCTTTAGAGGCAGCAAATCAAGAGAATGTTAGCTGCATGTGCGCCTTTACTGAACGCAGGCACAGTTAAAGTGAGACATCGCACTGGTACGGGTGAACGTCCCAGAAACAGACACTTCTTAATCCAGTATAGGATTACATGCAAAACACACACTGTCAGCTGAGACAAAAAACATATTGTTTGTTAGAGATTCCGGTATTATTTACTAATGCTGATTTTAAAAAGTGTGTTCTTAATGAATTAAAATCATATGGACGCTAACAGTGTTACTCATTAAAAAGGCAAAAACTGGACTGTAACAATTCAAACAAGTGAAAAACAAACACTGATATTGAGAGATATTTCAGTCAAATGTAGAGATTTCTCAGTTTCAAGTAACATATTCTTGAATACTGAGTATCACTTATCACTGTAATAGTTTATATAACTATTTGATAATTAATGAGAACGATCTTGAAGGTCCCTGGAGGACTAGTGGTTAGGCCACAGCGCTCTCACCGCTGCGGCGCGGGCTCGATTTCCGGCCAGGGAACCAGCCCCAGACACTGGAGTTGCACGGAACAACGCGCTCTTAGTGCTGGTCCCAAGCCCGGATAAAATTGGGGAGGGTTGCGTCAGGAAGGGTATACCTGGTGTAAAAACTGTGCCAAATCGAATACACGGACCAATGATCTGCTGTTGTGACCTCTAACGGGAACAGCCGAAAGAGGAACAACAACAACAACAATGAAAAAGTTCTTGAGTTCTTGGTAGTACACTCGGACATGTGCAGTCCGCTGTGTGTGATGTTTGCACTCACAGGAGTTGGAGCGAGACAGTTTTCGGGCTTGGACATGTCTGATTTCCCGGCACCATTTATTCACATCCCTGTAGGAGTAGAGCTTCAGGAAGAGGACTGTGTATACTAATAGTGTAATGATTCCACCCACTGCAAACACACACACACACATCGTACAATCAGGTGCAATAGAGCAAAAACTACAACATTCTCACTGTTAATTCAGTAGTGCTACTGAGAACACAGGATACAGGCGGGAGTTTGAAGCAATACAAGGCTTATTTTAAATGAAAAATAACGTCCCTAATCTTTCATAACATATCATGTACAAAAAAAACCCCACCAATCCACCCATTAGGGGACAAAAAGAACTTGGTTAGCAATATATAATTTTTAACAGACTATTAATGCCACTCCTAAGAGAGAGAGAGAGAGAGAGGTAAAGAAAAGAAATAAAAAATAAAATAACAATCAAATACCTATAATTTAATTAAATATGTAAGTAAGTAAATGAATGAATGCACAAGCAAACAAACAAACAAATAAAACGTCTTTTTTTTAAAAAAATCTCCCGTACCACAAGGAGCCAGTTATATAGTTTTTGATATTGAAACGTCATAGTACTCAGGGGCGGGGCTGTATGTTGCTGATTTTTAAAAAATTAATTCAGAAATCTGTAAAAAAAAAAAAAAAAAAAGCAGGGCATGCATTAATGAAATCCAGCAGAGGATGAAGAGAAATTAAAGAAATATAAAGGAACCAAGAAAAAGTTTCTAAGAAAACATATTTCTGAAACTTTAGTCCATACAAAAAAATAAGATTTGTTGCCTAAATAAGAATATATGAATAAAATAGGAACAGGTTTCATGTCCGAATAAGGAAATGTAAACATGTACTGTGCCTACACTGAAAAGAGAAAATCACAGTATGACCATTTCTTTGGACTAAATAATGACTAAATAGTGGACTAAATAATGCCAAAAGAGCAAAGGAGATAGGAAGTATTGTACATAAATAAGGAGATAAGACTGGAATATGACTGGGTTTTGTCTCTGAATAAGAATAGAAATGGAAAAAAGTAAATTTAATGCCTAATTAAAGACAGAAGAGAGGAATATTGACAGTTTTTCTGTTCATCCGAGGCAAGACTACAGAAAACTGTTTAGTAATTAAAAGATTAAGAGCCTGGGTAAGGCCGGTACATTTAAAGCTAAAAGTGTTAGAGAAAGAAAGAAAGAAAGAAAGAAAGAAAGAAAGAAAGAAAAATTAGATGTTTTTAACACGAATTATTTCCTCTGGAGGTCAGCTACAGCTCTCTAAATGAGGATGAGGAGGGTCACATATAAAAATCTAATCTAAGATTATTGGAGGTTTAAAAAAATCTGACATCCCATTTCGGCAAAAAAAACCTTTAATCACGACCCAAAATGGCGTGGGAATAAAACAAGTGCTCTTAATGAGGACAGTGAAAATCAGGCAGTTCTCATAATGACACATTTTGAAATACAGATTAGGATACGTACAGATACATACAGATACGTTCAGCATTAACAGATCATCTCTTGTGTACTTATCTGACGGAAACAGTACCTGGGGTCATAGAGGTCAGTGTGAGGACGGTGGCTGATGGAAAGCACAAAACAGCGATGAGACTGATGCAGTAAAGGAAAGTCCCAGTGCTCTCGGAGATTTTTCCCTGAAAGCAAGCGACAAAAAAAAAAAAAAAAAAAAAAAAAAAAAAAAAAAAAAAAAAAAAAAAAAAAAAAAAATCTGTGCATAAGGTTATTATAACTAGTAATTATAACTGACTTTAGTTCTAAATGCTCCTACAGGATTCATGCAGGTTTAGGGGTGATTACAGTGAGACTCTCACCATAGCCAGTTGTCTTTCCGTGTACAGAGCTGCCATGATAAACACGTTAGACACTGAAGGAACAAATCCACAAATCAGACTCGCACAACCTCAACGCAACATCCATCGACTGTGGAAAAACTGTTAAAATCATGAGCTTCATTTAGGAAACTGCAGCTCATGATCTATTTTATTGCCTAAATAAGAATATATGAATAAAATATGAACAGGGTTCATGTCCGAATAAGGAAACGAGTGAAATATAAACACGGAAAAGAGAAAATCACAGTATGACCATTTCTTTGGACTAAATAATGTCAGAAGAGTGGAATGGAGAGGATTCGTGCCAAAAGAACAAAAGAAATACGAAGTATTGTACCTAAATAAGGAGATAAGACTGGAATATGACAAGGTTTTGTCTCTCAATAAGAATAGAAATGAGAAAAGTAAATTTAGTGCCTAAATAAAGACAGAAGAGAGGAATATTGACAGTTTTTGCCTTTAGGGACTGAAAAGTAAAATGTATTAGGTTTTATTCCTAAAGGACAATGGAGAGAAATGTGTACAGGTCTGTGCCTGGATAAAGATAGAACAAGTGCAATAAGGACAGGTTTTATGCTAAAGAAGGGAAGCGATTCAAAATATGAATACATATAGAACCTAAATAAAGAGAGGAGATTAAAATATAACATGTTTGGTGCCTAAATCGGGAGAGAAGACTGGAATATGGAAAGGATTTGTGTCTAAATTAAAAAGACAGAATTAGAATATATATATATATATATATATATATTCTATATGTGCCTATGTAAAGATAGAAAAATCTATTAAGGGTAAAACAAAAACAAAAACAAACAAATATGATAAGTTTTGTGCCTAAATAAGAATAGAAGAGAGAAATATAATAAGCTTTGTGCATAAATAAGAAACAGAAAAGCAAAATATGAACAGGTTTTGTGCCTAAATTAATCTTTTAAAAAAGCACAATATGGTAGGTTTTGTGTCTAAATGAGGAATGAAATGAAATGAAATGTTTTGTGCCTAAATTAATCTTTAAAAAAGTACAGTATGGTAGATTTTGTGTCTAAACGAGGAATGAAATGAAATGAAATGTTTTGTGCCTAACTTAAAAAGAGGGAATCGAAATATGGCCTTTTTTTGCCTGAATAATGACAGAAGAATAGAACAGAGATGTGCATTAATGAGAAGAGATGTGAAATACATAAAGACAGAAAAGTATAATATGGACAGATTTTGTGCCTAAAGAAGGTCGGTAAACTGTAACTGCTAAAGCGTAAACTAAAATCTATAAGTTACCAATGATAAGGCATGCAGCAGGCCAGCTGTACGGGTCCTTTAAGAAGAGAGAGACCACCTGGATGGGGTCCACCAGTATGCCATATCTGTACAGATGAACAGAGAATGATAACATGAGATCATGATAAAGTCACTGAAGCAATCTGTTTTCTACTGAACAGACAATGTGCATATCTGTGTATACACTCCTTTATCTTTATTCATTTATATTTATATTTTCATCTTTATCTGTTTTACACACATCATATACTCATCTTTATCTTTTATACACTTATTTATTTTACTACTTAATCTTGTGCCCTGTTAATGGGGGCGGCGTCATCATCTTGGAAAAGGCCACTCCCATCAGGTTTGAAATATTTCGTCACAGGATAAAAGTGATCAATCAGAAGAACGGATTTGCAGTGATGCTTCTCTCTAAGGGGACAAATGGAGCTAAACCATGCCAGAAAGCAAGAAAGAAAGAAAGCAAGAAAGAAAGAAAGAAAGAAAGAAATGCCCCAAAACAAAACATAGCCAGAATTTATTTTCCTTTAATGTGTCACCCATCTGTGGAAATGGTAACTGTCCACTTTATTAGGAACACCTGCTCATTCATGCAACTATCCCATCAGCCAATAATGTGGCAGCAGTGAAATGAATAAAATCATTTTGTTGGTGCCAGAAAGTCTGAGTTTGAGTAATTCAGAAACTGCTGATCTCCTGGGATGTTTATGCACAGCATGTCTACATTTTACACAGAAAAAAGAAAAGAAAAGAAAAGAACACATCCAGGGATTTACACTTCAGTGATGAGGGAGGTCAGAGGAGAATGGCCAGACTGGTTCAAGTTGACAGGAAGGCTACAGTAACTCAAATGACTACTCTTTACAACCATGGTGAACAGAAAAGCATCTCAAAACACACAATACATTGAAACTTGCAGTGGATGAGCTACAACAGCAGAAGAATAGAGTGGGTTCGATGTAGTCTTCTGCTGTTGTAGCCTATAATGTCTGGTCTCTGTTTTTGTCTAATATATACAGTGTAATGTGTGTAGGTGACTCATTGTCAGTATTGTAAAAGTTCACTTAGATAACCAAGATACTAAAAGGTACCATGTACCATGCACTTACTTTATGAGGTTCTCCAGGAAAAGGCGTGCATTGGACAGAACCTTCGAAACAAAGAAAGACGTGTTAGTTTGTGTGTTTGGACAATGTTGTGGTTAATCATTTGAAGATTTTTGTATTGCAATTATCAACATTTACCACATGCTCTATAGGGTTGTAAAAAAAAAACAACAAAAAAAAAAAAACCTGCAATCACAGGGATCAAAGTCTTCAGCTATGAGATACCAGACTGGATTATCAGTAAATACCTTTAAATGCTGATAAAGAAGGGTGTAAACAAGTGAACTCTCAGAAAACACCATGTTGTACTGTGCTTTGTGACTATTAATGTGTTGACTTTTTGGCGTCATAGATATGGTACATAAAAATGTGGCTGGTTTTAGATAGTATGCTGCAAAAATGCAGCCTGGCCTCATTATAGCAGCACTCATATGGACGCCTTCCAGTGGCGGAACTTAGCCACAATGAGCCCCTCTACAAGCGTCACATTTGCACCCCACTCACGTTTCCTTTCCAAATAAAGAATGCGCATGCACATATTCAAACAGTCGTACATTCGTAAACAATAAGTAACCTGTTAGCCCTGTAATGGCCAGGAGTGCTGTCTATGCCTTCTCAACACCCCCAACACTACCACAGCAAAGCAAAAAAAGAAGCATGGTTACTAAGCAACAAGTCATTCACACACACACACACACACACACACACAAATAATGGCACTTGGACCCACTGACCTATTTTGGCGCTGCTACCTCACTTCAGAGCGCTATAAGCAGTTTATGCTAGTTTATGCCAAATTGTTGCTGTTCTGGTTGGCAACGGGCCAATTTTTTCCACCTATTGCTATTTCATCATCATAAGTTAATGTTCTGTGTTGAAATGGTGCAAAAGGGGGTGTGACATTTTCAAATTTTCATGCTCAGATAGATAGATAGATAGATACCAATACCTATTGGTATTTTCACCACCATCAATTAACGTGCTGTGTTAAAGTCGGAGGAGTGGCACAAAAAAAAGGGGTGTGACATTTTAAAATCCACCAGCTCACTGGGATATTTGCACCCATTTTCATCCAAAAAATATGTCTGTGCTACTGCCTCTTAGCTTAGATGTAGAGGTATTTTTCTGACCTCAGGTGAGTACCCCTCACTGCAGAACCAAAAGTCCAGGGGGTGGAGTCACACCTGATCCAGCTCCTAGTACCTGGGCGGAGTCAAACCAAAACTCCAGGGGATGGAAACAACTCAGTGTGTTTCAAGCTGGTTGAGTGTGTTTGTTGAAAAGTGTGCTCAATGTTGTACAGTGTCTCCTGGCTTAGAGTTACGGGGCAGGGTTATAGCAGGAGTTGGATCATTTCCAGCTCCACCCCCTGGACTTTTGGTTCTGCATTTGATGTCCCATTTCTAAGGCTACTTCAGCCAAATATTAACTGACTTTTATTTTATCTGTAACAAATACTGATGGGGGAAATCCTTATTAACTTATGTCAGCTACTATTGTTAGTTAAATAGTTCTTATTTACTTGCAACTGAAATGAACTGAACAAGTTTAAAATGATGCCAGTGACATTAATGTGTTTCTTATTTTTTAACGTAAAAATGAATAACGCAAAAACAAACATAAATAATGCCAAGTTTGATTTTAATAAAACTAGGAAGCAGGTGTCTAAAAATAGAGTAATTACTTTGGATCCTGTAGGCAGAGAGCAGAGGATTAAAAATGATTGTATGCACTTGCCTAATGTGCTTCGTAAAGAATAAAACACATGGAGGCCTGCTGTTATAGAAAATAATCAACAACAGGGTGGTGTGATACAGCCCAGTGCAAGCTTAGCTACTGTTACCACCCTGAAGTTGATTATTTTCCACTAACAGTACATCCTGATGTGTTTTATTCCTCTTATACCACAGCAATAACTCAGGGCACTGCCAATGCTAACAACATGTTCTATGTTTATCAATTTATAGACACATTTAATGTTCTGGAACTAGGGCTGTACGATATGGTGATACATATCATAGGACGATAGAAAAATGTCTACTGATAGATATTTTCCTATATCGTCTATATCGCCAGTGTCGCAAAAGCCACTTTTTGGAAGCCAATTCATGCCACTAAGGTTGGCGCTAGGAGCTCCCAGGGTGTGCTGTAACAAAAACAGAAGCAAGCATGGAGAGGCGTGACGCAGTGCGTAACTCCCAACAACACTCAGAACAGGCATCAGCCCAACTAAAAGATGAGGAACTTGTACCTAAAAATGGAGGTACTTCTGTCTTTTTGAATTCCTAAAGCTGAATAGAGACTTTTAATATTTATTTGTTATATTTTATATTCATATTGTTCCCATTTTGGGCACGGTGGCTTGGTGGTTAGTACTGTTGCCTCGCACCTCCGGGATTGCGGGTTCGATTCCCACCTCTGCTCCGTGGGCGCGGAATTTGCATGTTCTCCCCATGTTTTGGGGGTTTCCTCCGGGTACTCCGGTTTCCTCCCCGAGTCCAAAGACATGCATTGGCTGATTGGCATTTCCAAATTGTCCGTAGTGTGTGAATTGGTGTGTGAGTGTGTGCGATTGTGCCCTGCCAAGGGTTGGTACCCCGTCTGGCTCCCCGTGACCCTGTGTAGGATAAGTGGTACAGAGAACGGATGGATGGATGGATGGATTGTTCCCATTTTGACAGTGTTATTTTTCTGGTTTGTTTTCATTTGTGATAGTTCTGTTCAGTGCCACTTCCAAATAAAAAAAAGAAAAGAAAACGTGCCTTTCACTGCTGTTTAGTTCCAAGAATTATCAAAAAACAGTCATGAATGCATGCATTTATTTTGCATAGAAAGTCTTTTCATCCATTTTAGGGAAAACGGAATATATCGTGATTATATCATATCATCTGCTTGCTCATCAGAGACGTCACACACACACTCATTTCACTTTACTTTTGTCTGTGTAAAGCTGCTTTGAGACAATGACCTTTGTAAAAAAGCGCTATACAAATAAAAATGAATTGAATTGAATTATATATCGTTTCAAGATATGAAATTATCCATATCGTGATAGAAGATTTTGTTCATATCCGGAACATCTACACTTCCTGTGGAACTTATCGGTTCCTGTTGTAGCAGCTTACTTATTTCCACATCATACTCTCTTTATTTTTCTTTCTGTTTGAAATTAATAAGATTTTTAAAAAAAAGTTTGTCATGTTACAGAGAGCCTACATGAGAACTCTTATGTCCTGAAGACTTTCCTGTGTCAGAAAACATAAAAGTCTCCATATTAACAATGACACTTTATAACTTGTTTATTATAATACTTAGATTGCATACTGCTACTGTAGAAAATACTTATTACATATTACATATTCATCATTGTAGTGCATTACAATGAGCACATTAATACAAACCAGAGCTGCTGATGAATAATGAAAATGAATACACACCTTCTAACTAATTAGATTTGAGAATTCAACAGCGGTATACATATTTATTTCTGTGCTATAAATATATATATATACATATATATATATATATATATATACATATATATATATATATATATAGTTATATCGATTTATACTCATGAAATTACTCTCAAAAGCAGTCAGATGATTTTACAGAATTTTTTTTATACAATAACGGGGATCAGTGGCTGAAAACCCATATTCTATGCTACCTTGCCAACTGATTTGCAAATAAGACCAAGAAGACTATATATATTGATTCTGGAGATAGCGGCACGTTGGCTTAACTTCCATGCAGGCAAAGAAGAAAAAAGATAGACATGCATATGATCAGCATGTTTTTGTGTAGCTTAAACCAACACTCAGCATCATTTCTAGTCACAAGCTATACTTTCCTCCTCTGAATCGCCCTCAACCAGCAGTTTTCCACTTAATAGCCATAATTACTCATTACCAGACACAAAGCATTGTGGGACGCTCTGAGGGTCTATAATGAGAAAAATGAAATCCCGGAGAGGAATGTTGCGGCGTTCTCGTTTCAAAGACTGGCTTAATATTGGCTTAGAAACTGCAATTTGCTCTCTCTCTCTCTCTCTCTCTCTCTCTCTCTATTTTCCCTCTGAGCTTCAGGAGAAATGGGCGTTTATTTTTAGACGGGACATGTGATACTTCCAACAATTCATTAATGTGAATTAATGTGAAAAGTTTGGGGTTTGATTAGGGTGCATAAATAAATAAAGTTTACCTAGAGACATTTCAGGTAGATAAGGTAATCATGAAATCATTCAAAAACGCGGTGGGTTTGTTTATGTGGCCTATCTTTAGTCACTGCTGAATAGACTGGCACGGACATCACGCTCAGCATGGCATAGATGGCATAGACAGCATGCTCAGAAGGCTGTACCCGAGCCGGTTGCTCCATGCGAGTGTGTAACCAGCTCTGTTTATGGCGTATCGGAGGTCAGTGGACGAGAGAATAGGGTAAAGGGTGAACCGGATAAGCGAGGACACTGGGTGCATAGTGCTAATTTCCCAGGACACCAAGGGGATCATGATCCACTGAGTCCCCAAGGAGGCGAACGGTCCTGGAACCTACGGACACAACAAATCTTCAAGCACTTCATGCAACATAATGATCTTCAGTGTTCCAGGCTGTGTAGCTTTAGTATGATGCCGGTACGTTAACAGACTGCAGCACTGAGTTTCTAGCTCTGTGCAGATTTCCACTCAAAAGCAATTGTTTTCAATAAGATTATTGTAATATTTTCTGTTAAAAACCTATGTGGTAAAATCATTGGCACATATTTGCCCCTAATGCTATATGTTCGGGCGACACGGTATGGCACAGCGGGTAGCATTGCCGTCTCACAGCTCCAGGGTCCCAGATTTGATCCCAAATTTACTTTCTGTCTAGAGTTTCTACACACATTCTGCCCTTGTCCATGTGGGTTTCCTCCGGGTTCTCCGGTTTCCTCCTACTGTCCAAAAACATGTCAGTAAGTGAACTGACTCGTGTGTGTGCATGGAGCACAGCAATGGATGGGTGTTACATCCAGGGTGTATTCATTCCTCACGCCCAGTGTTCCCGGGATAGGCTCCGGATTCACTGTGACCCTGCTCAGGATAAAGTACTTACTGAAAACGAGTGAGTGAGTTTGTTATGTACCATTTAGTACACCCAGGAGAAACCATAAGAAAGTCAAAAGTGACCAGGCTCAAAGCTGTTATTTTATCTATTAATTGTGGTGTTGCAGTTAATTTTGAAACCAGCGTTTTGTAAATAAATAAATAAATGAATGAATGAATGAATGAATGAATGAGTGCACTAATAAGGAAGGCTTTAATTTTTTATAATAATCAAAATTGTCGCTTCGATAAAACTATCCACTGCCAGTGTACAGTACTGTGCAAAAGTCTTAGGCACCCTATTATTTTTTTTGTACAAACTTTGTTATAGATTTATATTTTATGACGTCTACATTACTGATTCAGTACAAAAACGTTTTAGATTCCAAACATTAGTTTTCCAGCACAAAATTAAATGCTACAGAAAAATGTTTGTAAATCAGTAAAGGAAGCAGAAGATTTTAAGAGACACTTTTCAGACAAAAAAACAGAATGAAGGCTGCTGGGTTTCGCTGCAGAAATAAGAAGCGAGTCGACAGTCAAAGTCTCCAGAAGAACTGAGGCTGCTTCTGCAAGATGCTCAGTAACACTTCCAGCTCGTTTCCTTATAGAACCGCACACACTGTATCTGAGACTACTGAGAGAAGGATCGTCACACCAAATATTGACTTAGTTTCATTTATTACTGTTTACTGCTCTTTATAGTATTTTTTTTAATGTAGAGACATTTAGTTCCATTATTTCTGAAGGCATCTTTGCTCTACAGCATTTCTTTGCATGTGCCTAAGACCTTTGCACAGTACTGTATGTTAACGCTCAAAACTTTTCGCTTGTGTTTTTATGCATTTTGCATATTTTCGTGAAGTGCGACAGTAATTATGGAGTTGAATTTATTCTATAATCATAGAACCCCAGATTCTGCTTCAGCATAATTCAACGTAGATTAAGTACTTTTACTGGGAAGTAAGTTACACCAGTGATCAGGTTGGATATAGCTTCAGGTCTTGCTTTTCATGCATCAATGTATTGAACTATACAATAAGGGAAACTGACTGTAAATTAGTTGTTCTCATTGCATATGAAGTTGAGTTTAACTTCTACCATAAGACCTTGGGTGAGAGAAACAAGCACATGGCTGATGTACGACTGTATAAAGACAACTCCTGGAGTGTGAGAAGTGAGTTCAATGGTGAGGCGAGAGAAAGAAAGAGACCGAGGGTAAGAAAGTTGTCTGTTTCGCTCAGATGAATGTGGCAAGCAGTGGAGCAACGCCAAGTCACGTTAGCTTCATCCAAGTCATTCCTTTCACAACCGAGTTCACGTTCTCACACTGTCCATGCAAAGCAGAGTTGCGCCAACTCAACATTTGCATTGCTGATTAGAGGTCAAACGAAGACTTGAAGAAATAACGATGGCCAGATGTACCAAGCTGTCTTCAGGTTGCATTCCGAGCAAATAAAAAAACGTTCGTGTTACATAAAAAACTGGCGTAAATGTGCTATTTAAACACCATGCAAGTAGAAAAGCTTAACGTGACCTCTTCCTCGTACGTACAGTACGTATTTCAAGGAGGACCGTCAGCGCAAAAAAGGGTGGAGAAATAGGAAAGGCGGCTGATTACATACACACAATGTACTAAACTTTGCGTGATTAGTGTTGGCCTCTTTTTGTGTGTGATTTTTTTCTGCCTCCGAGCTTTACAGGTCGCATTATCAGGTTCTCATTTGTCCCGGACTCCTTTCGAACTGTGCAGACTGTTTTTTTTTTTTTAAATTTATTTATGCTCATATATGTTTATGAAACATACAAAGCCATTTTAGGACTTTGCAAGAACCATTTAGAGAGGCGACATCTTGTAATACTGCTTGTCCATTTACCTGTTTTATGTATACATATCTGGCAACCCTAGTTCTATGTCACAACAGTTTAAAAAATATTTTTAAAATATGAAATACATAGTGGCCTTTTCATTAAAACCAACTGATAATCAAATCAGCATATCAGCCATATTAATGCCATCCATACTTATTCTGATGCAATCATCTTTATTTCATTTGTTTAATTTTATTTAAGGACTTCATTTATTTATTTAACATCTTTATTAATACTTTTGTTACTGAACTTGTACTTTACAATTTAGCAGGCAGTTACAGGCACAGTTTGTAACATGAGCTACAGTCTTAGTAAACCGAACGTTAATTCCAGCAGCTTTTTTCAGTTCGTGTGGTTCAGTTGGTTTTACGTTACAACAATTTTCCGAACTATTTGCTCATATTGGTTAATTGAGCAGGAATTCGGCTGGGTTTGCTTTTGTATTGGGTTGTATAAATGTTTTACCTCTTCAAGTGCATTTTTATTATTGCAGAACGTTTGGTGTGGTCTTACTTTTTCAAATCTGCAAGCCTTTATTGGAATTTAAACCTCGTTAAGAGTCGAAATGAAGCTTTACCGTAATGACGGAGGCTCATTTTGGTGTGGACCTTCACCTGTAATGAACTGAAACACAACGAGGACCGAAAACGCTGATTTTTAGCAGACCAGGGTTCAGTTGTTTGTTGCGCAACTGAGTGGATATGTGGATTGTAAAAGCACATGGCACATGGCCTTCATCAAAAAAAAATATATATATATATATATACTGAATCTATTTTGAATTTTCAAGCTTCACTTTAGTTGAAAGACATCAGAGCCGGAAATGCACCAAGCTGTTTAATTCCGACTGCACACTTTACAGGACAAGCTCATGAAAGACAATGAGTATATACTGTTCACAGTGTAGCAGATGAAGAGGGAGAGATTTGGTCATTATATATTCAAGAATATTCACATGATTTATTCCTATTATATGTGTACGGAATAAAACACACGGAGGTGTGCCGTCGTAGGAAAATAGACAACGATGGGTTAGTGTAACGCAGCCCGTCATAAAGAGGAGCTATTGCTGGAACCCTGAAGTGTCGTCTTTCCCTGAATGAAGATTAGTGTTGACAAAGTGCTGTGGTATAAGAGGAATAAAACTCTACGGGGTGTGCTGTTAGTTGCTTATTTCAAATGTTTTTCTAGAAAGAAGCAAAAATATTTGTGAATAGAACAGCAAGCTTTAAATGAGTAAAAATTTTGTTTCTTCTATTTGAAGAATTCAGTCTTAATCATCTTATTCGCTTTGCTGTAACCTCAAAATGGGAAATATTACACAAATTTGACTATATTCCAGATATTTTCACTTGCATTGTAGTGACATCACTTTATACGACAGTTAGTTCCGGTTCACTAATCTGATTGGTCGAGCAGCTTTCCAAGAGCGCCTATATTTCTTATAACCGCACTGGGACGTTTCACTACATGTATCTACTCCACTCATCTGTGTTCGCTACTACAGTAGAGTTAGCGACATCATCAGCAGACACGGCACACAGTGATACATTTCAGGAATATAGCTTTTGACTTAAAATATGAAAGCTCTTCAGATGGAGATGAAAAGGAAGAAGGGAAGACAACTGGTCGCTGCTCGACCAATCAGATTAGTGAACCGGAACTAACTGTTGTATAATGTGATGTCACTAGAAACACCTTCAAAGGGAACGTACAAATCAACGTGAGCTAGCTAGGCAGCTAGCTGATGGGCTATAAAGTGAGTGTGGCTTCTTCAGGATCTTTCTCCACTAGTGGAGCAAACATAAACAGAACATTTGGCCATATTGTGTCCAAAATGTCACTCGATATTACTATAGAACTGCTGTATAAAAGCAATATCACACTCGCAGTCGTGTGGTTACACTGAATATCGGCACGGCTGTGATTAGTTACGGCACTCAGCCTGTAGCGTCATGCCTGCGGCGGATCACAGCCCTGCTGATATTCAGTATAACCGCACTCTTGCTCATGCTTAATGATAACACTAATCCAAAAGAGATGGGGAAAAAGGAAATGGCGTTTTAACATGTGCTTTTTTAAAAATTTTGTAACTGGAGGAGCAGCATTTCCTTTGTGTCTGCTTTTAAGCTGAAACTGTTGGTTGTCCATGATGGAGCTCTTACCAGCATGATCACACACCAGTTGAGGATTCCTCTGTAGTTGCTGTAGCCACTCTCCGAGCTGAGCAGTGACTCCTGGAGCCGATGGCAGCTAAAGAGACAGCAAGGGCAAAAGGTTTTAGTGTGGAACATTCATAAAATCCTGATTGGAGATGACATTTTTATTGTGAAAACAGCAAGCCGTGCTCTGATGTTGCTCAACTGCAGTGCTTATTACATTATTACACTAAAAGTTGCAGCACGTTGGGATTCTTATCTCAGATTGTGCTCACTGATACACTGTAGTGTAGCAGAGAGCAGACACACACACACACACACACACACACACACACACACACACACACACACACACAATCAGCTACATGAGGTACTTTCAACTCAGAACTACAACTATTATACCACAGCACTCTGTTGAATTCTTCAATCTGATTGGTCATATTCAAGATGATGTTGATTAATTTTCTAGAACAGCAGCTCTGACAGTCATTTATACGTTATTATTTCTATAATAACGACTTACACAGGGACTTGTATAGCAGATAATTCATATAAACACATTATAAACACATAATTGCTGATGTTCATTTCATTTGCTGATGTAATTTCTCCAGTGAAAATTAGTCTACAGTGTTAGAGCTTAGTACTCTAACAATCAAGCGGTAAACCTTTAACGTTTCAACATGGGGACGTCTTCAGGATGACGGAGTTTGCACTTTGTGGGTTCTTGTAAAAGCTGAAAAGCCGTGTTTTTTATTTTCATTTTTTTAGCAACTATACAAGTGATAACAACAAGTAACTTGTTATGGACGTTCCACAACGCTGAAGTCAAATTTAATGTTGCTTTTTTAATAAATACAAATTGTAACCATTTGGCAAACGGCTGAGGTGAGAGACACTTCGGGACATGCCTGAATTATTTTCCTATAACTGCATGTCACATTGTGTTTTATTCCTAACATAACAAGTCTCTCATTTAGATTTTACAGCAATTTAATAATTAATAATATATACAGTATACTATTATTTAATTATTATACTATACAATTATATATTTAATAGCAGGACCATTTGTATGCCTGATTTCCACATAAACCAATGAAAATCACTAAAGTCTGCTGTTTTAATAATGGGAATTTATGAAAATGGCTATAAGAAGTGCTGTTTTAAGAAATTAGTTTTATGAGGGGACCAACAAATATGATGATGAATTAAAATCCAATATATTTATGTACTTTTTTCATTCATTTCCATTCATTTCTCTGGATGCAATTTTATATTAAGCATTCACCAGTTAGGCCATAGACTAGGGTTAGTGGTGCAGTGCACTTCATAATTACAGCTTTAAAAATAGGAAAGATCTAAATCTAACAAGCATAGGAAGATAGCTTAACTTCTACAGTTTTAACATAAGCCCAGATGGACACCAGCGAACTGAAACTATATGCAGCGGCAGTGATTACGGTTCTGTGATTATTACTAAAAGGTTGTGAGGTTAAATTCTGAGGCAAAGCTGCCATAAACACACTGTAGTGCTTTTGAACAAGGCCCTTATCCTTTAACTGCTCTAATCTATGACTGGATTGTTCTGTTTCTCTTAGACACTTCAGACACAGCAGTAACTGTCTGTAAGGACGCTAAGATTTTGACCTTGAGTTTTGGAAGATTTGTTTTTAACCCCTCACATGATCAAATTCACCAACAACGTGATAATATGCTAGCCGACTTGCATTACGAGACTATCCATTCGAATCTCAACTGACCTCAGAGGACACACTTTAGTCTTGCTCATTGATTTAATCACTCATTATGTTTATATTGCCAAAGATGCTACACTGCCAGCCTTTGATTTCTTGTTGAGGGATATGCAATGAACATGTCACATATTATAGGTTATCATCTGACATATACTATATGGCTAAATGTTTATGAACACCTGACCATTACACCCATATATGGTTCTTCCCCAAACTGTTGCCACAAAGTGAGAAGCACACAATTGTCTAGAATGTCTTTGTATGCTGCAACATTACAACTTCCCTTCACTGGAACTAAGAGGCCCAAACCTGTTCCGGCATGACAATGCCCCTGTGCACAAAGCGAGCTCCATGAAGACATGGTGTGTTTAAGGTTGGAGTGGAAGAACTCGAGTGTCCTGCACAGAGCCCTGACCTCAACCCCACTGAACACCTTTGGGATGAACTGGAACACCGACTGCACCCCAGACCTCCTCACCCTACATCAGTACCTGACCTCACTAATGCTCTTATAGCAGAATGAACACAAATCCCCACAGCCACGCTCCAAACTCTAGCGGAAAGCTTCCAAGGAGAGTGGAGCTCATTATAACACACAAAATTGACACTAAATATGAACTGGGATTTTCAACAAGCACTTATGAGTGTTATGGTCAGGTGTCCACATACTTTTGGCCAATATATTTTTATGATAAAAATGTGTATGCGAGAACATATAAATATGAGTGTTTATGAGGACAATTGGCGGTTTATGCTGGTAAAATGCAAAACACAAATGTTTTTAAGACTTCTCAAAACATCGATCTCACCGATTATCAGCTTGCTACAAACCCTTAGCTGGCTAAAACAAACACCAGAGTAGTTCAGTTTTAAGTTGGTGTGTGACATTATGACATGCGAATAACATACTATGAGCATGGGAAAGTTCATTGCTGACTATTATTGACATAATATTGCACGACATAATTCAGAAATCAGAAGGTAGTGTAGATTAGGCTATATTATATCTGTGTGTGAAGAATTCTGTACTTCCTGTTTGCTCAAGCTAGACAGAGACAACTTTTTCATCTATTTACAGTTGACGATGTAAATTAGCTAGGTAACTAACTATACCTTTAATGTCTTTTTTTTTTGTAATGAGTTATACCACAGATTTTAAGTACAGCTCAATATTTTCAAAATGTAAGACTTTTTTTTGACTAATTGAAAATATGCATCAATTTCAAGATGGCTGAAATATTTTGTTAACTCAAATTGAAAAAAAAAAAGAAAGAAAGAAAAAAATTGGACCTCACTAAAATGCTGATCCCAGCTTCTGATTAGAGGTCATTAATTCCAGAGATGGTTATTTATTTCCATTATTTTATGTTCAGGTCATTATAAAGTTCAGGGGGTGTGTTATAGCAGGAAAAAAAACACCAGTGTCAGAATTATGCATTAAGATTAGTTGTGCATAGATGAATGAATTCATATCATCAGTGCTGGAGTTCAGTATTTAAGAAGGTCAGTGAGGCTTCTGGTATGCATTATGATCTGTTATGTAGGTTATATGTCATGTCTTGATGTTATAAGCTCCAGCACCGTCAGAGCTCCTGTGCACATGCGTCTATTCCTCACCTGCAGGACTGGAGTGAATGAACACTGTGTAACCGAGCTAACCTGTGACTTTACCTGATCTTGTCCTTAAGGCCATCCTCTCTGCTCTTGGCCGTCTCGTGCACCTGCTCGCCGTTGGCGGTGGCGTTGCGGGAGGTGGCACCGGCGCTCTGCTCGCTCCTGGCCGTGCGTTTCGAGCTCGCGCCCGCCGCTGCGGCTTCCCCGCAGATCGTCAAGGTTCTCCGCCTGCGCGTCACGGCGCCTCGCTCGCGCCTGTCGCCCATGTTTCCATCTAGGACAGGGCTGACTGAGACATCGTGAATGATGCAGGAGTGTGTCAGACTCGCATGCAGGAACTCATCTTTCAGATCCGTAAGTCGTGTCAAGAAAAGGATATAAGAGAGAAAGAGAGAGAGAGAGAGATGGGTGTGTTCACTTGTGTCAACGCAAGAACATGCTCCGCACATGATGCGCAAAAAATAACTAGTGGGAGTGGCCTCACGGAGGAAGATAGTCATTTCTGACCAAAAACAATGGAGTAATTTTAGCCTGATATAAGCCTTTAAGCCTGATTTAAGACATTTAGCCTGATATAAGCCTTTAAGCCTGATTTAAGACTTTTAGCCTGATATAAGCCTTTAAGCCTGATTTAAGACATTTAGCCTGATTTAAGACTTTTAGCCTGATATAAACCTTTAAGCCTGATTTAAGACTTTTAGCCTGATATAAGCCGGCTTTACACTGTACAATATCCGGCACGATTTTGCTGTCACAGGCTCAGTCGTACATCGTAAAGGATAATCGCTGGTTGTTATGATGGTTTTTTTTGTGTCTAGCAGCAAAATCATGTAAAGCTGGCTTTATCTTTGCAATCTTGAATCTTGATCTTGTTACTAAGCACCGGGACTGGAGACTCCTTCCATAAACATAAATAAACTTTACCTCAAAGACAATGTTACCATTTTAACTAATACATGCATCTTAAAGCTATTTATGTGGAAGGTCTACCTTATGATATTATAGAAATGATGACGTGTTACAGCGAGCGTATTAATATAAACCTGTGATTCGCCTTGCAACCGGAACTACTTTCAGAGCTGCATTTACAGGAAATTGTTCACCACCTTCCGACCAATCAGAGTCATTTTTTTCTTTTGTGTGTGTGTGTGTGTGTAGCAGCAAAATTATGTAAAGCTGGCTTTATGGTTGCAATCTTGAATCTTGATCCTCACATTTTTCAAGGACTCGAGACATTTGAGCCCGTTCAGTTAAATGATTCATTCAGATTCATTTACTGATTTGTTCACTTGCTTGGTTCGATCAAATGATCATGCCGCCATCTTGGGCAGAGATCAAACAGTGTGAGCAATGTAAAAATGCTACTAAGCTTTGTTGTTTTGTGTTATTTTATAATATGCTTGTATGTCTGTTTGGAAAAAAAAAAACTATTTACAACTAAACAACTAAATTCCTTTTCATTTTTTAAAATGAAATTTAAATTTTTACATTTCTTTTTCATTTTCGTACAGTATATTCTTTATATTTGGACTATGTAACACTGCCCCCTAGTGTCCACCTTCACGCACGACACGCCCACATGGCCGCAGATAGACAGCAGTTGATATGCGTGAACACACCTAACTGACTCACGCACTCTACTGCAGGCTATACAGCGTGCAGTCCCTTCACTGGGGAAAATAACCGTTTTCTTGCTTTCTTTCAATTAGCCAAGAGTACAGTGTATACAGTAGTGTATGACTTTATGAGTGAGTGTGTGAGCAGTAGACAGGAAGATGCATAGCTGGAGACATCCTGACACAAATATCCGGGCAGAAATTGTCTTATTATCTTTCCCCCCACCTTGTTATTAGATTTTTTTTTTTTTGGATAATATTGTTAAGAAAACGTATGAAAATAAGAGCAGTAAGGATTTTTTCCTCAGCTGTAGAACCTGTTGCAGGGTTGCCAAGTTTGCGTGAGAAAAACAGCCCAATTACTAACCAACCAGACTGACTGAATGACTAACTAACTACTCCTACTACTACTGCTACTACTACTACCACCATAAAGCAAAGTATTGTTACAAGCACAATGTTCAAAAGGGATAATTTTCCTTTAACAGCATGTCCCAAAGTGCTTTATTCCTCTTATGCCATGTCTTTCTCTCACTATCTTCTCTCTCTCTTTCTCTTAAAGTTAATAAGGCAAAAAAAAAAAAAAAAAAATCAGGTTTAAAGTTACAGCTTTACCTTTGACTGTTATGTAACACTGACACTGGAGACTCCTTCCAAAAATGCTGAATAAGCATCTCACAGAAAACTTCACCATATCAACAATTATACGTTTTTTTTTTTTTTTTTTTTTTTTTTTTTTTTTTTTTTTTTTTTTTTTTTTTTAATCTGTTTATGTGGCGCATGTTATACAAGTCACTGTGTACTTACACACTATAGAAACCATATTATATATAAATATAAATTATATTTTACACTTTCTTTGCACTTTCCTTCTATAGCTCTTTCACCAAAGTTATAAAATGATATTATGTTAAATAAATTATGGCATATAAAAGAGACTAATTTATTAGATTTCATATGAATGAATTTATTTGATATGAATTTACTTCTAGTTACATATTCTTATTTATGTTATTTATTTATACTACATCTTTAATAATAACCACAGTATATTCATTTATAATATTAAAGACTTTTAAAAGGGTTTATTACAAACCTGGCAACACGGCCATGCGCCCATGTTTATCGAGCTCCCCGCTGGAGTAGCGCACAGACAACCGACCAATCAGATTCGAGCTTTAATGCATGTCAACCAATAGGATCAGAGCTGGGGAATAAATTCCTGCAAGCAAGAGCGGTTGAGTGACCGGCGCTGAAACGGAAGTGTTTTCCCTGCTAGAGTGGATACTTCGAACAGATGGCAGTTTATTTTAATTACAGAGTTGAAATAATTGAATGATATCAGTATTCATAATATATTAATATATTGTAGACCCAGAAGAGATGAAAAAGGTGAAAAAACGCCACCAGCTGAATGGGAGCAGAACAGCAGCAGGCAGACACGAAGGTGAGCAGGATTTGTGCGTTTAATGATTTATAATATTATAATATTAAATATTAGAATAAGGTTGAGTGATGAGTTCAGTCTGTTCATGGAGTAATCTGACTAGGCACAAAGTCTTGACGTGTCCAGCAAAGCTACGTGGACACACACACACACACACACACACACACACACACACAGAGAGAAAGAGAAAGAGAAAGAGAAAGAGAGAGAGAGAGATCTCCAAATCTTTTGTCCATGAACAGACATCATTACAATGTATGTACAGACTCAGACATTATCACTTGCACAAATCTCAGATTTTTGCAGTATTTAAATATAAATGATGCATTGTGAAAGATCTGGCTGTGTGCCACAGTGCCAACATTTGCAAGACCTGTTGCATTTTGTGCCATGAAGACATAGAAAGATGCATTTGAACCCCTGATAATCAAAATAATTGTCCAGGAGAAAATTACATAATGAATGAAACACTTAGGGGTAGTGCTGTTGTAGGAAAATGATCAACAACAGGGAGGTGTGAGAAAGCAGAGTTACTGCTACCACCTGGAAGTTGTTTATTTTCCTCTAACAGCATGGATCCGCGTGCTTAATTCCTCATAAAATGACACCACCGATTACAGTTTTATCCGTTTATACTGATTACATTTGATGTTAATGTTGTGGAACGCCTGCGAAACAAGGCTATTTTCTGTTATCACTTCTGTTATAGCAGCTATAAACAGCCATTCCTTCACCAGCTTCTCTTTTCTCTCTCTTGAAGCTAATTAGACAAAAAAATAAATAAAATCATGTTACCAAGAAATTGCAAACTGCAAACTCTTCCATGCTGAAGATTTTGCAGCACCAGAAGACTTAAAGTCGCAGCTTTACATCTGACTGTTCCTAAGCGCCGGGACTGGAGACTCCTTCTGTAAACTAAATAAACGTTTCCTCAAAGACAATGTGACCATTTTAACTATTACATGCATCGTAAAGCTGTTTAAGTGGAGGGTCTACCTTATGATATTATAGAAATGATGAATATTATGAATATTATTAATATAAACCTGTGATTCGCCTTGCAACCGGAATTACAGTCATAGCTGCACTTACAGGAAATTGCTCACTACCTTCTGACCAATCAGAGTCGAGGATTCAACAGTGCTGTGGTCATAAAAATCTATTTTTCACCATTTTTTCAGTGCGTCTGTAGCACATGTAATGAAATATTGGCATATTTTATATTGCATTCTTTGTGCTAGGAATGCTGTGCACTGATCCGATAATGAGCGTCAGTATCAGGGCTGATATTGACATCGGATCACTTCTGAATCAGTCCAGTGACATATTGAATGCTGGAATGTGTGTGATATAGACTGACATATCACACATCTTACTCTTGGAGCAGGCCGCCAATATATGATTATAGGGTATATTCTGATGCTCAGAGCTTTAATATTGTGATATTAGTATTACATTAAGAAAAAAGGAGTCAGAGCATCTCTAATTTCTGTGCCCATTCATTTCTTACTCGCACAAAATTGCACTTGCGTCTATTTCCTGAGTGTTTAGTCAATTTCACAGCATATTTCTACATGGCCATGATTTGGAAACAAGCCTCATGAGATAAGCCACATTACAAAATCAAGAATCGAGTCTGCTTGTGCAAAAGAAATAACAAGAAAAGTAAGTGCGTTGTCCACAGTTCTGTTAGTTGTAACCTTTAGCCGTTCAATTCAGATTTTTTTTTTTTCTTCCATTGGCAGATCACATGTCCTGGAAGAAGCAGAAGCTTGCAGACATCCAGCAGGCCCTGAACAGTGACCCTGTGGACATCGAGACCCTGCGCAGTGCAGCTGTCAGCAAGGGAGGCTTGTTGACGGACGATGTGCGAAGAAAAGTTTGGCCCAAGCTCCTCAGTGTCAACGTCTTTGACCTTCCTGCCAAACCTGGTGAGTGTGTGTAGGCGTGTGTCGTATGTAAGAGCCAGAATGTGTGAAATAAAACTGTTTCGTGGATCTGTTTCACCTTGTCTCGTATTACTCACCTACTCGTTTTTTTTGTCCTCCCCTTTCTTTTAAATAGCTAAAAATATCAGAGAGAACCACAAAGACTACAACCAGGTGCTTCTCGACGTCAGACGCTCCATGCGCCGATTCCCGAGAGGTAGCGTTTGTCTGCTTTTGATTAGACAGTGTGACTCATCCCTGTTCTCATGATTGTGTCTGATGAATTCTGAAATGTCCTCGAGTTGTTATGTAACTGGCACGTCTAGAAATGACTGAGACTCTTGGGAATAGCAAGCCATCGGGTCATTCTGAGGTCTAAAAAGCACAAAAAAACTCAAAACCTGCTTACTCTCTATATAGAATTACATCACTTACTTTCCCAGAACACGTAAACTATTAAACATAATTAATAGTTATTTTTATTATTAGTCTGAGAAGTAAGAATAATCAATTCCTAATTTACTATTAAAATTTTTCATATTGAATATTTGAAAGTTAGGAGTGTTATATCAGTGTTTTTTTTTTTTTTTTTTAAACTTGTATGGCAAGAATTAAGACGTCGCTGTTCTCTAGCCGTTTCCATATCGCGTGTGGAGAGGTCTATTTTTTACTGTCACAAACTGAATTTATATGAAACTCTCTGCAAATCAAGATTTAAAAAAAAAAATCCTCAAACACTAATACTATGTAACAAGCATAATCATGGCAGTATAGATGCACAGTTAAAGCTGTTGGCTAGAATTAGAGAAGTCAGTACAGCTACCAAATCTGGAATGTGAGACCGGTCGTAGCTCATCTGTCTCTTCCTCTGTGTCTCGGTGTGTCAGGGATGCGGGCTGACGAGAGGGAGGTGCTGCAGGAGCAGCTGATTGACATCATCCTGGAAGTTCTGAGGAGGAACCCTCAACTGCACTACTACCAGGGCTACCATGATATAGTGGTCACCTTCCTGCTGGTGGTAGGAGAGCGCATGGCCATAGCGATAGTTGAGAAGCTGTCCAATCATCACCTCAGGTTTGCATCTCTTGCAGAGTAACAAGGTGTTGTCCTGTTAATGTGTCTTTTTTTTTATTTTTTTTATTTAATATATAAATACATGTTGACTCGACTGGGGAGGGTGGGGCAAACACGTGCTTCTTCCCGAGACACGTAAAACCAACCACTTTGTTTTCAAACTCCTGCTCATGTTGTCTCACAGGGCAGCGTAACACACTCGGAGGAATGCGCTATCAGCCCTCTTCCGCATACACGAGCTTTTCAGTTGCCTGCGATTGGTTCGTGTCTTTCTGATTGACAGGGTAGATATGGTAATGCCATCCCTCCCACGGATGGCCGTGGCATCATCATGACTCATACTCGCAATCTTCCAACAACAGAGCGAACGCTTTTCTGTCACGTCGCAACTGTTAATAACGTAATAACTGATTTCATGAACATTATTTACTCCCATGACTAAATCATGCTCTGAAAAGCTTATGTTGCGGTGTTTAAACATTTGTGTGTACTCGTATCTGGGGTCCAGACAGCCAATCAAATTGTGACGTTCCAAGATCCTGAAGGTTGTGGCCAGAAAAGTGTAAAAAAAAAAAATAATAAATACATACACTCTGTATCCTGTGGGCGGAGCATCTTTAATATGAGATATTGAGATGTTATACTGTAAGAAAACATTAACCTCTCCTCAAAATATGCCTACAGCAAACCAGCAAAGTGTGTTTTCTGATGCCTTCCAGAAACGTTCTGGTGAAAGCAGCCACAGCAAGACATACATATTTTTATTAAAATAATAAAAAATAGCACTGATTTATAAAGTTTTAAAATTAGTCATGAAAAAGTTCACATAACAGGCACTTTTGTTGCACAATAAATACAAAAGTATCAAGTATTCTCTAAGTGTCAAGGATTTGTTAGCAGTTTTGGAAAAAGGGATTGAATGTTTTCGCTATAGATTTTCTGTCTTTGGGTTTCTGTCTTTCGATGTGTTGAGGTTTCACCTAAGAGAAAGTTAGTCAAATCAGTGATCTGATAATGTGAGAAAAACATACTGACAGTGTAGCACAGCAGTGACTGAACTGAGTTTCATATTTTTTATATATATATATATACATACATGTATACACACACACATACACATACACACACAGTGCATAATTTTCCCAATAATAAAAAAAAAAAACCCATCTAGGAGCATTTGTTATTGTCTGCATATGGTCCACATGTGCTCACTGCTTGTACAGTAGCCGCTACAACATTTTTATACCACAGCGCTGTGGAATTCTCGATTCTGATTGGTCAGAAGGTGTTAATTAATTTTCTATAGCAACAGCGTACATAACATTATTACTAGTTACACAATTAGGATGCAAATATACTTCACTTTCCCAACGTGTATGTGCACGCACGCACCTGCTACTCAAGCTTCATTGTTCACATACTCGCTTGCATATCTTATGAATACCTGGAGGATTAAAAACATCATCTACTAGATGGTACATTAGAGCCAAAACATCCCTGTCCATCTGGTTTCCTGGTCAAACTTTAATGTTTAGCGATTTCATGCACAGCGACGCTAAACAGACGAGCTCTGTTTCTCTTTAAAACTTTCGGCTTTCGGCGTGATTGTCGCCATGATCTGCGTCTCAAACCAAAATCCCACACTGTACATTCAAAAATATTTACTAATCTAGAACATCCGGAGGACTGGTACAGAAACAGATCTTTCGGGAGGTTTAAAAAGGTTTTTAAAATTCAAAAACTTACTGTAATAGGAAAAGTGTTAGTGTTAGTACACACTAACGGTCTAGAATAGGACGCAAGTATGCTACTGGAGACACAATGTTCTGCCTCCATTATTTACGTTGGTAATGCAAATGACTGCAAGTTATTTCATGGCGGCCATCTTGTGTCCGCGTAGTTAACAGCAAGTATAAATTAGCCTTAAAGGCTTAAAATTCAACCTGCAGACGACTCACTGAAAAGCTTTGCTATATGCTGTGCTCGCTCATTGTTATGCAGCAGAACTGTACATAGTCTAATAAAATGCAAATGGTTTTTATGAACTGCATATTTTCAGTGTGTGAAAATGGACAAATCGGTTTTTTTGCTGAACATCAGTCGCATTTTGAATGTGTTGTAAGTTTTGGTAGGTAAAACTCTATTTGAACGCCTGTGTAAGTGATGACGGAATGTGTTTCGTTTGTTTCTCAGCATCAAGTCTTCATATCAATATTTATAAGGTTAGATGTGATTACTCAGACACAGTTTCTGGCGTTTTCACCCCTAAACATCAGTATTAACACTTTGCGCTGTTGTTGTGTGTGTGTGTGTGTGTGCGTGCAGGGACTTTATGGATCCCACCATGGACAGCACCAAACACATCCTGAATTACTTGATGCCCATTCTGGAGCAGGTCGACCCTGAGCTCCACGACTTCATGCTGAGGTATGACTGCTTTGGGTTGGGTGGGTTAAGTTGGTTTATTTTAAAGCGGAGGTCCACAAACTGGGGGCTGCATTAAAATCTCTACTCACAGTTTTCTTTTAAAAAAAAAATTAGAATAAATTCACATTTCTCATCTTACAGAATATCACGTCCGCTTTGCAAATGATTAGAGGATGATGCGGAGCAAAACAAACACTCGCATACTAAGATAGGCAGCTAGCTAAGTTGTGAAATGTTGATGTTTTGTCATGATGGGAGGATCGGCGACGGGGTGGGTGGGTTTATGGGTGGATTTGGGGTCCAGTTTGCATATCATGCATATTTATATATCCGGAGTCTTACTGAGGGTAAAGGTGCAGAGAAGCACCTACTCTATATAACGCAATAAACAGCGTGTTATTCTACCAAGACTGTTTGTAATGGTTTAGGAGTACTTTACGTAAGGAGTGAAACACAGTGGGACATGCTGTTATAGAAAAATAATCAATGACAGAGTGGTGTGATATCTTTCCTACTATGAAGTTGGTTATTTTCCTATATACTTATTTTCATGCCACAACAATTTACTGACCATTACAAATATGTATTTATTATAAAATAACACATCCTTTTTTTTTTTTCTTCTACATTTAATGTGGCGTGTCCATGAAGTTGGTTCCCTCGCCATTTAGTCCCCTCCTGTTTTCTCTCTCTTCATAAAGAGAGTAAAGAGTGGTACACATATAGTTGGGCTTTTTATACGGGAGGCTTTCATGCTGAAACCTACACACAAGCAAATCTTTAAAACCCATTAGAAGCCCATTAGTGTCTGAATTAAGCTATAAAAAGATAAGAATCAGACTATTTGCCATTTCGATGTTAGCGGTGAAATTGAATGAACATTCGGGAGAGTTCACATGCACAAGGCGTATGGGTTTAATAAGGCTGTCGTTATCTGTGCAAGATTGATGAATTCTGAAATACAGGCCTGGTGTTTATCTCTTTCAGAAATCTCCACCTGACAGGAAATCTTTACCTCAAACTGCAGCAGAATAAACACGTACTTTTTAAGGCATTCAGAGTTTGCTAAAAAGAGTGAAGGTCAGTTTGCAGCCCTGTAGCATCCATTGTCTTGTCGATCATTTTAGGAATCAGGACACAATGTAAAAATATTAGATGAAGAAAGGTCATGAAAAAAGTTGAATAAATACCAATTGACTGCCATTCTTAAAACAGTCAGAACTTTTTTTGGGGTAAGACTTGGTGAAGTTCCTGTCACATGTCATCAGCTGTCAGTAAATTATGTGTTCTCAGAGTGGATCAGCAACATCCAACCAATCAGAAGGAGGCGATTCTACGAGCCTGTTAATCAGACTGTTAATCAGTTCAAAAAGTGCCGTGCAGGTGGCATGGCTCTGCAGGGAGCGTGAAGTAGGGAGGCCGATATGATGCAGATTATCTTCCCCAGTTACCATACAACAATATAATAACAAATGAAACTACTATAACTTTTGAACATTTCAAACAAAAGCTTTTCGCATAATGTTACTGACCAGCTTGACTGTGACAGCCTTTGTGACGTGACTGGTGTAGATGTGATGTTGATGTTGCAATGTGTGCTACGCGAGTTCATACCACAGCGTCGCTGAGTCCTCGAATCAGGACGTGCGCAGTACAGCTCTGACAGTAGTTCAGATGTATGATGCCCTCATACATTATCGTTCCTATAGTAACAGCTCATATGCAGGGACTTGTATGGCAGACGCCCCAGAAAATCTAAGGCTAATAATAAATAATTAAAAAAAACATTTTTTTTCACTAAGAAAAACAAAAAGTTGTCATGTCATGAAGCTTTCTGTTGGAAGAAGTTTTTGTAACATTTAAGGAAGGAGTCTCCAGTGTCGCAGCTTTGTAACAGTCAATAAGTTCCCCGACATGCAAAGTCTTTGAGAGAGTAGTTTGCTCAGTCACATGAAAAGAAGCGCTCTCTCTCTCTCTCTCTCTCTCTCTCTCTCTCTCTCTCGAGTCTCATTAACATCAAGTAGAATAAAGGAGAGGCTGTATGTGTTTATAACATAAGCGATATCAGGAATTTGTCTCGCAGATGTTCCAAAGCATTAAATGTGACTCTCCTATTAACTATAATGTGCTAATCTCATTTAATTTCCAGAAGTGCTGCGTCTCAGGGTTGTGGAGATGTTCCCAACTTTCCAAGTAGGAATTCCAATCTGAGGTTTTTTTTTTCTTTCTTACAGCTTTCTTTTTCCCCCTGCAGATTTTCCCCTGATTTTCTCTGTAATTTTAGTGTTGGCCAATTCCCACCCACCAGTTAGGTCTCCTCCATCTTATAATAGCTATGAACCAGGGAGGATTAAGGCTATCATGTGCTTCCTCCAAGAACCGCAGTCTTTCACAACTGCTGCTCATGCTGTGTCACAGGGCAGCGTAACACACTCAGGAAAGCGCTATCCGCCCCCTTCTGCATACATGAGCTCGGAGACGCTCGTGATTGGCTACTGTCACTGTGATTGATGAGGGAGAGAACGTTTGCCATCCCTCCCACCCAGAGAGCACGGCTAGTTTTGGTTTTCCAGCCATGGATGGCTGTGTCCTCGCCGAGATTCAAACCCGTGATCTCTGGATGATCGAGCGAATGCTTAAGTGAAAAAAATTAGGAAAGAATTTTGTTTCGAATGGTAATTTTTCAATCTGTGGATGGACATTGAATGATATTGAAAATGCCTCATGCTTGAAAAACGTGATGCCGGGTGATGCTCAGTTCTTTTCTTGCTTCATATCTGTGCTTCTTAGTCCCTTCCTCTGAGGAAATGGAGAAAGTGTGCGAGGAAAGGAACCGAGGACACGAGGAATCGAGAACAAGCTTATTTACCAAAGCTTTAAATCGAATTACTAATGACGTTTCTCAGCTGTATAAAAAAATCTTTAAAAAAAATTCTGCTGATTAATTCTCTATTTTTAAAGCAAGATTATTTATTACTTTTTGACTTGACAGTGTGCAAGGATTTTATTTATACCCATTGATTATTTAATTATGAATATAGTTACATCTGTATAGGTCATTCTTAATAATTGGTACTTCTTTAAATATGTCAGAATTGGATCGATTTCCTGGTAAGACGTAGGATCGAGGAATCAATCAGGCGCCAGTTACAGTTTTGGGACGAAGCCTAAAAAAGTGAAGGCTTCAGTTTAGTGACGTGTTAAGAAGGGTGCAGTGTGAATTTTCTCCATTAGGAGGCAGCAGAGTGTAACATTAGCTTTACACACTGTGAACGTCTGCAATTCCGTGAGCTTCGCCTCGACCAGCACTACGGACCAGAAGTGCTTTCCTGTTTACTCCGTCCGCTTGTGCGCAGCTGCTTCGCTTGCAAGGACACACACACTCTTTAAATTCCCCACTCATCCGAATCTTCTCCTTCAGATTAAATGACGAGCTGTCATATTCATTCGAGACCTCTTTGCATGAGGTACCGTTCAGTGCAAAAGTTTGCACACCCTGACTTTGAAATAATAAAACCACCAACAGAAGTATATTTTTCATTTCTATTATTTATGATCATTTTTCATCGTTTTTACTTGGCATTATTTCAAAAGATGAGAGTCAGCATCCTAGCTATAATAGAGTGAAAATGTCAGATTGTTTTATCGTTGATGTTTTGTTTGCTTTTAAACCCTCGTGCCCTTACCATTCGATTCCTCATGCATAAGAGATGCAGGGTGTGCTGTAGAATGCGTGCGTGAAAGGACCCGTGCTTGCTCCCCAGCCCTATATGTAAAGGGAAGTTATTTTTAATGGCTTGTCATTTAAAATGGAGCGAATAAGAGGTTGGATAAATATTGTATGTGTGTGTGTGTCCTGGGATTTCCGTCTAGTGCACTGCCGTTCTTCAGCTTTAATGGTCGAGCTAGTTCAGGTGTTGTTGCTCAGGGCACTTTCCAAGCTAACAAGCTCAGTCTCAGTGTAGTCCACCTCTGGAACTTTAAAAACTTTAGAGCACTTTGGTGCATTTAAATTTAAATTTAAGACCATACGTGCATCAAGTGTCCCGTTTTCATTTACTTTTTCAGGTACTTTCAGACACGTAGGGAAAAGTGTTCAAGCTCTGACAGGCACTGAATATGCACCATATGGACCATATGGACAAAAAAGTGATATTGGGATTATGTGGTATCTTATTATAGCAAAATGCTATGTGGGGATTATAAGTAAGTAAGGAATGATACAAGACAGGGCATGCTGCTGCAGGAAAATAATCAGCGACAGAAGTTGTTTTATTCCTGTTTTATTCCTCTTATAGTAATTAATATCATAGAATTCTTGTTAGACATCTATGGTACATCGACACTTCAACCCATTATTATTATTATTATTATTATTATTTTTTTTTTTACATGCATATTTGTCAATCGCCAGTTCCTGCGCATGAGCCAGCGCTCGCCATCACACAACAGCAAGCCCCAGGTCCCACCCAGAGAGCACGGCCAATTTTGCTCCCGTGCAAGGATGACCGTAGCGTCGTTGCCATTCAAGCTCATGATCTGGCGATTAAGGCGAATCCTTTTCTGTCTGCAAAATATGTTTGGACTTTCTTGTCTTCAAACTTTACTCCTGACTGTTACAAAGCACTGACACTGGAGACTCCTTCTGTCGGCTTGTCCCGTAATGTAATTAGCTCACATTACATCCCATTTTGGAATTAATCTTGAGATATCGAGCACTGAATGATGATTCACATCAGTAATTTTGTGTATAAGTGGAACTCTTCAGGCGAAAGTAATAGACACTAATGAAATAACACATTTATTAAATAAACATAAGAGTAAAGTAATTTAGCTACTGTTTCCAGTTTTGTAAAAGCTGCATATATACGACAGAAGTGATGGATAAAATTGTTATAAATGTGTGAAGATGAGCATTTAGGCATAGCGTAAAAACCTAAATAACGCTGCTAAGGAAGTTTCTAGAACTCGACAACGATACAATTTAGCTTCTTTTTTTGTGCTCATCATCCTCACACACTTCTCATTTTAATATGGCAAGGCTGTTACTCCTGCCCAACAGGAATCGGGCTGTGTAGAAGGTCCTGCTTGCTAACTGTAGGGTCGGAGAGGAGACGGCGCAGCCGCAGGCCGGAAGCGCTGAACCGTGATTCAGGAGGAGAGCGCGCGTGACGGAGACGTCCGGGTTCGCTGTTACGTCGTCCATGCAGAGAGCAGTGTGCAGAACGATTTTCTTGAACATTGACAATGTCTACATGCCTCCATAGCCACGGGCAGTGCAGCTCAACTAGTGTTGCCCTGACAAAACAGCAAAATGTACTGACACACACACACACACACACACAGACACAGACACAGAAATGCTCAGCAGCTTAATACAGTGACTAGATGCACCATAGCAGGCCAGACTCCATGGGGTTGAGATCAAGATCTTTTTCACACCATTCTGTATAAACTCCATAGACTATTATCCCAGGAGAGAGAGAGAGAGATAGATAGATAGATAGATAGATAAGCATATTCATGAAACATTCACTTTGTAAGATATAGTTTTTGCAGTGTATCCATGTGTGTGTGAGAGAGTAATAAAATTTCTTTCATTCTTTCTGTGTGTGTGTGTGTGTGTGTGTGTGTGTGTTACAGAGCCGAGGTCGGCACCATCTTTGCCCTCAGTTGGCTGATCACGTGGTACGGCCACGTCCTCTCAGACTTCCGGCACGTTCTGCGGCTCTACGATTTCTTCCTAGCCTCCCATCCACTCATGGCCATTTACTTTGCTGCCGTGGTGAGAACCCTTTCTGCATACTGAAATATCTCTCTCTCTCTCTCTCTCTCTCTCTCTCTCTCTCTCTCTCTCTCTGTATCTCGCTTGCACAGTGACAACTTTCCTGT
>CM040997.1:4968176-4992693 GCA_022985145.1 Pangasius djambal
CTTCCTTCCCTGCTTTTTTACTTATATTAGTTTTTCCTTCCTTCCTTCCTTCCTTCCTTCCTTCCTTCCTTCCTTCCAGAGACATGTTCCTTCTGTCCTTCCTTGTTTCCCTGTTACATCCCTTTGTTTGTTTATTCATTTGGTTGCCCCTCCCTTCCTTTCTTCCTTCCTACAATCCTTCTTTCCATCCTTCTCTCCTTACTTCCCCCTATCTTCCATTCCTCCTTGTATAAGTTCTTCTTTATTCCTTCCAGAGACATCTTTCTGTCCTTCCTTCTTTACTTTTATCACTTTGTTCCCTCCTTCCTTTACTCCTTCCTTCCCTCCCTTTTTTTCTTACTTCTGTACATGCTCCTTACATGCTGTCCTTCCTTCCTTCCTTCCTTCCATAGATTTGTTTTTATTTTCTCTCTCCTTTTTTCTGTCCTTGGGTATATTCTTCCTTTTTCTCCAGACCTTTGTTCCTTCAATACTTCCTGCCTCCCTTGTAGATTTTCTTCTTCTTCTTCTCTTCCTTCCTCATACAAGTTCTTCCTTTCTTTCCTTTTCAAGTCAGAGAGTTGTGTTTTATTGTTATATAAAAAGCAGTGTGTCCAGCAGGTGGAGCTGTAGAGTGTGAAATCGTGTCGCCTCTGCTTCCCTCGCTCGGCTCAGTCTGTACTGTCACATTAGGCCACGCTGTTTGCCCCTCAGCCTTTCCTGTCACACTGCCGCCTGTGAGCCGGAGTGTGTAGACGGCACTTCTCTCACCGCTGGAGTCGCTCGGTCATGCGCTTGCTCTTTGGAGAAGGTAACTGAAACCTTTTGTTCACAGGGAAGCAGAATTTTTCCCTCCAGCAAGCCCTCACTGCGATGTAAAAGCCTTCAGAGCAGAACTCGGTCTCGGAGACTGTGAGATTTGGGAGTAGATGAGTACACAAGGTCCGTGATGCAGGGCAGGAATCCAATACACACACCCCACTCTCTGGGTAATTACATGCCTGCCTTGTTTTCCATAAGCCCCACCCCCTCTAGCATCTGTGACCTCTCTAGGAAGAGGAAGACTGTGTGTGTGAACTATGGGGTACGTGTGTGTGTGTGTGTGTGCGCGCAGCTGCATTGTTTTGTTGAGGTGTTGAAATGAGCACACTCCTCGGGCTGTGACCTGTAGCCTCACTCTGCATTGTGTCACTTGACCCTGCAGTGTGTAGTAATGAGTTGTGTAGTACACCTCTTCTAATGACATTGACCCCCAAATGTACTTCGTTAGTACCTCCACCCCCTCTCTCTCTCTCTCTCTCACACACACACACACACACACACACACACACACACACACACACACAAGCGTACCCCATAGTTCTTTGTTCAGCACTGTGATTTGTATTCAGCTCTGATTTCCTCAGGCATTAAAACAAGGTGTAATGAGGACCTTGGCCTTGTTCTCATCCTGCCTTCACGTGTTACCGGAATTATCGTAAATAAAATGATCGAGTTCCCGACCTACAGGTCGCACCTGAACGTCCTTTCAAGTCGTAATCACGTAATTAAGTGGGAGCTTCGGAAGCAGTTTTGCTACCTGTGTTTCTGACTCGTTACTGACCCACTCACAGTTTAATACACAGTGGTGTGTCGGTCTTAATTTCTCTGGTGTCCAGTTTTTCTTCCTTCCTTCCTTCCTTCCTTCCTTCCTTCTCACCCTCTGTCTTTTCCTTCCTTCCTTCCTTCCTTCCTTTGTTTCTTTCCTTGGTTTTAATCTTACTTTTCTTTTTTGCTTTCATTCTTTTACTACTTTCTCTGCTTCTTTTTTCCTTCTTTCCTTGTTTTCTCCCCTTACATTCTTGTTTTGTTTCTTTCTTTCCTTTCTGCCTTGATTACTTCCTTTCCTTCCTTACTTCATTCCTTCCTTAGTTAGTTTCTTTCTTTCTTTCCTTCCTTCCTTGGGTTCTTTCTTTCCGTCATTCCTTGGGTTCTTTCTTGTTCTTTCTTCCCTGGTTTCTTTCTTTCATTCCTTCCTTTGTTCCTTTCCATCTTTCAGTGATTTCTTCCTTTCCTTTCTATCTTAGTTTTTTTTTTCCGTTCCTTTCTTCCATGATGTCATTCAATCATTCATTCATTCCTTGGTTTCATTCATTGCTTGATTTCTTTCTGTCCTTCCTTTCTTTGTTACTTTCTTTTTTCTATTCCCGCACACAGGGCTGGTGTAGCTGCTGGTTTTTGTTCCGTTCAATCAAGAGCCGCACCTGATTCCTCCTGGTTAATCAGTTCACCTTGGCCTTCACTCAACTATCCGTTGTGATTCCTGCTTGATTAGGTACAAGAAAACTGATCTGCAAAAGGATTATATTGAAAATGTTCTGTTCTGTTTCCCCCCCCCCCCACTACTGTTTTCTGTGTTACTGTGGAATCACCTGGAAATCCACCATCAAGCTGAGTTTTCGTGATTTGCAACTGCCAACAAGCAGTTCCCGACTGCACAGCTGATATTATTACACCCTGCCCTACTCTCTATAAATAGGTGAAATGTAAAAATGCTCATTTTCTATTCTTTTTAGGCTCTGGATGATTAAATCACAATTTTTAAAATGGAAAATCACAAACAGGGAAAAAGAGTAATACAGGATTCAATGGCAGTGTAGACAGACTTCTACCACTTCCTGATCTGGCCGGTCATTTCCTTTCCAAATATAAGTTTACTGTTAAGGGAAGTAAATCACTCCAACATTAAATAAACACTTTATAAACATCATCTTTAGTGGCTATAAAAATAAGCAGCATGTATGTGCATGTCAAAGCTGGTGTTTTTTTGGTTTTTTTTTTCCCTTTTTCCTTTTCTTCCCCGCAGCCAAAGTGCTGCTTTGGCTAGGATTGAATCAGGAATGTAAAATAGGGGGGAAAAAAACAGGGAGGAAAAGTTGTAAGAGAGCTTTGGTGCACACCTAACCCTTTATCGGCAGTGTGTGTGTGTGTGTGTGTGTGTGTGTGTGTGTGTGTGTGTGTATCAATATGCCACTCCTGTAGATGCTACAGTGACTGACTATAGTATCACCTCAGGCACATCTTTAATCCAACAGCAGGAACAGCCATATCTCTCCCTCTCTCCTTCTCAGAACTCTGTGTTTTTTAAAGCTTGCCACATGGCATCGTTGAAGTGTTCACCATTTAGAACGCTCAGCAGTGTGCTCTCATGCATTTACAATATGCCGGATCATGTAAAAGGTCCCCCCCCCCTTCCTCACTGCTATGACTGCGCTGCTTTTTTCTTTTTTGTTGCTGTTTTTCCTGCCAGTTCATTTCTCACAACCTTCTGAGTTAAAACAAATCCACGAAGCTCTAAAAGGGATGTTAGGTGGAGGCTTTTACCAATCGGCTTCCGTGCTAATGAATGGCACAAGACTGTTTATGGAATTTTCTGCATCAGACACTTCACACACACGGACAGAAGAAGGAGAAATGAGCGCTGCGGGCTTATCACATACACTAGCGTTAATCTTGTAAATGCAGAGATTTAATTAAGCTTTACATGAACAAAGCAGCAGCGGCGACGTTATTGCGTTTAGCGAGAGCTCTGTGATGAAGTGCGTAGGTTTGTTTGTCATGTCGAAACGGCGCGTCTTCAGTTATCATGTCGGTTTGATGTTTTACAGTCACTCGAGTGTTGGTTCTGTAAGCAGGGTCTTGTGATGTGTCGCTGCATCATGGCTTGCTCAGGAGCACACTCAGCTTTATGGGTCACAGGGACAGCAGCACAGCAGGGCTGCTGATTCATACCAGCTTTTGAGCAACACATACATGGTAGAGCAAAAAAACATTGGTTTACCACGAATCTCTGTAGTGAGTATCAAACAACAGATGTGTCATGTGAGTCAAAAACAGATGATTAGGACTGAGCAGTTTGGATGTTATTATCTGAGCCAGCACACGCAATAAAAGTGAGAACTGAGAAAAACGAGAACTGGCCCAAACAGGACCCTAACTTTTAGTTCTAGTTCATTTTTCATTTCATGCGATGCCAGTCTGTATAATCGCTGCCGCTTTGAGGACCGAATAGGATGTTATCAAGCCTGTGCTTCATTCAGGACACTGCCCTTCATGACATACAATACATTTTCAACCAGCAGCAGTACAGTGGATGCCCCCCTGTCATGCTAAATCATAGCCATTTTAGCTAGCTAGCTATGTTACGGAGCAACTGGGAAATGCATCTCAGCAGCAAGTATTGGTAACATTAGCAAAAGTTAGTTACTTCACTGATACCTTCCCTATAATGACAGGGGTTTTCTCCTCTTGATGAAACACCCTGGGATCCTTTAACACCTGGACGTGAAGTTCCACCGGGGTTCTGTGCACTCTTCAAAACAGGGACGGGGGTTGTGTATGAGCTCAATTTATGTACACTTTATGTCACCAGTCATTTTAATAGGGACACCTATACCCCTACTTATGCAATTATTCATAGTTCACTTCCTTCCTTGGCTTCATTTGTTGACCATGGCATGGCTGTTGGTGCCAAACGGGGTGGTTTGAGTATTTCAGAAAGTGCTACTCTTCTGGGGGAAGAGTTTACACAGAATGGTGCGAAAAACCAAAAAACATCCAGTGAGTGGCAGTTCTCTGGGAGGAAACGTCTTGTTGATTGTGGGGCCAGGCCGTTTCGAGCTAACAAGAAGGCTAGAGTAATTAAAAATAACCACTCTTTACAGCCGTGGTGAGCAGAAAAGCATCTCCGAACACACAACATGTTGATCCTCAAGGCAGATGGGCTACAACAGCAGAAATCACTAAAACCACAGCAAATTGCCAAAGGTTATAATTTTTTAAATTTATTAAAGAAAGATTGATTGTACTTTTTATCCGTTTAAAGTCACATTTTCACATTATGGAATGTCCACAAAACAAGTGGCTCGATCCAAGAATACTGGCACGATGTAGGACAGAACTGCCTTTCTGCAGTTGTCAGGGATATCTCAGCAGGAAGTCATGTGACCACCTGTGTGACTAGTGGCGAGCCAGTAATATGCCTTCCTGAAAACCACATGCTAAAAATTCCTTCTTGTGCCTGTAGCGGTGTGATTGAGTGACAGCGGTTGGGTGAGCCTGCGTTACAGATTCGGCAGCAGTTTCATCAGCGCCTGGCTCGCCTCGCCTCGCCTCTCTCGGGTCTTCCTCTCTTAAAGTGAGAGTTTAAAAGTTAATTGCTCTGCTCTTACCTGTCAGCTATTTTCAGCTGCACAGTATTAGCTGCAGATCTTAATGAGAACTACAGAAAACGGGAGGAAAAAAAGGGGAAAAAAAAAACCACGTCTTAAAGACGCTAAGCCCTTCAGTCTGCGCCCTCGGTTCTTTTTCTTCACAAGTCACTTTCCCCAAGTGCGCTTGAGCACGGGGTCTTTATTTTTTCGTGGTGTTTTATGGTCTTGAGAGAATAGCATTTGCATTTTGCGTTCGACCAGAGGGACAATAATGAAATGGAATTGAATATTTTATGATTTTTTTAATGATGTTTTTCTCCAAACTGTTAAAGGAACTGTGTGTACTTTAGCCCTCAGCACAAGCGCTGTTGCGCTGCCTCACTGCTGTAATTGGAGAACATTACTGCTGAAATTAAAAGTGCCGTCTCTGTGAGCAGACTAGAGGGCATATTCCTGTCCCCTCCCCTTCCTTCTTTTTTTTTTTTTTTTTCTTCCATGCCCGTCTACTATGCTTTCCTTCTCTCTCTCTCTCTCTCTCTCTCTCTCTCTGTCTCTCTCTCGTCTCCCGTTGGGTGTATTTATGTAGAAATCAATCAGTCACTCAGTCTTCCAGTTAATACTGTACCAGTATAAATATTGAATTCAGTCATTTTAATAGAACACAGGGGTTACTCGGTTCTTACTGTAGACCCAGAGGAGGAGGTAATGTTGCATTCTGTATATTTGTAAATGGCTCTAGATTCAGGGAACCTATAGTAAATATCCTGAACAAGCAGCACTTTAATTTTTTACAGTTATGGGAACGGTTTACCATCTATTAGCAGTTAAATAAGAAAAAGAAATTAAACAACTGCTCCATCAAATCGCTAAGTCTTTATTTTTAAGGGTTTCTTCATCGTCCACTCTCAGATCCTAATGAGGCGAGTGCACGATTTTTGGCGAAGCAGTTACTGTAAGACTGAAAGTCTAGATTTGTCTTACATATTCATATTAAAGAGTTTTAGTAACACGTATGTTGTGCTACAAGTGTAACGTATTTATTAAAGAGCGCCACACTGTACTTTGAACCATTGATGATTGTTTAATGCTGTCATGTCCTAAGAACAAGTTAGTTCCTGTTATCAGTTATGTTGTAAACTCTTCAAAAAAGACAAAAAAAAATGCAGCTTGCCATGTTACTGGGAAAGCGCAAAGCCCTCTGTCCTCTCCCCTGGCAGAAAACTTAAATCTACAACTTTACGTCTGATTATTACACAGCGCTGACACTGGAGACTCCTTCCAAAAATGTTAAACAAATGTCTCTTCACAGGAAACTTCACCAGAGCAATGATTGTGTTAAATAGCAATTTGTTTTTAAACAAATCACATTGTATTATTACTCATAGACTATGCAGAACGGGCACCCTACAAGTCCCTGTAGATTAGCTGTTACTATAGAAACAGTAACATGTTTAATATAAACAAGGGCCTAATTCTTGCTTAATACCTCTCTCTCCTTCTCTCTCTCTCCTTCTCTCTCTCTCTCTCTCTCTCTCTCTCTCTCTCTCTCCCCTCAGCATTGCCATCAGCTCCTTCCAGGACTTCCAGACATCCACTCAACAGCAGCGGCCTGACTCCATCCTGCGGCAGCAGCGGCAGCATCTCCACCAGCGCCAAGATGCCCGCCTCGCCCTGGCACACCCCGACAGCGTTCAGCCCAGCGGTGCCCAGCAGCTCATCAGGATGGCCGTATGGGGTATTTCAGCGACACTTGGGGCGGCTGCGCTGGCTGTCGCACAGACTGCTATGGACTGGGCACCTGACTTTCTCCTGCAGCTGTTCTGACCTCTAACAGAATGTGTGTGTGTCTATCTGCGTGCTTTTCGTGTACCAAATTCAGAGCGAATGACTAGTAAACCCGTCTTCTGTTATCACGTACCAAAAAACGTCCTAAAGAAATACGATAGGTGCCAAAAAAAAAAAAAAGCATGGGTTTATTTAGCATTTTGCTCCTTCGCAGTTCTACACTTTGCCAAGCTAATATTAGGAGTATGAAAGGTGGCGGATGGGTTTTTGTAATGATAAGCATTTCTGAACGCCTTTCCATCAGCAGAATGTCGGAGGGAAAAAGTGCGCCGATAGCGGATTCCAAACAGCAGCAGACGTAGAGATTATTAAACCGTTTTTCCCCCCCTCCTTCCTCTCTCTACTGCTGAAGGACTTTGCGGTGGAGTGAAAGAAACAGCTCATTGAGATGAGAAGAGACGAGTGCGAGCAGGTGGGTTTCTTTGGTCTGTGGAGAATAAAGAGCTCGGCCTGCAGTGAACGCAGTACTCGAGCAAAAAAAAAAAAAAACACACACACACATCCATCTGCTACATTTACAAATCGAGCCAGTCATCAATCATTCTCAAGCAAGAACCACTTGGAGGAAGCTTCAAAGTCTGAAAAACACAACCTCAGGAAAGGCTCGGTAACTTCCTTATTGGAATTACTGGTGTCATCTTCATGTAAAACTCAAACTCATTGAATCCCAGGCAAAGCAAATGGATGACTCGAACCTGAGCGCCATCTCTCAAATCTCGCGCTCCTCCCGCTTTTCTCAGACGATTACCTGCCTTCACTTCCCCTCCGGCCTTTCTGAGATTTTAACGAGACGTTTCCAACACACACTTACTTACAGGAGAATATAAATCCGTCCAAAGAGATTAAGCGTCTTGCCTTTTTCCTGGCCCTGCACGCGCACTTTATTGTCTCTGTCATAAACACAGAGGCGAAGAGTCTGACGAGCCGAGCCTGAATTACAGCGCTGAATGCAGCCTGAAGCGCCGGATGCTCTTGTCTATTAGTGCCATGGTGAGAGAGCTGTGGAGCAGCTGTTTATCTGCAAGACAGCTCTATGAGAAGCTCGTCCTTTAAATTCCACTGCCAAAAAGTGGAAAAGTTTCACTCCTGGAAACACGGTTGTCTTAGTTTTCCACTTTCTTCAGTTTCGGTTAATTATATGCCTAGCTAGAAATGCCCAAATCGTCGTCTTTTAATGTGAATTAATTTCAGCCCTCATGGCTGTTGGCAAGGCTTTGGGCTTTTTAATTTTTTTTAATCTTTTTTTTGCCAAATGCGTGAACAAGAAGTGGATGAAATATGAATAACAGGATGCGCACGTGCACCTGTAGAACCATGTGGAAAAATTGGAGAGAAAACAAACTGAACATTTGGATGCGTTATGAAGGGTAATCAAGCAACGGAACTACAATCAATTTTATGATTATTGCAGGTGTAGAGGGCACTGTGAGGGAACATGCACTTCATAATTTATAATTTGTCGAGGATATTTTACACCGATTCTGTTATTACTGTTTACCATCTTCCTAATTAGTGTTTTAATAGTGGATGTAGTAGTTCTCTTTACTTACTATGGTAAAGAGGTGCAGACTGCACATCTGTACTAGTACATGTATAAACCCCTTGGATATCACTGCGACTGAATCCTGGGAAACCGCAAAGACAAGAACTCAGCTTTTGGCTGACAGCTAGGAGAAACCATAAATATATTTCACCAAAACAACAAGGAAATGTTTTTATTTACGTTTTAATCCTGTCTAGGCTTTCTGCAGAGATCATGTCGGGTAAAGAGCCAGATTAACAAACACAGCGGTAAAAAAAAAAAATCAGTCTGCCTAAAGATGTCTAAAACCTTGCTAGCTAAGTCTGATTTCCTCACACAGTGAATATCACACTTTGATCAAGTTGTTGGATTCAGTTTAAAGTCAGATACTGACTGTCAAAGTGTCCACAGTGCTCCTCCACTGCAGTCAGAATGCAGTCTTTTAAATAAAATTTTTTTCCCCTTTTCACTTTTTTCACCAGATTTTAAAGCGTTATAACGTGAATTGTGCTCGAGATGCATGCAGAAGAGTCACACATTTCAGTTCAGGAAAGCCTGTAGTTTTCGGAACTATATATAGGACTCTCGTGCCATGGGAGGTTTTGGATGCATGTGCACCTTTTTCATGAATTTTTTATTTTTATTTTTTTTTAAAAAAGGTACTGTATTTGGATGGCATTTCTTACCACTATGATTTTAATGTGTGGATTGATTCGTTGTTGGTTTTAAATGTAATGTATGAAATTCAAACCACATAGTCTGAACAAATATATGGACAAAAAAATGTTTTTTTTCTTCAATAAGTTACAGTCATGTTTGTTTATTGATGTTTCCTAGAGGGACTATCGTAATGTGCTCCGATTCAATCTGAGCTGCTTGTACTGTTAAACTATGAGAATATTTTTGGAAGAGAATGGGTCATTTGAAGTCTCACAAATAAATAAAAGCTCATGAATTTCAAAGCATGCGCATATTCTTTTATATACAATCCTCTCACGTTAGCCTCAGGTCTGAAGAATCCTCACTGTTTAAAGCCTCACGAGGGGTTTATTTTATTGCGTTGTTTAAGTCTGTCATAGAAATATGCAGAAGAGAGCGTATTTTACAATGCCCAGAAAACATTTTACAACGGCCATTAATCATATTCAAGAGATGTGTAATTTCCATGTTTTTCGCAGCGTGCCTGTTTTATTGATGTAGCCTGGTAATTGAGCCCAAGTGCGCATACTGTGTGCCGAACATCCTAACAATCTTCCATTTTTAAAGCCTGTAATGTAGATCATTTGTGAGTGTGTGGAGATGGGTAGTCCTCTGAGAGTCCAGCGTCGTTTCTGATTCCCATCATGTTCACAGGTGAAAGAGAGTGGAGAGGCCAGTCGTAAAGTTCTGTCACTCTCGCTGTGAAATGAAACATGCGCCATTCCAGCTCGCAGCACAGTAGAGCAAAAGCAACAATGACTGTAGCTCTTGGGAGCTGGGAAATGTTGCCATGTGTAAGTGTGAGCTTGAAGAAGATGAGGTCACGACACTGGTGACAGCAGATGCATTGCAGGGCCTGCATCTTGTTTTCCCCGAAGCCTTTTTCACACCTTCGTCTATACAGCAAGGTCAGCAAAAGTCAGTGAGTCGGCAAGAAACCGCGAAGAAGCAAAAGCAAAGATAGAGGGATAGAGATAGTAGTGAGAAAGTCTTGCTAACCCCAGACAGGCTTGGTGAAAGGAAATTCGGTGAACCCACTAAGAAGAAAAAGAGTGATGGAACAAGATGGGGGCCACTCGGATCAGCAGGAAGATGTATGGCTCGTGAAACCCACATGATGCTACAGAGCAGAACGCATGCAGCAAACTGTCCCATAATCCCTGCCTCTGACTATGACATGTTTAATGCATAGTGTCCTAGTTAAGCATAGCAATAGCAAGGTTCCTTTCTTCTGTGAGAGAGACGTGCACTGTGGTACACCTATTAGCATGACCCCTGAAGTGAGCTGAACGGTCCATCATTGCGGTCATGGATGGCAAACTCTCCGGTCGTTCATTTGTATTCAGTGCTCAGAGAGAAACTTTTCAAAGGACAGAACATTCCAGAGAGCTAATGGACCTGAGAAATGACTCTTTTGTATTCAAAGACGTCTGGACAGCTGCATCGCTAATGTCTGAAAAACTTAGCAGCTACGAAATAAAAAAAAATTCTTGAAGATGCTTTATAAATATACCAGGCCTAGATCTTGGAGATCTTCCAAAAAAAAAAAAGATGTCATGGGAATCATGGCTAATGTGTGATGCAGGGGTCAGGGGTCAAAGATCGTTACTGAAGGGAAGCCTCCTGGTCACCCCCAGAGTCGAGGTCCTGTTGCTCTGGTGCTCATGGGGGTACGAAAGTGTCCCAGAATGGCAAAGGTGAAAGATTAATATTAATGTATGTGATATGCAGCCGTATCAGCAGGTCCTCACAGGCCTTCAGTTCTCCAAGCTGCCTGTGGCCAGGTTAATTGATGGATCTGAAAGTTCCTCGTCTAGGCCCACGCATCGGTCAGCAGCTGTTAAAGTATTAATAATGAAAAATGATGGGAGAGTGCTTCCTTGCGCAGGTAGAAAATGAGCTGCTGTTAATTAGGCCCCTGAGCTCCGTAGTGTCTGTAATGAGCTTTCGGCCTGTGCTGTCATACAGCCAATCCTCTCTCTGGCCAGTGATGCACTTGCACACACTACTCAAGGTGGATGAGTAGAAGCTTCAAATGAGATTTCCAGAAAACTTTCTTAGGAAACATAATTTTTTTATTTATTTATTTATTTTAATAATCTGGCTCAGTTAGACATAAATGTCCGGACTTGTTCAGACTATACAGGTATAATAGGTATAAATAATTAGGTGCCTAGAAAGCTGAATACATTATTCTATATACATGTGAACTACTTGCTTACCATTCTGGTTCCCCTGCACTGTGCCTGAAAAAAACAAACCAAAAAAAAAAAAACAACGGTGTACCTCGTCTTGTGACACCAAATGTGGGAAGTCCTGTAAAGTATTCATTTGTAAGTATCCATGTGAGAGTTTTGGAAGTTAACTAAGACAACTCGGTTGTATTGAAAAAAAAAATGTTGGTTATAGTCAGGCCGAATTTACCACACCCAGGGCTTTTTGGGCGGAAAATAAATTATATCAAGATCTGTAACCATAGCTAAGCATAGCTAGTAAAAAATGTAGACATCTAGCTAACTAATTGGTTCATATGTTTTTATTTTTCTTTCAAGCTAGATTTTTGGCCATTACCGTGGTAAGACTGGTAATTCCCTTTTTTTTTTTTTTTTTTTTTTTTAGTTAGAGCACAGGTCAGAGTGTGTAATTTTTTATTAGAAATCTTAATTTTCCCCAATTTTTATTAGGAAAAATCAATTTCTGTAGAAAATAATACATTAGTTTTTAATCTTAAAGAACAATCTTGAGACAAATACGAAAATGAATGCACGTCTATGAAGGGGGTGAGGGTGGAGCAGTGTGTGTCGCTGGAGTGGTGGTTTCAGTAGTGTGTCCTTTGTCGTATATGTAGATCTCTAATATGTATATCAATGGCTTGGACTGAGTTTTAGTCTTGGATTGTAAAACAGTAGACACTAATGAATATTACACAGTTCACATACATATTTAATTGCTTATCTTGGGCAAAGCAGCACATTAGAATATTCTGATTTTGCAACATTAATGTCACAACAGGTTTGTTTTGAAAGCATGCCACATAAGTTCATGATATGATGCAAGCCGTTTGTAATATAAGTAACACCACCTGATCATAACTGTACATACAGGCATCTGAAACCAGGAGGCAAATGTTTTGAAGTTGTTATATTTTCTTCTACATGCATTTATGTATGAATGAGCCATAAAACAAGTCATAAACTGCTGCACAGATGCAGTGACACGGAAGAGCAGACATGTAACGACGCTTCTTGCTGAGACCATGACCTCCAAGGAAGAAGGAGGCCATTAAAGCTGAGCACACACTACAGGTCCTTTGTCCGAGTTGTGCCCAGATTTACTTCTCCTGATTTCTTTACCTTATTTACTTCCAGTTTGGTTATTACTATTTCAGTTGGCCAATATCCACCTACTAGCTAGTTCTATTGCACAAGAGACACCAACAGAGCAAGACATGCGAGACATGTGCTGCTCTGCCATCACATCTTTTCGCTACTCATGCGATGTCACTGGGCAGCTGAAGCACTCACGTGGGTGGGTGTGTGTGTAGGGGGGGGTGTACACATGTTCTGTGTACATGAGCTCACACAAACCCATTGTTGCTCTAATTGATGGGAGAGAGTGACTCCATCACTCCTACCCAGAGAGCTGGACAATTTTTCTCTCTTGGACTCCCGGCTATGGCTGTGACACTGTCAGGAATCAAACTTGTGATCTCCCTACGATAGGGCAAATGCCACTTGAGATCCTGATAACTTTGGAAGTTTTAGATGAAAATCACTCTGTCAGATGATGATTTTGTGGTTTAAGACCTTAACCTAGCCAAGTGCAGACTTTCCACTTTCCATGGGTCTTTGGATTATCCCTCCTGGAAAACCCTTAAAGGTTCTATGTAGGGCTGTACACTAGAGGATTTCTCTATTAGAGAGGCTTCCAGAGATCAACCTCTATACGAATCTAAGAACCGTTAACCTCACAAAGAACCCTTGATGACGTGTGAAAATGTTTCCAAATCCCAAAATCACTGTACCACATTACAAAATTCTCATTCTTATAATCTTTACTTTTTTTGGAGAGTTACAGAAAAAGAGGATCACGAATTCTGCTTTGATTGGCTCTCACTGGACATTGTTGCTCATTGCTGTACTTGATCTTCAAAGATCTCATCAATTATAGGCCAGACTGAATCCTTAAGTTTGGGATGAGCAACAGAAAGAGCAAACCCCCGCAGGTCAGGGAGGGAAGCGCTTTGTTTGCAGGTCATTCACCATAATGGCTTCAGTCAATATGATGTGAAATATGGCCTTAATATATTGATCTAAAAGTAATGGAAATGGAATACTCATTTATCAGGCTTATATATGCACAGAAGTAAGACCTCCTTAAATAGTTGTTCATGGAATTTCTGTAAGGGAGAGACGTCATATCCTAAATAAAGGTCACCTATGCTGTAGGTAATAATTTGGTAATTTGCCCCACCAAGCCAAACCATGCAATTCATATGGGCAAAAAATGTGCAGTAGCAACAATAGCAACTATCCTGACAGAACCATCAGCAGATGGAGAGGCCTGGGGAGAGAGAGTTAGAGCAAGGGACAAAGAGCAAGAGAGAGTGAGGTGGGGGAGAAAGAAGCTGAGCGTGGCAGAAGACAGCATGTACTGAATTCTAACGGAGGAAATGATAGTGCTTGTTCAGAGTCGGTAGCTCCGAAATGAGTTTCCCTCTCGCACGGCTCATGGATATCATTACAGGTTTTGTGAAGATGATATTCTCAACACTCAATGCAATGTGTTAAAAAAAGCCTCATACACAAAATCCATTATCCAGACATCTCAGATAATGGGATTATCCCCCGCCCTCTCGTTCCTGAAGCAGTGCCCCATAGAGTGGCCGTAATTGACTAATAATCAGGCCCCATCATTATCTCTCCTTGTGCTAAATCTTTCCTCTATGCTGAGTTCCAGAGTGCTGCCTGCTGTGTGATACCCAGGCAGAAGTCAAGTTTCTCTTTGGCATTCCAGCTAGCTTGGGCAGGATGGGTCACCAGGTGGAAATTATGTAGGGACATAGGTACCAGAGGGCAAATGGTGCCGCCGGACATGTGTTCACAGCTGGCAGGGTGATAGGGGTGAGAGAGTTGGGGAGATCAGAGGTGAACAAGAGAGCAGGGAGGCACTCCAGTGATGCGGACAGCTCTAAATTGTGAGGCGAGGTCCAAGGAAGGACGGCCAGGAGCCTGTCACACTCACTCTGTTTCAAGTAGAAAGAGAGAGAGATGGATGGATGGGGTATTTAGAAGGATCTGAGGCTGCCAGATCACTGACCAGCAGTTGGCAGCTTGGACTCTACCTCCGCAGAGAACAAGAGGGCACTTTCGTAAAGTCACTTGACCAGATCTTGATAAAAGGGTAGTATGTACTTGTGATAGTTTCATTGTTGTGCAGTTTCGTTGTGCAGAATTAAGGTATCTGTGCTCGCATAGGTAGGGCATCACAACAGGGGGTGTGGCATTGTAAGTTTGCCGGTAAAGTAGTATTTCTATTCAATAGTAGTGTACTACAGTACTACTTACTACCATCCATTTTGCCCCCATCCCTTTTTACAAATATGTCATTCTTCACAAATATACTGCCTGCACCAATGGTCATGAAACTAAGCCATTGATATACCATTAATAGATCTGCTTACTTGTGTGTGAGTGAGGTGTTTCTTTTTGTGTGTGTCTTTGTAGCAGGGAATGAGACTCAACTGGCATATGGTGGATCAGCATCAAGAGATCACTAATCAGCATGGTTTCATTAGCTTTGACTGTAATAGGCTCTGTCTGGTGAATTTACAATGCATTATGCATCACTGAGCCATGGCACTAGAATTGGCTTAGAGAAATCACACCTTCACCCCTTGCTCTGTCTCTCTTTATCTCGCTTTTCTTGATTTTTTTATTTTTATTTTTCTGCTCTGAAATGTCCAGCTGCAAACAGTGGTGCATGAGCAGATCCTCCTGAGACCTCTCCTTCAAACCTGAGCATTTAGGAAGTCTCAGACTTGGGTACACAGAGTTCTGCTGCCAAGATGGACATAAGCACAGCATCACCAGCAGCATGGAGGGGTTAAAAGTCTTGTCTGGGAGCAAAGTGGCAAACTGGTAGGATTTTGATACTTAGAGCATTTCTCCACAAAAACAGGACCCAATAAGTCATGTGGTTGTTGTTCATTTTCAACCTGCTAGACAGATAACAGAAATGGTCACAGTGTCTGCATTGAGGCATACAGAGATGCCTTTGGAACATTGGACATGGAAGCTCAAACTGACACTGCTTCACTTGCGGTAGGTGGATTGGTGGATGGTACCCTGCGATGCACTTCCCATCCAGAGTGTATTCCCATCTGAGCCCAGTGTTTGCCAGAATGGGCTCTGGATCTACCATGACCCTGACTAGGACAAAGTGGTTACCAAAGATGAATGAGTGAATGATAGTCATTGTATTGATAAAGGTTCAGTGCAACCTACCTTATTAAGGCTACCTTAAAGAGTTTTGTTTGAACTCTCATTTAGTGGCAAGTAAATGAGATGTCCTCATGTGTTAGCTAACAGTCTCCAGAAAAGATCATTCCAAATGGCCTCTTCTTGAGCATGTTCATTGACGAAAAGCACCAGACTATCTAGGGATAACTAGACGTCAGGCTGCAGAAAAAGCTATCAACCAGCAATAATTTTCGGATATAAAATAATGACCTTCCTTTTTACGACTCTTATTACTAGGATGTCTGCCCCCTTAGGTGAATATTTACTTGCAATACTCAGACTACTCTTCTGTGTTACTTTCCTTATTTTGTAAGACAGATCGGTGGCAGATGCTTCCTTTGACAAGTGGGTGAGAGGCAGATAAAAAGAGAGAGAAATGGAGGAGAGAAGGAGAAAAAGGTGCCAAACAGTGGAGTTGTGAGGATGACTCAGATCAGCGTCTGTTTGTCTCGCTCCTCATCAGAAAACACCCCCCCTCCTTCCCTCCCCTCTCTCTTGTTCACTCACTCTCCCCTCTCATTTCGTCTAAAAATGGTGCTCGACTGTAAGTCAGCCTCATGAAAGCAGCCTGTCAGAAACCCCTACCACATCTAATCCCTCACGCGCATTCCAATAACTGACTCTGCGGCAGCTTCCTGGAAGCTCGCCGCCCAGTTTGATGTGACACTAACACGTTTATGTCGAAGTAATAATCACATTATTTTCTTCCAGTCTGGCCCCCGAAGCAGACACAGACAGACATCCTCTGTAATGAGTTAACAACAGCGTCTCTGAGACACACTGAGAGGTCTAATGCACTGACCTTCAACAGAAAACGAGTCCACAGATACCTGTGTAGTTTATTACACTTTCTCTGTGTTACAGTAAGCTGGAACAGTCAACATTGACATTCTGAAGGTTGCTGGGTGAGAATATAAACTCTTCCTAGTGTTTCAGATCAGTTTTTTTTAAACACCTGACAAGTCCAGACGTCATTCTATATTGACTTCTGGATCTGCTATAACTGCTCAGTGGACGTAAGTGGTTGGTTTTGTGTTCCACAAAAGGCAATAAATCTTGCCAAATAAAAACTTTCCCTGATTTGGAGACATGTATTTGACTAACTCGCGGGCTGTTTTTGTAAAATACTTTTCCGGAAACTGCGGCTAGGAACAGTGAGGCCTTTTCTGCTGTCTGGACTTGTAGCAATGTCCAAACATGGTGTCCTTCTCTTTGGGTGAGCAGAAGAGAAATGCATTGCTACACAAACCAAACCCTAGCTCAGTCACGACCCACAAATCAGACAGTACCTGACGAGCTGAAGGTTTCCTGCCTGGACAAGTTACTGAAAACTGTCAGACTGAAGCACATCACAGCTAAGCTGGAGATTACTTTGTGCCTAAATATATCAGAATTTATAATGGTGTGCTTCATTACAGCTGGTGTATTTTTGTGTGTTATGACTATGTGCTTCGTTAAAGGTGGTGTATTTTTGTACGTGAGAGACTAAACACATTTAGAGTTTCTTCCTGTGCATGAGTGGATGCTGTATTCTGACTTACGTTTTAAAATGTACACATGGATTGTTCTCACTGCCTGCACATCAGGATTGACACTGCTGTACTGCTGTGATGCTTCAGGCTTTTCATCTGTGTTTTTCAGATTCATTAAGATTGCTAAACCTATTTCTACACTTTTTTAGCACTAATTTCAAGCTTTATATTGTCTAATTCTGTTGGCAGATAATTTAGCTTCTTTCTAGATATAAATACTTAAAGTCAGCAAAAGTATCTGCCAAAAGAACAAGATTGTTTCAAGATTATTGGAATTAGTAGAAAGGTCTAGAAATAATTATAATAATCTGATATTTGGTTTAGTGTAATCTCATAATAGGAAATTTTAGATGAATTAGCACTTTTCCACCAGACATCTCTGCATGATTTGGGAAATTACCCATGATCCTCCATGTTGTCACTGTTTTCCACCACTAAACAAGCTGTGCCATAATCAAGTGCCCATTCTGAGTTTGGTTACCTTCATTTTAATTTATTTACCCACATTAAGGTTTTCTTATCTCTCTGTACCTTAAACTTACATTTCTTCCACGTGATCCAAGTAAAATCTTCTAGTAAGGGCAAATCCCAAATGGCTTTTCTATTAACTTTGTTTTGCACCCTACATAGTGTATAACATAATGGAGCTGAATGCACTGTCCAGTGCCCTCATGCTTAATGTAGAACACCATTTGAGATATAGCCGCAAGTGTATCAAGATGTGATAAGACATGCTAATGGTCAGGAGGGACAAGTTCATGGGTAAAATAATGTCAGCTATGTTATTAATTCAATAGACAATATATCATAGACGTTTATAGGTAAATATATTTGCAGTAATTAGTCTGTGTTTTCCTCTAGTGATGATGCTAGCAGTTGCAGTTTTGCACAGTCGCAGCTCTGGGGATTACACTGGTCTTTTTTCTTTCTTTTTTTTTTTTACTGTATGTTGTGCAAACTTTTTTTAACTTTCTCAGATGGTGAAAATAATTAGTGAGATCAGTGTACAAGTTTGTAGTACAAATGAATAATTTTCACACTTTTGTGTTGAATGTGAACAAAGCTTTAACCCTTCACTGTGTTGCCTCTCCATGCAGCAGCCCGTGCCCTGATAAATGAATGTAATAGTTTTAGGTCGTGATTCCCACCCCTATTAACCTCATGGCCTAGCGAGAAGACCTCAATTACATGCGTGATTGACAATATCTGGCTCTGCAACCACCAAACATTCTGGCAGAAGTGGTCAGTAATAGTGCCTAAGATGTGTTTGTGTATCAGTGCACAAAGGTTTTTTTTTCTTTTCTGTATGTAAGCACACATGCATGATTCGGCAGGGTTCCACGATTGCAGTGCCATACAGCTGTTGTAAAAAATGTTAAAAAATCTAACACAACATGCATTTAATGATTCAAAAATGTGTTAAACCATCCCAACCAACAATATCTCATTTTTGTCAAGCTTCATTTTACTCTTAAGTGAATAACAGTATCAAGGTTTTTTGTTTTTTTTAAAGCACTGAATTAGCAAATACACAAACTGTGGTTGACTAGCCTCCATGTTAATGGCATATGGACATTAAGGACATTTTCAGTCCGTAATTTGGGTAACAGGGCTGTGCTTGTCAGTCAGTATCACGACATAATTGAAATTAAAGAAAAAAAAAGAATGAGAGAACTTACTTTTCTTCTTCCCATGATCTTCAGGAAATTTGCATGATGCAGCTTCCTGTTAAGCATGTGACTCGAGGAAAATCCCACATATTTCATAGGAGTGAATGCTGTGCAGCTAATATATATTTTTTTATAACCTAAAAAGGATGAATCATGGAAAAGGATGTTTCAAGCATAAGATGTAAAATGGATTCACACTATACTCCAGGTACAGTGTGTTTATAGTGGGTGGGGACAGGCGGGACAGGCAAAACAGCCATTTTAATATTGTTTTAAACTATTTGCCTGAAACATGCATGTAGGATGTTGTAAAGGACGCTTTACCTCTGGTTAAAATGTCTTTTACATACATATTTGTAAATGTAACATCAGTGGGACACTGATAATGGCACCACAATCATCCAGGTGAATTTTCAGAAGGAATTAGCAGTGCGATATTGGATGTAATGGACAGAATAGGAAATGTCATTGATGTGTGATGTATGTTCATGGTGTGTATGGCCATATGTGTATAATGCGTATGAAACATAAACTTGCTGCAATCTGCAGGATGTCATCATTACAGAACCTCTCAAAGGAGCCATATTTATCACAGATTCCCTCCTCAAAGCATCTTCAAGGCTCCAAAAAAGTGCCGAGAAATCAGTAAGGTGCACCTGTTTTCACTGGACAGAATGTTCTAGAGAGACTTGCATAACATCATGAACAGCATTTATTTTTATCTTTCCCTGACATATGGAAAATATCTGGGGCTGGGCTTATAGACGAGGACTACCTTGTACTAAATTACAGTGTGACTGATGACCTTCCCACAATTCAGAATCCTTTTTCGGTCCAATTCTATGTTCAATCTGTCTCAGAGAAAACAGCTTGCAGGGGTTTGTGGACCTCTGTGTATTCCCTTGCTGAGCTGGTAAGAGTTTCTTTTGCAAAAAAAAAAAAAGTGGATGTTGAGGATATTGTTTTCAGCATAAGAAGTCTGCGTAGGCATAAACACCGTAATTGCAAGGATTAGATGAGATTCCGGGGGTTTAAACTGCCTGTCTCAGCAGAGTTTCTGCCACCGGAATGACCGACCCTTACTAGCCTTGTCACATTATGTCAAGAGTTTGTGTGAATAGATGTCAGGTGTTTGTGGCTCGGGTCTAAAGGAAAACAGCTGTGCATGATCGCACACACAAGCACACACTGGACTGTATTCAGAGTCCAGATTTATGTCAATATTTATGCAGGGAAAGTTATGTGTATTCAGAGATGGGTTAAGCCCATTCTTAAGTTGATCGTCTGGGCTATCCGTTCAGATTGTTAAAATTACCTGTGTGTAGCCCATGACTTTGAGGCTGCCAGATTTTTCTAGAGTAGATGTGTCCGAGATAAGGTTTTTCAATAGTGTTTAGACCACCACCTTTAAACATAAGCCTGAAAAAATCAGGGGTAGAAAATACGGACTGGCGTCTCATTCATTGTGTATTCCCACCTCATTCCCAGTGTTCCCGGGATAGGCTCCAGATTCACTGTGACCATAGATAGAAGTATGTATAATAGTTATTATAGTTATAGTTAGTTATACTCATAGTTAATTTGATCTTCACTGACCATGTCATGTGCTTGACTTCCACATATAGACACCTTTTCTCTCTCACTTTTCATACAAGGCAAGAGTTCAGTGAGAGAAATAGTGTGTGCTGGAAAATGATTATCTAGCACAGGCTGAATAATGGCTTTGTGAAAGAGAGCTGTAATCCCCTGCAATGAAGAGAGGGAGAAGGAGAAATCAATGAGAAAGAAGCAAGGCTCTGTCATGTTAATTAGCCATCTCTCGTAAACCTGCTGAGTACCTACATGGGTGCTGCGAAACAGCTCGACTTTATCTCCTCTTGCATTGTACAGACACTATTCCTGCTCTCATTAGATCAGTATGCTTACTGTGGACGTGTTAAATGCCTCACGCAAAATCAAGAGCTGTTTTGAGCTGCAGGATAAATACTGTTCGATTTGGGTTAGGAAACTGGCCGACTTCCTCTCCTTCCCAGCATGCTAAATAATTACTCATGCAGATTGGATATTTATGCAGGAATGTACTTGATACGAAATGATAATATTGTGAATATGTATGATGGATCCTGCCATAATGTGTGATGAAATACCTTACTGAACTCATAAGGCCTTGCTGTTTTTCTCTCTGTGTAAAAAAAAAATCCACAAGACACCATCTTTCATATGCAAATCTCTACTGGGCAAACGTATAAACCAAACGTCTTTAAATAAACACGTAAAATGGGGATTGTCCAAGAAGGTTCATGAACATAACATATTCATAGATACAGAATGGTGTATTCACACTTTTTTTGCCCCTCAAGGACCACTACAATTTACATGTAAGTGACATGTAAGTTATTATTATTATTATTATTATTATTATAAAGTGCAGACAGCAAACAAACAATCAAACAAACAAAAATTGTTCAGCAGCCTAAAATACCCTTGAAGGTCCCACTTCAGAGTTCTTTCCACTGAATGCTGCACTCTGGAAGTCCATAGCGCAGAACATATGATAAAGTGATGCATCATCATAAGCAGAGACAACAAAAACAGCAGTGGCTGCAAAGTAGAAAGTATTTTTGGACACTCGAAAGATAAAGGCTGTTCTATTATGAAAGCAGAAAACGGACATCTGTCTGGTAAAAGACTTTTTTTTTTTTCCAGATTTGAAAGAACACAAACATTCTGCTTAGCAGATAAGAGTCCCATGCAAGTCTGATGAGATAGACAACACGGGAACACGTTTTTAAATGCTATGTACTTCCCTGTCCTGTATCTGAAAATGCTTTTACAATCCCAAGACATTATCAGCATAGCTTTACTGATAGTGTCTAACAGACTAACTCCTGATTTTGTTTGTCATTTGTGTTTTCTCTCTACTTAGGCCAAGTTCTCAGAGTCTACCAGTCATTTGAAATAACCTGAACTGTGACAGAGATCTGGTCAACAGCTCCTTCGTTACCAGATCACTCCCATTTCAAGATGTCTCGTGCTTCTTTTTAGGTTGTCATCACACTTGCAGGGCTGTTTGAGCCCCGAGTTTAGTACGACTGGTAAAGTGTGAAAGCTGTTCTTGTGCCTGGGAGCAGTCCAGAGATCGATCCTTGATCCTTGGTCCTCTTGAAAATGGTGGTCTGGTGTTTGCTTCCACCGAACCGTGGCAGCGGTCCGCACCAGGTGTGGAAGCTTACTTGCTGTTTTTTCTTTTTGTGGTGCTGGGAAAGGGTTATTATGGTTACCGGTATATAAAACAGACTTTTCATAGGACTGTAGCACTGTAATTAGCTCACCTGTAATTAGAGCACCTCAATCCTGAGCTCAGGTTACTGTCTGTTTGGAGTTTTCACATTTCACATCCACATGGGTTTCTTCTGGGTTCTCCGGTTTCCTTCCATTTAACAAAAAAACATGCTAGGCTTTGCTGATTACTCTTAAGTGCTCTGTCTGTGTGTGTGTGTGTGTGTGTGTGCGTGCGTGCATTGTGCGCATGGTGCTACGCACTGACGTCCCATACAAAGTATATTCCTGTCTCGCACCTAGTTACCTTACATTACCTTAGTTAGATTGCTAGTTCACTGGTGTTTTAACCACGTTTGCTGAGAAGTTAGTGCGCAAATCTGTGTAAACAAGTATAAAGTATATACCGTGATAGCAGACGAATGCAGTCCTTGTCAAGATTTATTGCTAAAATGCTGCCCAACAAGACAGATACCACAAAAGAAATCTCACACAAACAGAATTAGATTCAGCGCTCTCTGTTGACAGCCCTGAACAGGCAGAGACAGGGAGCAGCTGATTTGAAGTGTAGTGCCAAATTCAAAGCACACTTTGTAGTGTGTGAGAGAGATGGGGGGGAAAAACAGACTATCTCATTATGACACTTCAGACCCAGCACAGATGAGCGGTGGAATAGTAATTAAGCAGCATAAATAGAGAAACACTCGTCGTGGGCTGTGATGTTGCAACATCAGATTGATGTCAGTGGCTGTGCAGAGAACGGCCCTGTGATGACCTGTAGGCACGCTGAATGGATCCATCGCTGTCCAGAGTGGGAACTAAACATCCTGTCTCAGCTGTATAGACATTATGCCTGCAACTAACCATTAGACTGATCATTCATAATCTAGTGATTTTTTTTTTTTTTTAGTTAATCGGTTAGTTTGATATTTTAAATACCAAAAATACTACCAATACTACTATGGAACTCTTAATTAGACTTAATTCAATTACAGGTCACTAAATACAATAGTCTTAATCACTAGCAGAGGGTCTTAACTACATTTTAAGTGCTGACTTGTTCGAGGAATAAATTATGACCATTTTCCTATGACATCACATCCTGAAGTGATATATATACCACAGCAATGTGCCGACAATTACATTTTATGATTTATTTTTAAAACGCACGATGTGTTGTTCTTTATCTGTTTACAGTTTCATTTATTATTGTGGACTGTCAAGACAAGGTAGTAAACAAGCTTATTACATTATGTTTAATTGTAGAGGAGACATTTAGATACTTTGTGGAAAAATCATCATTTTGGTGAAACACTGCTGGGGACAAAACTGGGTATATCAGACAGTAGTGTGGACACATCCCGAGCATTTCCACAAAGACACCAGCTGATAGTTGACATGCACGAACGTTCTGCGGCTGAGTCCAAGGGAAGTAACTAACCATAGCAGGTACTAACCATAGCAAGAGGCAGCAGTCTATACAGAAGCTGAGAAATAATGAGTAGAAGCCTGAAAAATGAGGTACTCTGCGGGTGCTCTCTTGAGAGTGTCATTTGCTGGCTTTACTCACTTTTTTTCCTTCTCCTGAGCTTATTTACTAAACCTAAAAGGCCGACTCGTGCTAATCGTGTGAGACTCACCACAGATAGTACATACAGGCTTGACCCTTACACCATAAACACAAAGGTGTAACCGGGGTTCAAGGAATAATCAGGAGTAACCAACTCAAATGCATTTCTGTCTGTTACCATCTACCCATTCATTTTTTTTTTTTAACCCAATCAAGTTCTTCACTCCAGTGGTTCTCATCCCTTTTGTGTCAGGCTGCAACTCCTTAAAAGTTTTTCACCGCCTCCCTCTGGACTCTAAATCACACTACAGCAACCTCCGTTTTTTCTGCACAGATGATGTGACTGCACTGAAAACCCTTTGGTTGTGTACTCCGCTACTGTTGTAAACATGTTACATTGCTAGCTATGCTGCTGTAACTTCATCATACACGATGAAAATGGCAACAAAACTATAGTCCTCTCTGGATGTATTGGAACCTCAAGGCCAATTCTTTTGTTTTTGCTACACACTGAAGACACTTGGGTTTGAGATCAGAAAGATGAATATGAGATTATAGATCAGAATTTTAGCTTTCATTTCCTGAAATTTACATCTAGATGCCCTATTAGATTGATTTGATTAAACAATTAATAGCTCTGAATGTCTACTCTTGGCTTGAGCCCTGGGTTTCGTCTGTGAAGACTGCGTTTGTTGTTAAAAAGGATAA
>CM040997.1:5000997-5021184 GCA_022985145.1 Pangasius djambal
AAGACGAGCGCTGCAGTGACGGCCTCCTCGACTCTGTATTTAACACTAATGAAGCGCGTCACAGGCGCGCCACCTATCGAGACGTGCAATGACGTCATGACGCAGGTACGCCAAACAAACAGAACTAATTTTCAAAATGCACATAACACTTTTTTTTCCCCATATGACGGAAAAAGAAGTTATGTACAGTATTTAATAATAATGTATACGTACGTATAAACTTTTTAATTGTCTACTACTAGCTCCCCCCCAAGCACCTAGTGGTACCGTAAAACCCCGTATATATGTGCAATCCAGCTTGTACCACACCGGGCAAGAATTTTTGGTGGAAAAAGTGTGATTCTTGTTCCTTGTGATCGTTGTACACAGTGTCCAAACAGCAACAGGCATGTGATGTTCAGTAAGGGGCTACACTTTCCTTTTTGACTTAATGACGTGTTTCAGAATTTGCTGTTTTTTGGTTTTACTGTTGAATATTCTCATTTGCTGTCATGTTTCCAATTTGCTGAATTTGCTGTTGTGTTTCAGAATTTGCTGAAGTATTTGATTCTGTTTTTGCTGTTGTGGTCTTGCTGTTGTGTTTCAGAATTTGCTGTTGCTATTGTTGTTGTTTGGTTGTTTTTTGTTTGTTTTTAAATTGTTTCTGAATGTGCTGTTTTGTTTTTGGGTTTGCTTTTGCGTTTTCTGATTTGGTGTTTTGCGTTTTTTTCAGCTTGCTATTGTGTTTCACACTTATGGCCCATAGGAAATCAATGCACAAGCACACCTTTGAGAAACTGTATCTTGAATTTTAGAACTTTCCATGAGAAACTCTTCCTTATGTCATATAGACCCACGTACCTGAACATGAATTTCCTGTCACGAAGTAATAAAACACTGATACATCTACATTAGATATTACACAGATGAACATCATCACGCTTTAAAAAATCAATTTCAACAGTGTTAATATCTCATTTGGCCCGCAATGTGGAGCGCTGAATATTCAGACCTGCTCTGCTTCACAATCACCCGAGATTAATTTTAATGTCATGACACTCATTTTAGCGAGCTGATTGTTAAATTGATTTAATTATCGAATCCTCCTCGCTGACATTGATCAACCCTCATTAAAAGGAGGCGTCTATCCGTGTAATTGGCTTTGATGCATATCAAGTCGGAGAGGCGCGTGGCGGTGCGGCCAAACAAGAAAGTCAGTTATCATGTTTAAAGGGCAAGATTCAACATACAGATTGGAGGAACACCACGGCCCCAAAATGTGGCCTTTGAGGTGATGGATGATGACAAACCTCGACATTGTTCATTCCCTGCTTGTGTTATTCTACGTGTTTACACTTCGTACCACTTCATTCTGTTATATTAAAGCAGCTCTAATATGTGGCTGTGGAATTAGGATTGCATGTTTATAGCAAACCTGCCACTTGCTTCCTGCATGTTTTTATTTCTTGTGTGTCTTCACAGCTACAGTTAATCCATAACAATTTAGTACAATGTATTCTTGACACACAGGTTTGAATAACACGTAAGTAAAATCTTCAATTTATATGCACACACTGTACAAAAATAAGAGGTTCGATTAAGATGCCATAGTGTAGGTGTTCACACTTGTGAAACATGACCATTATGGACATTTCTGTCTATTAAAACGTTCAATAATTACTTTCAAAACACACTGCACCCTTCGTACCTAGCAACAAAATACTGAGAACGAAGCTGGCAGTTTTACAAACTTGTGCCAAATTATGAAGCTAATCTTTAAATGCATTTTACATGTGTTTCACGTGTGATCGTGTAAGAGAAAACAGGAAAGGGAAGAAGAAATACAGGTGGCTAGAAAGGAAAACAGCGTGGTTGGATTTTGTTCAGAGAAAATGAATAAATGCAAACCATGTCCATAATCCTAACTTAAAATGAGAAAATTAGAATATTAGAAATAAGTTCTTGTCTTATGTAGATAGGGAGGAGCTTATAAGTGATGTTGGTGGTAAGTGGCATGAGCCTTAAGTCTGAAGTAAACCAGGATAAAAACTGCAAGCCACAGCACAATATAGTCTATTAATGTCATTAAAATTGTGTAACTGTCTTGTTGGACGGCACTTGAACACTGCATTGTCTTTGCTGACAGTGTGTAGGTCAGTGCAGGCTGTGACACATCTGCGCCTGTGTGTGTTTGTATGCAGGCCGTGCTGCGAGGATAAAGCAAGGTGCCAGGCAGAGCTGGGGAAGCATGACTAAGCTCCAAAACGCTGATTACAGCACATTTATTTCTCTAAAAGAAGAGCAGGACATTGTGTGGTGGAAGGCCCGTCCCCATGGAGCCTTCAGCTTGTACCTTTTCAGCATAGACACTCAGTTTATAATTAACTCACTATTAAACACACAGTGCTGTCCCTCCTACATCCATCCTTCCCTCTTCCATTCATCCCACTTCCATCCTTTCCACTTCTGTTCATCCCACTTCCGCCCCCCTCACTTAAATCCTTCCCACTTTTGTCCCTCCCACTTTCAGCCTTCCCACTTCCTTCCCCCCTTCTGTCCATCCCACTTCCGTCCCCCTTTCTGTCCATCCCACTTCTCTTCCCCCCTTCTGTCAATCCCACTTCCATTCCTCCCACTTCTGTCTATTCCACAACCATCTCTCCCACTTGTGTTCCTCCCACTTCCCTTCCATCCTTCTCTCTTCTTTCCATTCCACTTCCATCCTTCCCATTTCCATCCATTCCACTTCCATCCTTCCCTCTTTTGTCCACCCATATCTGTCCTTCCCACTTCTGTCCATTCCACTTCTGTCCCTCTCACTTCCATCCCTCCCACTTTTGTCCCTCTCTCTTCAGCATATCCCACTTCCACCCATCACACCTCCGTCCCTCGTTACCAGACTAATATGTTTTGAGACTTAATAAAGTGATAAAGACTTCATCTACTTCATATACTTTCTCTCCTTCATCTTCTTTTTTTCTCTTTTTCTTATCTTCTCTTCTTGTCTCTTCTTTTCTCTTCTCTCTTTTTCTAATCACCTCTGCTGTATGTTTCTCTTCTCTTCTTTTCTCTTCTCTTTGTATATATCTCCGATCTCTTCTTGTCTCTTTTTTGTTTTCGTATATTTTCTCTTTTCCTATTCTCTTCTCTTTGTTTTTTTTTTCTTCTCCTATCTCTTCTCTTCTCTCCGAACATCTTAGGAAGGTGTTATAAGAAAACAAAAGCACTTCCGATTGTCATCAGGGCTGTGGACAAGGAACATCAGCAAGCGAGGTGAAAACCGACACACGTTTGATGAGATTCACTGGAGAGCCTTGCTTTAAAAAAAATCAGCAGCGCCGGTCCTTGTAGAGCCAACAGCACATCTGTTGTAAACGTCCAGGACTTATTCACCCTCCCCTCCTGAAAATCAACAGATGGCGCTCCTCTGACATCGGCAGCCATGAATGCTGGTAAAGAAGCCAAGAATAAACACAGTGCCCAGACAGTCCAGGATCAAGCTGTGGGAAAATGCTTGTGCTTTCTGTTAATTACTCACACTATCTACTAACTGTGCAGCACTAACCATATGTGAGATACTTTGATGTGCTCTATTAAATGTGAAATCTGCTGTAGAGAAGAAATAATCATCCATCCACATCCTGCCTGCATCCATTCATTCACAGTATCAGGAACATGTGACACAACACACCATTCCTTCTCTTCTCGTCCTATTTATAACATCTCTTTTTTATTTCTTTTCTTCTCTTCACTTCTCTTCTCTTATTTATCATTTCTCATCTCTTCTCATCTCTTCTCTTCTCTTCATAACTTCTCTTTTTTTTCTCTTCTCTTCTCTTCTCTTCTCTTATTTATCCTGTCTATTCTCGTCTCTTCTCATCTCTTCTCATCTCTTCTCTTCTCTATCCTGTCTCTTCTCTTCTCTTCATAACTTCTCTTATTTCTTTCTTCTCTTCTCTTCTCTTCTCTTCTCTTCTCTTCTCTTCTCTTCTCTTCTTTATCCTGTCTCTTCTCTTCTCTTCTCTTCTCTTCTCTTCTCTATCCTGTCTCTTCTCTTCTCTTCTCTTCTCTTCTCTTCTCTTCTCTTCTCTTCTCTCTTCTCTTCTCTTCTCTTCTCTTCTCTTCACTTCTCACTTCTCTCCTATTTATCGTGCCTCTTTATTATCTTTACCTCTTCTCTTCCTATTTATTACTTCTCTTATTGTTTTATCTCTTCCCTTCTTTCTCTTTGATCACTTTTCTCCTCTTTTCTTTCTATGTATAACTTCTCTTTTTTCTTTTTCTTCTTTTCTTTTCTTTTCTCTTCTCTTTATCACTTCTCATCATTTAAAAAAAAAAAATAATCTCTTCTCCTCTTTTTAAATCTCCTTTCTTCTCTTCTTCTATCCCTTTCTCTATTTTTTCTCTTCTCTATTCTTCCATTTTCTTCTTGTCTGCTTGTCATGTCTCCTCTCCCTTTTCTCCTCTGTTCTGTTCTCTTTTTCTTCACTTCACCTCTTCTCTCCTCACCTCTTCTTTTCTTTCCTCTCTATTTTTATTCTTCTCTTCTCTTCTCTTCTCTTCTCTTCTCTTCTCTTCTCTTCTCTTCTCTTCTCACTGTCCTCTCCTGCCCTCTTCTTGTCTTCTTCTTGTCTTCTTCTGACATGCTTCTCCTCTTCTCCTCTCATGCTCATCTCCATCTATCTTCTGTGTTGTATCTGGTTTTCAATCAATCTTAACACACACACACACACACCACAGGCCTCTTTTCATCTCACTCCACTGGCGCTCTGTAGCTTGCCTATAGAGTAGCCAATGAACCGTTGCTCACCTACATGCAGTGAATCATCAGGGCCCATGTTGCATCCTGATTACTGCGGTCTGAGACTGAATGCTGCTTGGTCGTTCTGAAATGTTCTGGCCAACTTCATTCGCTTTGCAATTTCACTCACAATGCTGAAGCTGGACATGGAACTAATTTGTTCTATCAGTCTGTCAAGCTCTGTGGATCCATAGTATTTCTGTACACATTAAAATAATGAGCCGAATATTTGAATAGTTGGATTACATTCATTAAATAAATGAATGGGGTCCCAGCTGCAACATGTGTGAGAAACCCTGCTCTATACACTCTAAAGAATGCTGGGTTTGTCATGGTGGGCCATGTAGTTGGGTTGACATGACTTGTGTTAGTAATGGGTAACTCCGCATGCTGGGTTGGGGACGTGGAGCTGAAATTAAACAGACACATTGCGTGTGTCTTCATTTTCTTGAGTTTTCTACTTCACCTGTCGGTGTGGTCTTCTGCTGTTGTAGCCCATCCGCCTCAAGGTTCGATTTGTTGTTCAGTGTGCAGTGCTTTTCTGCTCAGCACGGTTGTAAAGAGTGGTTATTTGTGTTAACATAGCTTTCCTGTCAGCTCAAAGCATTCTGGTCATTCTTCTCTGACCTCTCTCATCAACAAAGCAGTGAGTGTATAATTTAGTCAAATTTTTTTTTTTTTTATTACCTAGACATTATGTAGGCTTTTTTAACATCTTGTTTGGCTTCCCTGCTGACAAAAAGTAAGCAGCTAACATTATTTGAGGGCGAAAGTATGTCTGGAGTTGGATTCTTGTAATAAATTAATATTTTATGTAAGATTTACATATCTTCTATATTTAAAGTTAACATTAATTTACCTAATTTTGGCCAGCCACATACTGTAACTATTAATATTACTTTTGACTAGTTAAAATTACCTTGAAATTTCTTTGTAACGTTATCTTGGATTATTCAATTGTTTTAATTTTAATTTTTATGCCACTCTTCAATTTTTTTGCCACCTGATTACCTATGTAATGTTATACCTTGTGCATACTCATGGCACTTATTAATGTCATACGTCTGTATTATTGGGTATCATGGCAATAACATAACTTGCATTTGTGTCTGGTCAGATGGTCAGTATTTAGTTCTTTAACATTTGTATTGCTATTGAGTGTTTGAAGAACTAGATACTTGAATTCTGCCTCACTGGATAAAAGCATCAGCCAAATGTGTAGGTGTAACCTATAGCCCATCTTTCCCACAGTGTTGTACCTCTTCTGCAACCACAGGTGATCTCTTTTTTAATTTAATTGCTTAATCTTGTCACTAGGGTCAAAGTAAATCTCATAGCGCAGCATCAGACTGAAATATGCCATCTTTTAATAAAGCCTCTCTATTGGAATTGCACAGGAAAGCATATACACAAGTGAGATGTAAGGACCAAGATGTGGGAGGGCATTTACGTTTCCTAAACATCCCTTCTGCAAATTAAGGGCCGAAATGTCAAACTCAGTTCCTGGAGGACCCTCAGATCTGCAGAGTTTAGTGTTTTCCTTGCACAGACGCACCTGATTCAATTCACTCTAGATTCGGCAATTAGCTGATCTGTGTGTTACATTTGGGAAAACACTAAACCCTGCTGTGCCCAACTCGACTGACTCTGAATTTCTGGTTTTATGCGTGGGTACCGGTGCAAACTCAGCAGTGTGGGTCGGCGCTTTTGAGTTTATAAAAGGAGCAGTTTTGTTTAGGAAAGGTATGGAAGTGAAGTAACATTGATTTTCTTGCTCGAGGGAATTGAGCGAGTTGTGAGCTGTAGCTCGAACACAAAGATTCCGGGATGCAAGATTAATAACCAGGCAAATGTTTTATAAAAGGCAAAATAACACATATCAAGATATCAATGGCAATAAGAGCATATTCTGTGTAATAGTCTGGTTCTGGTGTAATAAGCCCATCCGTGTGCTGGAGCTGTCATTACTGAAGTTATAACAGAACGCCCTCACAGAGGAGCAGCGAGGATAGGAGGGTTGAATTCAATAAGGCTGCAGGGCATGGTTTTATTGTCTGATTCTAGGTATCTTATGGAGTGTGTGTCTGAGAGTGTAAGTGAAATGGAGTTTGTGTGAGTCAGAAAGTGAGTGTGTATCCTACCTCACTCTGTGCAGCTGGAGAATTGGTGGTGATCAGAGCAGATGTGAGGGTGTGTATAGCAGAGAAGCGAAAGAACAGGAGATCTGAGTACAGGGATGAAAGATCTGCACTGAAAATGAGGCAGAATGAGGGACGGGACCTTACAGCATACAGACCTTACAGCTAAACCAGGTGAAAACGATCACCAAGACTTAGGGTTTAGCTCATGGATGTCTGACAAGAGAGTGTGAATGAAGGAGATCTGGTGGTTGTGGCTTCATACTTGATTACAATATTAGTAAGCAATCATTATACAAATTTAAACGTGGCTGCATAAAGCACTGAATGCCCGTAATAACCTTCAAATCCCAATCTGCAGATCTCTATTCATAAAATGGTTTCTGCACAAGTCATGATGATTTGAGCGGCCAGTCAGATCACCAAGCCGCAAGGCGTCGTCTGCCTTTGGACTCAGCATGCAGCGAAACCATTTATTTTTCCTTGATAAATGATACTGAAGCGAAAAACGCTGAGCCTACGGTACAGTCAGAATGGATCATATTCTGCAGGGTTAACCTTGAATAAGGGCGTCCTCTCCATCTATTTCTGTCTCACCATGTAAGCCCTTTCAGCTCAATTCTCCAGCCCATTCTCTATTGGCACAAGGCTTAGAGAAACAAAACGTTTCCACCAAAAAGACATCCTTTTTCAATGACTGTTGAATCAGTTTATTGGCCCTGAAGCCGAGCTGGTAGAATGAGAGATTCTCAGGGAAAAGACTTGAAAGACGTGCACGATGCCTTCTGAATAACAAGCATAGGAATGTGGAAGCACCAACGGATATGTACACCTGGTAGTTCTTGTTGCTACTCGGCCAATTTATCATGGACTATACAGTGTACTGTACAATAGATGTTTATAATCTGCATATCTATGGAAGGCCACCTCATTACATATAATAATTTGCAGAAAGTATAAGGGAAAACACATGAGTCTTGACTTTGCTGCTCAAAGACTTGAGACTTGACTTGGACTCGGACTTGACTTGGACATGCAGCATATAGAATTGAAACTTGACTCAGACTTGCAGCTCAGAGACTTGAGACTTGTCTTGAACTTGTGTCTCAGAGATTTGAGAGTTGACTCAGACTTGAATCAGATTTGCACCTCATAGATTTGAGACTTGACTCAGACCTGCACCTCATAGATTTGAGACTTGACTCGGACTTGACTTGGATTTACAGCTCATAGATCTGAGACCTAAATTGGACCTGCAGCTCAGAGGCTGCTTTGAGACTAACTGAACAGTTATACCAATAATCCCACTTTTTAAGGATGTTTTGGCATATATTGTGATCTGTAGTGTCAAAAACTTCTGCACATCAAAATATTTCAAAGCATCTAAGCATATTGTACTAGGCTGTGTGATTACATTTACACCTCAACTAATGAAGCCTTAAGCCTACAAATAGCTTGTATATACAGATTTCTGTGAGGCAGTGGATCTCAGACAGCTGCATCATTTGACAGAAAGCCTGGCCAAAACATATGGAGTTATCCCAACTGTTCCAATATTACATGCAGCAGGGAAAATCTACAAATTAGTTTCAGAGGGGTTGCATAGACTTGAATTTGAACATGCTAATCCTTTATGTCAGGTTCCAAGAGCAGAAGGTGTTGCTTGAGTCTGTACTAATCTGTAGGGCCAGGAAACATTTTAGTTTATAGCTATAATAATAATAAGCTTGTCAGGGATCTGTAAAGCAAAGTGTATTATTATTATTATTATTATTAATAATAATAATAATAATAATAATAATAATAATAATAATAATAATAATATTATTATTATAGAATAGAGTTGTGCACAACACTGTGTACAAATAGAGAGCTGTATATGCTGTAAACAACAGATACTTGGGTATTAGTGTAATTACCAATAATGAAACCAGTTGCCATGTAAATATCCCAATCATTTGATGTAAATATATTCTGATGTGTATTGTATAAACCTTGCATTTTCTCAAAGCTGTGCTTTACCATCCTTTATTGATTTTTGGCTTCTGTCCAGTCCTCATTTCTCCTACAGTTCTGTTCTGTGTCTGCAAAGAAGCTGCAATCTCCTCTCCTGAAAAAAAGGCGAGCCAAAAAAAGCTTCAGAACCTTTTTTTTTCTTTTCGGAGGAGCTGGTCTCCCCGACTGTCGCCTGTAACTCTCTGCTCCAGAGACAGAGAGATAGATAGATAGAGAGAGAGAGAGACAGACAGACAGACTAGGTCATCAGCAGTTTCACAAAGAGCAGAGAGACAGAGGTACTGGGTCATCGGTTGCTTCTGCTCTGCCAGACACAGCCAACAGAAGCAGATCATCTGAATAGGCCTCATTAGCACTTAGCACTTACAACCAGACCAGATGTCACGCCAAACCTATTTTCATACAAATTCGTCTAATTAATTCAAGTAAAAACCTGCCGTTCCTTAAAGGAGGAGGTAGAGACGACGGCATCGCGAGTCGTATTTCCATTTTTATTCCTTCTTTAAGAAGTGTGGAGCATTCATAATCTGGTTTGCCAGGATTAAAGAGAAAAGGGGAAAATCACCATCACAATGAGAGGCAGGCGCAGATCTTTTCTGGGCTCATGAAATATGAAAAGGCGAGCCAGTCCGACTCGGAGACGGCAGACAGTACGCGTTCTGAAATCCCGCCAAGACTTAATCATCTGTAAAGAGAAATGATTTTCCATTATATTTATGGCCAAGGCTTCCAGAATTTCTGTGTATATGTGTGAAAAATTAATCCGGGAAACAGATTTTGCATGCCCAGATCTCTCTCATAAGGTCTATGTGAAAGAAACTACTGCTGTAGCTGGAGAACAATAAAATAGAAACATGAGGTGACGTGTCACTGAGGGGGGCATTGCTATTTGAGTGGCCACATGTTATGCTAAATCGTTCTCCCTATGCAGTGTGTAAAACTTGGTTCGGCAGGCAAGACTTTGCTCAGCTCACTCCTGCTGCTCCTGTCCAATTTCCCAGAATCCACAGCACTTCCTCAGCACAGCCAAACGGGCCGAATCGATTTAGAAAATAATGAACTACATGTTCCGTAATACCGGGAGGCCTTGGCCCCGACACATTCTGCTTATTTTCCAAATGTTCCTGGCAGCAGTTTGGAGGAGAAAAGAGGAGAATTCAGACACCCAGAGGACTCGCACAACACTCGCTCTTACCTGCAGTCTTCACTTCTCTCATCTCTCTCCCACTCCTTCTATCTAAGTCTTTTGAACTTCTGAAAATTGATGAGGAATGCAAGATAGAAATAACTGAATTAGCAATGAATAAAACACTCAGGGGTGTGCCGTTACAGGAAAATAATCAATGACTTGGTGGTATAATTTTTGATTATTGTTGATTATTTTCCTATACAACATCAATTTGCTAACAATTACATTTTATTACATTATATTATATTACATTTACATTATATTACATTTCTCTTGCCATGTTACCAAGAAACTGCAAACTCCTTATAGTTACAGCTTTAGCTCCGACTGTAAAAAAGCGCCGACACTGGAGACTCATTCCAAAAATGCTGAATAAGTGTCTCCTCACAGAAAACTTCACCATATCAACGATAACATGATCACTCACGTGCAAGTCCCTGTGTAAGTTGTTACTATAGAAACGATAACATATTATAATGAGCACATTGAGTATTAACCTACACTATATGGTGAAAAGTATGTGGACTCCTGACCATCATGCCAGTACATGCTTGTTGAACATCCTATTCCAAAGTTGGTCCCCCCTTTTCTGCTCTAACAGCCTCCACTCTTCTGGGAAGACTTTCCACTAGATTTTGGAGCGTCGCTGTGGGGATTTGTGTTCAGCCACAAGAGCATTAGTGAGGTGAGGCACACAGTCGGAGTTCCAGTTCATCCTCAAGGCGTTGAGGTCAGGGCTCTGTGCATGGCTCTGTGCTCTGGACACTCATGCTCTTCCACACCATCCTTGGCAAACCATGTCTTAATGGAGCTTGCTTTGTGCACATGGGCTTTGTCTGTTGTCTTACTGGAACAGGTTTGGGCCTCTTAGTTCCAGTGAAGGGAAACTGTAATACTACAGCACGCATTCTATACAATTATGTGCTTTTTTCTGGGGAAACTGAAATGGGTTTAGCTCGCTGAGGGTGTGATGTGTGTGTGATGGTCAGGTGTCCACAAGCTTTTGGCCATATAGTGTATGATTTGCCTGGAACTTCTGTCAGAGCTGCTGTTATAGAAAATTACTCAACACCTTCTGACCAAACAGAATGGAGAATTCAACAGCACTGTGATATAAGGGAGCACATTTAAGCTCGGTTTTATTATGAAAGTACTGTGTTATTACAGAGGCTCCAAAAACAAAAGAATGGAATATAAATGAACTTTAAGATGGATTGTCCCTTTTATTTGCTGGCTGAACATTTTTCTCAGAGCATTGCTACATACCCATTTCATGAATTGTGGTCAGTGGATCTTAAAATTAGTGTTATTAGCCATAGAGAATGTAATGCAGGGGGGAAAAAAATCAATGGGCATCAGAACAGAGGTCATTTTTCTTGAGAGCAAAAGATCTCCGCTCGTCAGATGAACTCAGCTATTCAATAGCTTGTCAGACAAGTGAGGCTTCTTTTTTTTTCAATTCCTCTCTACAATACACTCCACTAGAAACCACCGGCTTGATCTGCGGTAAAATGATCCTCTTAAAACATTACATACCAGCCTGTATGACCTTGACCTGACAGCCCTCAGCAAATCCTCAGCTAATCAGAGTTTTATATGGCTTCGAGGTATCATCTACTTCCTGACCAGTATCCTTAGAAAGGGATGTATGTGTTATCTCAGAACTGCAACTCAAAATCTGTTTTCACAGCAAAATTACCAGTGTCAAAACAACATTTACAAACAGGAGAACATGTAGTATCTAGTTCTAGTTCAAATGACTGGAATGGCTATAGCAAAAAAAAAAAAAAAAAGCATTATCAGTTTGGTGTGAAACAAGATGCTTTGGCATCCATAGACACAAATGCATTATCGGAATGGTAGTTTTCTAAAAGCTCCACCCACAGGTAGCTGACCAATCAATTTTGTTCTGCCTCTGAGGCAGAGCGTGTGGTGTGGTATCGCCCATGTGCAAAATTGCTAATCAAAATTGTACTGAAGGCAGGCCCACCTTGGAAGCAGGAGGAAATTCATTGGTTCAATGCATGAAGCTTACTTTTCAAACATTGTTTTAATCCAGTTGGGAGCTAGTTACAATCCTTGCAGTGTTCGTTGTTAGCTTGGCTGCAAAGCAGAAATTGTGCTCGTTAATACTGATACACTGAACAAAGAGTAATCGTATTAGCAAAAAAGTGAATGTTCATTTTCTATTAGATGCCTGAAAGTAGAAGTTTCCTCAGAAAGCTAACATTAGTGTTTTTTAAAATTCTTTTTTAAAGCTAGCTAAGGAATTACCTAGTAAGGGCTGCCTAGGCTTTCTTTATTGGTTGGTTATTCAGTAGTGGTGTTAAGCTGAGAAAATTGGCCAGTATGCTAAGTAAATCCATGACTGTTTTAAAAACGTAAAAATGCCCAGACCCATTTTTAAACATAAACGTTAAAAATAAAGTAGCCCAGTAATTCTTTTGACGGCATAAACAGCATCAACAAACCAGGAAATTCATATACAGTCAGGTCCGGAAGTATTTGGACAATGACAGAGTTTTTGTGATTTTGCCTTTATGCACCACCATAATGGATTGGAAATAAAACAATCAAGATGTGATCAAAGTGTAGACTTTCAGCTTTATTTTAAGAGGTTCCACAAAAATATGGAATTACATTTAGCCATTTAGGAATTACAGCCATTTTCAGCAAAGTACCTCCATTTTCAGGGGCTCAAAGGTATTTGGACAATTGACTGACGAGAAGTTAATTGACCAGGTGCGGTCCATTCCCTCGTTACTTCAAGACAAATGAAGCAGATAAAAGGTTGAGATCAGATTTTGAGTTGGCATTTGGCAGCTGTTCAACTGGAGCTACCAATATGAAGTCCAAGGAGATCTCAATGCAAGTGAAGGAGGCCATCATTAGGCTGAAAAAACAACATACATTTTCAAGAGAGATAGCAAAAACCTTAGGTGTGGCCAAATCTACATTTGGGTACATTCTTAAAAAGAAAGAAAGCACTGGTGAGCTCAACAAGATCGAAAGAGAACCATACTGCAAAAGCAACTCAAGACTTTTGAAGGCAAAGAAATGGAATATTCTTCAATGGCCAAGTCAGTCTCATGATCTCAACCCAATAGAGCTGCTTTTCACTTACTGAAGACAAGACTGAGGGCAGAAAGACCCACAAACAAGCAGCAGCTGAAGGTGGCTGCAGTAGAGACCAGGCAAAGCATCTCCAGGGAGGAAACTCAGAATTTGAGTTTTGAGAACATTGGCTCCAGACTTCAGGCAGTCACTGACTGCAAAGGATTTTCTTTCAAGTATTAAAATTATGGTTATATTTACAATTATGTCACTTTGTCCAAATTCCTTTGAGCCCCTGAAAATGGAGGTACTGTGTTTAAAATGGCTGTAATTCCTAAATGGTAAATGCCATATTTTTGTGGAATCTCTTAAAATGAAGCTGAAAGTCTACACTTCGATCACATCTTGATTGTTGTATTTCAAATCCATTGTGGTGGTGTATAAAGGCAAAATCACAAAAACTCTGTCATTGAGTTTATTGAGTATACACACACACACACACACACACACACACACACACACACACATTATATATATGTATATATGTATATATGTATAATTTGTTCTGTTTATCTGTCCAGTCTGGGTGAGCCTGTGCTCATGATAGCCTCAGATTCCTGTTTTGGCTGACAGGAGTGGAACCCTGAGGTCTTCTGTTGTGGTAGCCCATCCACCTCAGGGTTTGGTGTTTTGTTAATTCTGAGATGTTTTTCTGCTCACCACAGTTGTAAAGAGTGATTATTTGAGTTACTATATCCTTCCTGGCAGCTCAATTCAATCTGTCCATTTTACAATTTCTCAACAAGGCATTTCCACCCACAGAACTGTCTTTCACTCAGTGGTTTTTATTTTTCACACCATTCTGTGTAATCTCTCTCTCTCTCTCTCTCTCTCTCTCTCTCTCTCTCTCACACTCACACACACACACACACACACACACATTAAAAGCAAAACTATACAGCTATGACTGTGGCTACTGAACCTGTGACCAATGAAAAAAGTCCTTGTGATTCTTCAATTAAATGAAATTGACACAAAGCATTTTTCCAGAAATCCCCAATGACACAATGATGCATGACACAATGATCTCATAATGGTAGTAAGGTTATAAAAAACACTACTAAGTGTGTTTACAGGATGTTCAGTATGAGAGTCCTGGGATGACCACAAGACAACCTTAATGACAGCAGCAGCTCTTAGGTACAACTCTACAATATCCATTTGAAAAGTTGTGTAACTACAGATATATTTGTAATGAGGCACTCTGGTGACTGCGAATGGACATCCAATGATTTCATATGGCTTAAATCAGATAGCATAAGACATTAACTTAGGGAACGAGGCGAAGAGAGAGGAGGTTATAGTGGGCAATGGGGAATGCAAAAGCGAGCGAATGAGTTAAATAAAAGAAAGAAAGTGAACAAAGTGTAGAGTGGTGTGTGTAAAATATGAGTGTGTGTAAGAGAGGAAACAGCAGAATTTTAGTATTTGCTCTCAGTGGGACGTGCAGGGAGGCATCTATCATGGCGGCGGGCGCTCCAGACACGATTAACTCCATGGCTCTGGGCAAACACAGCATGCTGAGGAGGCTTTCCTCTCATTACAGAGCTCTCCAGTTCCCACCATCTCTCTCTCTTCTCTTTCTCTGGCTCACTCACCTCAGTTACCCTCCCTCTCCCCCATCAGAGTCAACATTCCCCGCACTGCCTAATGTAGTCCAAGCTCAGTGTAGTGCTGCTGCCAAGAAAAAAAAGAAGAAAGAGAAAAAAGCAAAAGACCATTAAGTCTCACCTTTGGCTAATTTGCTTAATTTCAGCAAATGATGCCCTTGGCCTCAGAAGTGTCTTTAAACAGCGATGGATCTTATTATTATCTCATGTTGCAGCCCGGGGGCACCTTGCCGTGCTGTGCTGTATTAAACCTGGCCTGCTCAAATTATGTGCATCAGTGTGTGGCCCAGGCAGCACAGCGCAGCTCAGCACACTTTACAACACCACTCCTACCCTCTGATGTAGGAGTTACATAAGACACTCACAAACATGATGTAAACGTCTGTACAAACTGTCAGTCAAATGAGAATTAAAAAAGAATTTTATTTACAGAACCCTCCTCTTGATTAAAATTCTCGTCTATGTCTTCTGGTGGTGTAATCTCACCCAGTGTAAATTCACTCTGCTTGTCTTGCGTAAAATCTTACAGTTTTTTAAAGGCTAACATGCTTCCTCTGAGACACACTGTAACAAATTTCCCTTCTCAGTGCATGGATTTTGGTTTTTGTTTATGCTTGTTTATGTAAGTGCTTTGGTTTTGGTCTTATCCCTGCCCCTGTTAAGTTGTTTACCCTAATGTGGACACCTGTTCTGTGTCTCTCTTTGATTAGTTTGGTTATTCCTGCCCTGTTCTTTCTGTTTCACATAGAAAAGTCTTATTGTGCTTTTTGTCCTGTTTAGTCCAAGCCTTGTTTTTCAAATTTCTGTTTTCTGGTTCTCACACTTGCCTGTTGTTTATGTGTTGATTATAGATGGTAAGCCTGCCTGTGTTTTGATAAATTCTACGGATACTGACTACAATTTGCTTTGTATTGCCCACAGTTAAACACACTTCCCACTTCCTTTTTAATAGTTGTTCAGCTGAACAACTCTTGGACAAGAACTGTCAATTTCTGCATACATGACCTCATAGACAGTTACGATTGGCTCTCACAGAGATAGCAGGACAATTATGGTGTCTTGGACTGGACTTATGGTGCCTTGGATGATAGGGCAATCCAATCGCGCGTTGTTACGACCGTCCATTCAATTCACTGCAAACATTTCCACATACACTACCCGAATGATAATGTGCTTCATTTTTCAAACTAATACCATGTACAACTGAAACACAGGGAATTGGGACAGGTAAAGTTGGGCAGCTGTAATTAAAACACAGATGAATAAAAACATGATATGCAACAGTCTTTATTTGCGACTGTGTGATTTCTATGGATTTTATGTTGCTTACCCTTCTCTCTTACATATACAGGAAGAAAGAAAGTAGACACAATGTGCAAATCAAGGCCAATGCAAATGTATAGGCTCGAATTCTACTCACCTCTACCCTGCAAGAAAAGGTATCTTAGCTGGACAGCAAAAACAAAAAGCAAAAGGAAAAACACATCTTAGAAGTTAAAGTATCTTGAATATTGTATGATTATTAGAAAATAAATATAAGATAATTAAGCGTATTTCTAGACATTTTTCTTACTAAATATAAGCTTGAAACTGTCTTGTTTCAATTTTTCATTGAAATTTGGCATTTATTTCTAGAAAGAAGCTAAATTATGTGAGACCAATTCCAGGTTGTTGGACAGGTTTTGTTGCATCACCGTTTCCCCAAATGAACACATGTCACGTTAAAACAATGAACTCTTGTTGCTCATTTGTCAGACAAATGGTCACTTCCTGTGAAAGTGGTTCCTTCTTGGACACAATAAGTGAGAGCTTTTAAGGCTAATGCATGCCTAGACTTTCCCTAGTAACTAACTGTTACTATAATACCCCTCTCTCTGTCTCTCTGTCTCTCTCCTGCATGCACTCCATTTCTCTTTCATCCATCACTGTCTTTGATCCCGTGATCCTTTCCCTGTCTATCAGCAGTGGTGTGTCACTCAGAAGGCAAAAAGCTGCAGACTTGGGTCAGTGCCTTCAGTCTGCTCTGTAGGACAGAAAGCCTGTCAATCAGATGCCTGGAGGAATTCAAGCTTCTGTCTTCTGTCTGCTCATCATGTCTTAGCTTGATCCTAATGTTATTAGCTTACAAAGCACAGTGCTGTTAGTACACAGATTCATCTCAAGACCTGACTACAGTAGTCTGACATGTCTTTAATCTTCCTAAGGTCAACAATGTGATTCCGTTACGGCACTCTGGCCCGTATTACATTTAAAACTCTGTTGTTGCCTACAAAGCTGAAAAACAGGATTGATCTGCACTAACGTGAGGATTTACAGTCTATATGTTGGGTGAATCATCAGTGTGTAAGGAATAAAACACCTGCTGTTATTAAAAACAAAAGTAATTTTTCCCAGCTTAGAGTGGAGTTACTATTACCACCATGAAGTGGATTATTTTCCTATAACAGCAGGTCCTAAAGTGTTTTATTCCTCTTATATCACATCAATTATTACAACTATTACAATTTTCATTAAAGAATGACACGTCATACTTTGTAATCTATTTATGGTTAGATTTAATGTTGTGGAATGTCCATTCTTGTTATCACTTACACTATAGCAGCTACAAACAGTCATTCCCTCACCAGTTTCTCTTTGTTCTCTCGTTCTCTTTTTAAGGTAATACGAAAAAAAAAATGCAGCTTGTCATTTTACCAACAGTAACAGCAACATCCTCCGTCCTGAAGACTTTCTTGTGCTGGGAAACTTAAAGTTACAGTTTACCCCTGACTGTTAAAAAGTGCTGGCACTGGAGACTCCTTCCATAAAGGTTGAATAGATCTCCTTAATCTCCTTACAGAAAATACAGAAAACCATATTAACAATTGCACACACTTCTTATTGGAACATCCACCATACAGGTGCCTGTATGGAGAATTAGCTGTTACTATAGAAATGATGGCACATTAGAACAAATGCATTAATATAAACCTGTGATTTGAATTACAGCTGGAACTACGTTCAGAGCTGCTGTTGTTGAAAATGAATCAACGCCTTCTGACCAACCAGAATGGAGAATTCAACAGCATTGACAGACTACTGAGAAAATCCAACGAAACGGAGAACATCTGCAAGTAGTTAAAGGTTGTCGTATGTGTCTATCTTGTGCTTACTGGGTTTAATTCCCCAAGATGTGACTGATACTGGTCTCCTTTTCCACTTCTTATCTTTTAATGAACGCCAACAACAGTGGCTATGCCCAGGCGGCTTACGCTTGAGCCAACTGCCGCTCTTTTCTCTCGCTGCTTCATCACTGCTACTCCTCTCTTTCATTATCATGTCATGATTTTACTAAATCACATCATTTACCTTTTTTCTGTTTCATTACATTGCTTTCTTTCTTTCTTACTCCCGTGCTGTATGTTAGATTAATAGAAGCTTCTCTCTCTCCGGTGTGTGTGTGTGTGTGTGTGTGTGTGTGTGTGTGTGTGTGTGTGTGTGTGTGCGACGCTGACTATCCCACAATCAGGCCATGCTTCAAGAAAACAATGTCGGTGAATTCGTTTTCGTGGGTTTTGCACATTATGGAAAGCAATGCTATAGAGCTTAAATGGATATTGATCACTTATTGCGATCAAACCATGAATACATTTAGATAAAATAATGACTTTCATGGAGAAAAGGAGACTTTCTTGATGGGAGACGCCGTGCAGAATCATAAGAACAGCTCACTGAAATGCTTCTCTATATCTGAATGCCCTGAGGCCTGAATTCATTTAGGTGAGAAAAAAAAAAGAAAAGGCAACTGTAAACCTTATGACCTTATGAACACACACACACACACACACACACACACACCTGATTGTATATAAATTGTAAATACCTTCTTATAATAAACCACCACCAGCGAACTGACCAGAGATATGTCCAGAGATGTCTATTACTGGGAAGTCTGACCTGACTTATACTGGCGCATGTTATTGGTGCATTTTTAGTATACCCTGGTTCACGTTGCAGGGGTATAGCCAGACCTTTTACACTGGGGTGGCTCGGTTAGACTTAACGACTTTACTGGGGTGGCAGCCTAGGGTGAGGACAAACACTAACACGAATCCGTACAAAATGGCAGAATGTGGCTACCAATGTCTGAGTAGGATCCACATTGGACATAAACGCACACACATAAGCAGCGACGGAATAGTTCACTTCTGTCTGTGTTAGCAAGCTGAGTTTGCTTGTTCCCACATGACATTTTACTCATTGATAATCCTCACCATTTGACAATGAACTTTCAATTTTTTTGCAGCGAGAAATTCACATAATAATAATAAAAAAAAAAATCACAGCAAGATTTACCAATTTCTTCTGTTTTGCATCATGTGACATTGGTAACCGCACTGCTATGCCAATGATCTGGCCCCGAAAATGCTATTTCTTTTCTGTACTATAATATTTCCCTTATAATAGTCTTTATAGAGTATATAACCACATTAGTCATCTTTTCTCTGCCTATTATTATCTCTCATAAACACAATTTTCACGTTTTTAAACTGTCTTTATACTCACTGGGAACACAGCGTTTTACTGAAAAATGGTTTTGAAGAGACTATAACACTATAATTTAAACCTTTGAGCCATAAATAAACAGGGGTATATGTTAACTCTTCAAGCAGCACTACGCTTCTCTTTTTCACATGGGTGAGATGATTCTTGATCTAGACATGACTCAGTGTTGTAGATGTGTTGTCTGTCTTTCTTGTGGCATCTCATCTCTCTGTTACAGTGAAAAATGCACATATCATGCCAGACTGCATGGCAAAAAATCTTCTTATAAGAGAATCTTGTTCTCCTGCACAACGGCATGCCGTGCTTCCAAAAAACACCGTTGTCCACCTTTGGAGTGTTGGTATGAAAGGAAAAATAACTCAAAAACAGTAAAAGGATGAACCTACTATGTACCATTTTGCACAAAAGAGACATATGGAATTGCACAATCAATCCATGGCTCAGATGGAACTCTTCTACGTTAAAGCAAATCTGCGATCATTCTTATTGTCCTGAGTGAAGATTCTCTATTCAGGACAAGTGTGAGAATACCCTTAGGACACAGCGAATCATCACTCTCCACCTATCCCTATCTTCTGCATCCTCAACACTTGCATCCACTAGCTTCATATCCTCATTTATTACCTCCATATACCTCCTCTTCGGCCTTCCTCTTCGCCTCCTGCCTGGCAGCTCCATGTCCAACATTCTCCTACCAATATACTCCCTCTCCCTCCTCTGAACATGTCCAAACCATCTTAATCTGGCCTCCCTAACTTTGTCCCCCAAACGTCCAACATGAGCTGTCCCTCTGAT
>CM040997.1:5021284-5037778 GCA_022985145.1 Pangasius djambal
CCTGGCAGCTCCATGTCCAACATTCTCCTACCAATATACTCCCTCTCCCTCCTCTGAACATGTCCAAACCATCTTAATCTGGCCTCCCTAACTTTGTCCCCCAAACGTCCAACATGAGCTGTCCCTCTGATGTACTCGTTCCTAATCCTGTCCAACCTTGTCACTCCCAAAGAGAACCTCAACATCTTCAGCTCTGCTATACCTCTAGCTCTGACTCCTGTCTCTTCCTCAGTGACACTGTCTCTAAACCATACAGCATGGCCGCTCTCACCACTGTCTTGTACACCTTCCCCTTGATTCTCGCTGATATTTTTCTATCACACAGAACTCCCAACACCTTTCTCCACCCATTCCAACCTGCCTGCACTCGCTTCTTTACCTCTTTCCCACACTCACCATTACTCTGGACTGTTGACCCCAAGTACTTAAACTCCTAACTAGCACATTAACATGTGTCTTGTTAAGAAAATGAGTGAAAATGGGTGAAAATGGGCGAAAATGAGCTTCTTTTTGGTTTAAAGATTATATCCACTGAGGATTTTGTGACTATATTTGAAAATGCATGTTAATGTGCATGTTAACTAGCACATTAACATGCATTTTCAAATATAGTCACAAAATCCTGAGTGGATATAATCTTTAAACCAAAAAGAAGCTCATTTTCGCCACCATACTGCATCACATTATCATTCTCAGTGAACAATATCAATTAAATCTGTGAAACCTTCTTGTTCCCAGGTGTGACAACACACCACTTTTATAAAATAAACGCTCTCACAATACGTTCATCACCATGAACTCTTTTGAATCCCTGACAAATCTGTTTCTGGACCTTTCACACAATCTGTAGACACTCGCAGAAGAGAGGAGTGACATTATAAATATCACCTGTCACCAGTCCTGCCATTTTAAAATACTCTCGTTTATAGGACCTGCAGCTGATATGTCTCGCTGTCTTTGCTCAGTTCGTGCACATGACCTTGGAGAAATAACTGGAAGATTATTAAAGACACCATTAGGGGATATTTAATGAGAATCAAGACAATTTGCTTTGTGTTAATTTCTTCTAGGCAGCAAAATGGACCATGTATTTATTTTTTGGTATCAGCAACCGTGTCCCTTGTCCTAAATGTTTATGGATAATTTACAGAAGATAATCTGAGAAGAATCTGAAAAAAAAAAAAAAAAAAAAGATTGTAAGACAAATTTAACCTTAGATTTCTAGATGTTTTTACATCTATCACAATCTTATTCTGTTCAATTTCTTCAAAAATTGTATGTAAAAATACAATTTAAAAAATTAGTAAAAAAAAAAACTGCCTAAAAATAGGTTTATTAATCTTAGTATATAATAATATAATCATCTTGTTATGTAATAATTGCATAATTTGAAATATTAGATAAATGTGCCTTTATTTTAAAAAGTGTTTGTAACAAATCTTAGCCCTACCCCTCAATTAATAGTAATAATACGCCTCAAATATTAATCATGTAACTATATCCAGTAATCATTACTACAGTATGAGTAATTAGTATGAATCTGACATGATAAGGTCACATGGGTCTCTCAGAATACATCTTTTATGCCATATCCATTTTAAAAAATAAATCCTAAGATTAAATTGTTATCTTTAGCCAGTAGGCTACATAGCTTAAGATGGTAATAATAATAATATATTATTATTACCATTATATTATTATTATTATTATTAGTTTCCAATAACAGCATTATTTTCCAATGTCCAGAAACATTATATTTCTCTAATACCAACTTCCCAACAATTACAGTTTTAATTAATTCAAAAGTATGACAAGTCACTTTTTTTAAAAAACATTTTTGGGACATTTAATGTTGCAGAACTCTAAACTTACGTTACAGCAGCTATAAACAGTCATACCCTTACTGGCCTCACTTTATTCTTTCGCTTGAAGTTAATAGAAAAAGATGCAGCTTGTCATGTGACAGAGAACCCAGGAAACGTAAAGTCTTCTGTCCTGAAGAGTTTATGGCAGTGAAAAAAGCGCTGCCACTGAAGACTCCTTCCATAAAAGTCTAATAAACGTCTCCTTGCAGAAAACTTCACCATATTAATGATTATGTTTTTCTCTGTTAAATAACAGCACATTATTAATCTTTTTTTTATGATCAGGTTTAGAGTATTTGAACATCCACCATAACTCTGTGAATTTTAAGCTGTTTCTGTAGAAACAGTAACATATTGCAACAAGCGCTTTAATATAGACCTGTGATTTGTCTTGAAGCTGGAACTTCACAGGTGCTGATATTTTTTTTTTAAAATCTGCACCGCGATGTAAGAAGAATTAAACGTTTACCAAGCAGTTTTAGTGTTTAAAAGTATTCCTAGACCAATTATAATTCTGTAAGATTCAAAGATAGAGAAAACAGAAAACGCAATATTGCCATGTGTTACCAAGCTCTGTACATTTTTCTCGCGGGAGATGTGACGAGTGTCGTTTGTCACTCGCTAATCATGCCCACAAGTTTATCACCTGTCCTGAGTGTATACAGTACTGGTGATATGCTTAGTTTCTCCTTCACTAGGATAGAATGGAAAAACAGCTCTGAAGAGCTTCTGTTAAACCGTCTGTTCATAAATCTCATCAACTTTTTTGTTTCAGCGCTACACTGACTCACTGTTTTGTGATCACTGGCTGCGAGTAGTTCTTTGCCCCCGGCTCCCCCTTGCTCCCTTTCACACTCCTCAACTTGCATCATCCGTCAGACAAGCTGAAGCCTTTTTACTCAACGCACAAGACATCAGGCCTGAACCATAAACATTCGAATGCACTCTCTAGCAGCAGCATATTGATAATCCTTACATCATCGATTTACTGCTTATGAGCGGCTGCGTCTCAGTGCACCTAAAACAGGAGAGAAGTGAGGTGAGTGATTCCAGAGCTTATCTTTCTCTCCGTCCTTCTCTGTCTCTCCGTCTGTCTCTCTCTGTCTCTCTCTCTCTCTCTCGTTCCCCTCAGAGACTAGTACTCTGGTCGCACTTGTCAAATGGCTGTCAGTGTTCATATCTCCACTGGAGGTGAAAGCATCACACAAACTGTAGCTGACATGACATGTCTGGTGTTAAGTGACAGAGGGTGTCTTGCCAGGCAGGAACAGGACCTTCTCCGGAGTTGAGGCAGCGCTGTCTCGTCTCTGCCTCCGTCTCTTTAATAATGCTGACCTCTTGCTGCCATGTAGCTCTGAGTTATTCACAGTGCAGTGCCAGCTGGATAAGAGGTGCAGAGAGTTGTTCAACGTCACTCAGGCTTTCCCGTGACATCAACGAACTTCGGGAGCTGTTGGCACTTAATTGATGATCAATTGATGGATATTTTTCTCCATTTATTTGATATGGAAAAATGATTATCGTGATGAATGAATCTCAAATATCTGATATATCTGATATAGCCGAGTCAAGGCCGTGAGATAACATCATTTAATATTACAGAGAGAGGGCATTGTAAATGACACTGTTAAAAATACATGATGTATAAAGCATGAGGGTCGACTAAATTGATTTCACAGAGCTTGACGATCAAGGTGGTGATCTCTATCATCATCTCTTTCCTTGGGCTGCTCCTGCGGGATCGTGCTTGTAATTGAACACTCCTCATCTCATTTCCCCTCCTCACTCAGTCACTCCCTGCGATCAGAATGACCTTCGCTTTAACCTTCTCGTCGCACAGCCATGTTCATGACACAGATACGCTCTGATCTTACGTACGCTTTACAAACATGCTTGGATAAAAACAAAATTAATTTCATTTTCATTCTGAATTCTGTCTTGTCTCGTACAGTGTGAGCCTGAACACATTGCGAGCAGGTCTAATAGGGGCATTTATTGGTAGACATTAGAGTCGATTTAGATCGTTTTAACACTTCCTCTATCTCGTGCCTGAGCAGTTTGGAGCTGTTGGCAGAGCGATTCTGTATGCTATATCTGGAGCTTCAGGCATTAGCATCCTGCTTTTTCTGTAATGTGCCATGTGCTCTACACGCTTCCTAGCGAGAGCAGCAATGAGCACTTTTATTGGATTGCTGTAATCATACACTGCCTCTGAGTGACTTTCTCTCTTGCCCCTCATCTCTTTGCAGTATGAAAGTGAGGTGACGAGAGAGAGTGCGAGAGAGGGAGACACACATTTACATTAACCGACACATGATCTCTGTAGAATGACCTCGCTCCATAGACAGAGACAAACAGAGCAGAGGGCTTTCCACTTACACGAACGCTGCATCCTTCACCAACACCAGTGCTTCATTAAGGTAGCCCTGAACATGCTATAATAAACCTCAAATAATCTAAGCAGAATAATAAAGTGTTTTTTCCCTTATTATATTTACACACGCTTCCTCCAAGACTGCATCTTTTCAATCTTACTGCGCATACTGCATCACATGGCAGTGTAACACACACGGAGGAAAATGCTATCTACCCTCTTCCGCATACATGAGCTAATAGATACCTGTGATTGGCCAGTGTCACTGTGATTGACGGGGGAGAGAGAGAGAGAGATCCCTCCCAATTTAGCGAGATCCCGATCAATTTAGCCCCCTTGGCTCCAGCCCACGGATATTTGTGGTATTGTCGGGATTCAAACTTGCGATTTCCTGACGATAGGGTTAATGTTCTTCTGCTGCACCACTCAGAAGGCCACTCTAGCAGTAATATTAATGTGACTGCACTTAACGCAGGATTTGAAGAAGATTCCGGCATGTGTTAACATTCTTGCTACAATTACGCTACAACTGGCTCTAAATTGTTACATTATGATCTGTAGTTGATAAATTACAATAGATGCTTTTGAATCAGGGTTGCACTTTTTGTGATTCCTCGTGTTAGAGAATCGCGAATACAAAATATCAAGATCATTTCCATAAATGTAAGTCAGCTACCAATGTTTACCCAAAAGAACCGACTAAAAGAGTCGACTCATTTGCGAACGACACATTATTATTACACACACTATATTATTTTTTACCTTATGGCATTATAATTCCCTTGAGCCTGAAAACTCTTTAGCTGTTAAAACCACTTAACCACTTAATTGTAAAACATTTGATCTATGAGCTAATTAGAAAGGTTGCACCCTTATGAGTCAAATCATTTCTTTGTTTCCATTTCTGCTGGTCTTAACGTCCTCTCGTCCTGACTTCGCTGCTATGTGAAGCCGCTAATGAAGCATTGGGAAAGGCTGAGGACATGAGTCAAGGTGGCTGGAGTCCCAGCCAAACCCTCCGCAAATGCCCCTGAGCAACAGGAGTTCACAGGGTGGGCTGCATGGAGGAGCATGCTGGGAAATGAAGCAATTCTCAGAGCTGCGGGTCTCCGAGGGCAAAGACTCGCCTCGGGCTGACTGTGCATGCTGCCATGAAGGTGACACCGTGTTCTCTTGGCATCATTTGACTCATTTATTAAAAAATGAGGGGTTGGGAAGTTTATGCTTGTGTGCAGAAATGCTAAACTTACATAACAGATCATTTGACTCCACACAGGATAGATTGGAATGTGAAAGATGGAAGACTTCTATTTATTTATTTATTTATTTTTGCCTGCATGCGTTGCAGAGCACAGTGCAGAAATTTGCATGCATTGCTGCATAGGCATGATAGCAAGCTTTAGGTATTTTCTATGGGAATTAGAGGAAAAGTACTTCTAGTGCATTTCCAATGACTTTCTGGATCCATTGAGCAGATACAAAAGTACTACACGGCTTCCACGTGTATACAGATATATTTGAAAAGGTAGTTTTTACCCTTCTGTTTTCAAAATTATATCCATTCACAGGAAAATGCAAAAACAATTTCAAAATACTCACATGAGTCCATGACTGTTATGTCAGAGTCCTCGAAAATAACATTAAGAACATTAAAATAAAAGGATTTTTTTCCCCTGGAAACAGTGAAAAGAGAGTTTTAAATTTTCATTTCATTGTCAGTGACCCAAAAGGCTGTTTTCATGTGGACATAAAAAAATGTTTTGAAAAATATCTGTATATGTAAGGACAGGGCTTTATTGTAACATATTAAAGATGTCCATATAAGCGATAAACTTGTGATGTTGTAAAGATAAACATTAAAATCTGCATGATTTCCATTTCCTGTTGATCCAGACTGAATCCCAGTTTCAAATGGAGCACCCTGGGTCTTGCGGTCCTGAAAGCTGCCCCATTTCTTATTTGAATGGTCGAAAAGGGTGCCCATGACTGCCATCTATGCTTAATCTTTAAAATCCCACATGGCAAATCTCACATTTATGCGGATTAAAGATACCTGTGGTGATTTTGCCTAGAGCCAATCTCAGGAAATAAGGCTGATATGTAAGGAATAACACCTGATGGGCTGTGCTGTTATAGAAAAATAATCCATGAATCCATGAGTGGTGTGATATGGCCTGATGGAAAGTGGATTTATTGTTGCCACCACAAAGTTGATTATTTTCCTAAAACAGCACTTCCTGAAATGTCTTATTCCTCTTATACCACAGCAATTTGCAAACAATTACAACTTTTTCTTTATGAATGAACAATATGTGAAGCTTTTTTTAAAAAACATTTACAGTTACATTTAATGTTATGGAACATTTGCAAGACAAGTTAGCTTCTGTTGTGTTGTCACCTATGTTATAGCAGCTATAAACAGTGGTTCCCTGGTTTTTCACTCTTTTGAGGTTAATAAGACAAAAAAAATGCAGCTTGTCGTGTAACAGAGAAACCGGAAAGCTCAAGCTTCATCATATCAACGATTATATGTTTTTCTTTGTTAAATAATATGCTTTTTAAACTATGTTTATTATAAGACTTCGATTATGTTGAGCATCCGTCTTATAAGTCCCTGTGTATGAACTGTTACTATAGAAACAATAATGTGTTAGAATTGGCGCATGAATACAAACCTATCATTTTATAGCCAGAATTACTGTTCGTTACTGTCTGCTGCTGTTATAGAAAATTAATTCACACCTTCTGAGTTGAGACTTCAACAGCACTGTGGTATAACAGAAAGTCTGGTGGGTGCAATAACATGAAAGCCAATGATGGAGAAAAAAAGGCATTCAAATGTGCATGAAAGTGCCTTTTATCATTAAATTAACTTGTCACTGAGCAGCATCAATGTAACTTTTTACACAAAGTGTAAAATAGCTGATTAAACGGAGTATGATTGGTTAATTAATTTAATCCATAATTGCCCAGTGTCACGTTATGATTTTTCTGTTAGGGACTGATAAAATGACTGTAAACTAAATTCTTCTCCACGTGGAAAACAAAGAAACAAAAAAATTCCACTGGTCAATGCAACACATCTGCACAAGAATTTGAGTGATGAGTAATTGAGTTCATTGAGTTCAGGGCAATTCTCGGGCCCAAATGTTTGTTTTTGAAACTCATGCACCCTCAAGGACTTGAGGACCTTTTCAATGCCTGCTTTGACTTGATGCTTTTCCATATGCGCATATTAATGAATATCTGAATCTGCAGGAACCTGCTGTTCAGCTTTGTTTTCTATGCACTTGGAGAAATTAATTAAAAAAATCTACAACGTTCTGTTTACCACCACTGAAGGTCCTGAAGTCCACAGCAGGACTGGACCATCTATTGGTTTTTAGTCAATGTATGCTTGTGTCTTTGTGTGCCATTCCATTCTTTTTGAATTCAAAGCCAAATTGTTATGTTGGAACAAAACTGTTTGGTTGTGTCCAAGTCCTTTATTGTGCCCAAGGTTGCTCTGTTCCAGCTGTTATTGTACCTGAGCCAGGTAATCAGAATTATACAGTCCTTGATAACTTTAGACATAGACACAGCGGGAATAACAACCAGGATTTCCAATACTGCAAGACCATAGCAAACAACAGGAAGTGGTAACTCTGCTCCTGAAGCTGTAACCCTCTGACCAATCAGTGCACAGGTGCCTTGATTTGACTCAACTGTTTGTGCCACCCTGCTGCCTATAAATTAAGGTTAAACTAATAATTAGTTTAACCTTCATTTATAGGCAGCAGGATGGAGCAAAGTAGTTTGTGGTACTGCATTTGTGTGAAGTTTCACATGTTCTCCTGATGTCTGTGTGGGTTTCTTCGGGGTTCTCCATTTTTCATCCCACCTCCCAAAAGCATGCCAATCCATCTACTGGCAGATAAATAAATATGCGTGGGAATGTTCTGCCCTGTAATGGACTTCCATCCCATACAGGGTGTGTTCCTGCCCAGTATTCCTGGGATAGGCACTGGATCCACCGTCAACTTGACCAGGATAAAGAAGTTACTTGAAGATGAATAAAGGAATGAATGAATGAATTATGCTTCTGATGCCTTTGAAGCATCAGAAAGGCACTCCAGATGGCATGGAGTCCGGCAGTTCAGAAAACTCACGTTTCTAAACTAAGGCATCCGAACTGCCCATTTCTGTTCCAACATTCTACATGTTTTTGAACTGATGGATGAATGCAGCAAATAAATCATCTGGCATGCGGTATATGGCTTATTGGCATGTGGAAGACATGCTGTTTACAAATAGTCATTACGACGCCAGAATCAGCATCCAACTACACGTCCCAGAACACAGCACGGCCTACAAACATGGCTACCGAAACTACAACACCCAGACTCTCTCACGTTCACTCTCACCTGATTACTGATCACACACACCTGGACTCAATTACCACAGCCACACTCACAATTAAAAGGACTCTCGCACCTCATTATGAAGTATACGCTCTGTATGCGCGTGCCAGTTGTTTCTGAGCTGTTTGTTACATTGTATGTTTTCTCTGATTTCGACTTTGTTTTGATATTCAAGTTTTTGATCTTGCTTGCCCTAGTTAATGTTGTTTGTTCATTGCCTGAATCTTGTCTGTTTTCTGACTGTTTTTGGATCACGTCTTTGTTTTGCTTGCCAAGTTTATTCAAAGCATTGAGTACCTGCACTTGTGTCCTCCTCTGCTCTCTGACACAAATCTCTATTTTTTTTTTTGATAATTATTAAGTTTCAGACTCTGCTGAGTAGTTTGAAAGTAATTTTGGAAAAGACTTTGTAAAAGCCAAAAAAATTCTAGATCTAGTTTGCAAAAGAAGGTTTTGCACGTCATGAAAATTAGGACGAAATCTAAGTAGGCAGAAGAAGAAAGGAATTCTGTCTCCGTGCCTTTGGGCTCTTGAGATATGGGTTAAAACATACAACGTTGCACTATAGCAATAACTTTGGGCTGATTGCGCCCATCTCACTTGCCTGAGTAGCAGGTGGGAGTACAACCTATTGACCATGTTTCATATCTCTATGCCTTGTATTTGACTTTAGTCTTCAGGATTCATTTCAGGGGAGGGAAAAAAAAAGAAAGACCCTAGCCATAACAAAAGGTTCTAGCACTGTGTGCTTGGGCCCCTAATTAAGTTGCCCATTCAAGTTTAATTCAAAATCTTAAACAAGTTTTAATGAGAGTCATACAAGCATTCTGCTTTAAACAAGCTCTGAGGAAAAAATCTAAATCCTCGAATTATGTGCTAATAAATGTTTCTTATTAGACACTTCTGTGTATAATATCTTCCTTGTATGTGGCTATAGCAATGTCTTTGTCTCAAAGTGGCACCATTTTACTTGAATGGACAATGACAAAACTTTAGTTCTCCCATATCATACCTTGCTGATTACTGCCCCGCCCCCCCTTGTTTGAAGGCCAAGATCCTTGTACTGTTCTTAAATATGTCTTTTAGGTCTTTTCAAAGTTCATTTTGCACACTTCTCGGAAGCAGTTCTGTGTTTCTTGAAAGCTGGAATGCCTGGACCAGGTGTGTTAGAGTAGGAGTTAAATTAAACACTGCACGACTGCTGATCTCCATGATCAGCGTTGCCCTGTTTGCTCTTTAAACACTCTCAGTGCAAGCATTAGGATAGATCTGGCATTTCCTTATCAGAACAGGGCCACTAATCATAGACTGTTGTGACCCTGAGTCTCCTAATAAAAGACATGAATGATGAAGAGCTGTCCAAGCCTTGATGGTATTTCTATGAGAGCAGTCTTTATTACGGCCATATCTTTGAAGACTGGGCTTGTGTGAAGCGCAGACAGGAAGAATATCTTTATTCACCACCTCAGGGAGAGGCCGGCCTTCTTTCTTCTGTCTGGCACCATCAGCAAGTCTCTTTGAGGTTGCCACTTGATCCACCACTGTCACCATAACTCATGCGAACCACTGTGTGTGTGTGTGTATGTATGGATGGATGGTACAGAATATACCTGTTGGTTGTCTTCTTCCTTGTTGCTGTGAGGGCCTGGTCTCAGTGAATCACAGGTGTCCTGCACGAACATATGGTTTTCTGGACATTAGCCCCAAAACCCATTAGCTATAATTGCTACTAATTTGACATGATCCTGGATTTCTCAATTCTTTTATATGGATTATCCAAATTGGAAATTGAATTACATCTGATCAATCTTAGTTTATCTATTAAATAATTTATGATTGAGCAAAAAAATTAACCAAAATGTGGACACCACTTTGGTATCTCAGGTATCTCTCAGATATCTCAAACTGATCTCAGACACAGTTATAGTCAGAGAGTTCTCTCACTTATATCAGACAGTTATCTGTCTTATTTCAGACAGTTTTATATTATATCAGACAGTTATCTCATCCAGTTTCCTCAGGTACCTCAGACAGTTATCTCAGACAGCAATGTCAGGTATTTTAGACAGTTATCTCAGTTATCTCAAACATGTATCTCAGTTACCTCAGACAATTATTTAAGACAGTTTTCTCAGAGAGTTATCTCAGGAATCTCAGACAGTACTCTAAGTTATTTCCGGGAGTTATCTCAGGCAGTTTTCTCAGATATCATGGGTATCTCAAATGGTTATCATGGGTATCAGCTATATCAGGTATCTCAGACAGTTATCTCAGTTAATATAGAAAGTCTATAATTATTAAAATCTCAGAGTGCTATCTTTGAGATAATTTTCTAAGACAATCAAGTTCTACTAATCAAGTGTACATTTATGCCACATTTGGATTATTTATTTATTATGATTAGTAAATCTGGCATATAGCATCTTATCTTGCATTGTTAAACTATGTATGAAGAGTGGGCCGCTCATCTGCAGGAAGTTTTGTTAATCCTGTTAAGACTTTGTCTCCTGCCATTTTACTACTGACTCTTCATTTATATCACTGACTACATCCACTTTGGGAATGGGAAGCAGTTGCTAAACACCTCTGTACATGGTATTCTAATATATATCCCACTATCAACCATCACATGTGTGAAGATCACAGAGGAGCAGATTTAATGCATGCTGAAATGCTACATTAGAAGCAGAACTTCAGAGAGAGGCCGTTTCAAACATTCAGCGGCTTCAAAGTCGCCTCAGCAAAATACACCAGTGCAACACAATCACCTGCTGACTTAAAGGCAATTTAATACCTGGACAAGTGCCACTCAGCAGGTCTGGAGCGGACCTCAGCTCCTGCGTGGTGGCTTTGACACAGAGCCTGTCAGCTGGAGGGGAAGGACCTCGTCTCAAACCATGTAGCCGCCAGGATCAAACAGGGACAGTGCCCTCACTGCTCACAGCCCAAATCAAAGGCAGGATTTATCTCCAAGCCCTGGCCCAAAGGCACGGCTCAAGAGATTCGCACACACAGTTTCAAAAGGAGCTGTGAAGAAAAGGCCAGGCACTTCCCCTTTCACACATCCTGTGTCACTATAAAACCTGACATATTTGCTTGTGTACAGGTCTAGGATGTGTTGAGTTACACCAGTTAACTCGTGACGAGCATATAATGGACTTCAGGAGATGAGTCTGATGACCCATCAGTGGAGCCATCCTGTCGGCAAGGTGATATTTCCCCATTTTCTTTAGAGCATCGGTATTTGTCAGTCCCTTGTGTGAGAGAGATGCAGAATGTTTGCCATGAAACTAGTGAAAATAAGACCAAATTACAAACAATATGGCAATGATGATGGAACAAAATGAGGACCATTTCCTTCCATCATCAAAGCTCTTTTTTACACCTGGTTGTTTCATATGTCTTGAATATGGATTATTATATAGGATTATATATACATAAAAATCAAGGTACGAATGCACCTTTGTAGTCTATTAGAAAAGCAGATGTTATAAAAGTGCATCCATCACTTAAAATCTCATTTGATAACCAAAATCCATGTCTTATACATTAATACATAATGGATGTAAGGAATAAAACACTTAGAGGTGTGTTGTTATAGGAAAATAATCAGTGATTATTGGTGGTGTGCGATTGCGCAATGTGAAATGACTGTTATCAACTCAAAGTTGATTATTTTCCTATAACAGTATGCCCCAAAGTGTTTTACCACAGCAATTTGCCAACAGTTAAAATTTTTTTATTAATTAAGGAATGATATGTCTTACTTTTAGCTGTTCATAGTTACATTTAATGTTGTGTAACTTCCAGAAAACAAGTAAGTGCCAGCACTTATGTTATAGTAGCTATAAACATTCATTTCCTCACCAGCCTCTTTTTTTCCCTCTGTCTTAAGACAAAAACCTGCAGGCTGTCATGTTGCTCAGAAAGCATAAAGCCCTCTTTACCACTGACTGTTACAAGGCACTAATACTGGATACTCTTCCATAAATGCTACATAAACTTCTAACAGCACACTTCACCGTATCAACAGCGACAACAATTAGACACATTTTTAATAGAAATGTTAAGTTTTAGAACGAGTGCACTAATATAAATCTGTTATTTGTCTTGCTGTCTGCACTACTGTCAGAGCTGATGTTACAGAACATTAATCAACAACTTCTGACCAATCAGAATTGAGAATTCAACAGCACTGTGGTATAAACTTGCCATTTGCTAAATAAAAATGTGCAATTTAGCAAATCTATAATGGAATAGCACAAAACACATTTTGATTTGATTATGGTGGTTAAAATCTTATCAAGATACAATCGAGACACAAAGTTCATGAAATGAGCCGGAGTAAATGGGGTCATAGGGCTGTTGTCTGGTCTTGAGATGTTTTCTGTATTGACCTGGACTTATCTTGGACATATTGTTGTACTTGGACATATTGCTGAATATGATCTTGGTTTTGACTGACGGTATGTAAAAATAATGTTCATTTTGTCTTTTCTTCTTGCATACACAGCATTTGATAAGAAGTAATTCCTTCCTCTAGAAAACCTAATCTTTGGCAAAATACAAAAATGAAACCAACCGTTTGAAGGAAGGGCTGGGCTCATCAAGTCCTCGACTTTAAGACTGGGTCTTGACTTAATCTTGGCTAGCTTTGGTCTTGGACTTGACAAAGGCAGTCAAATATCAATTCATCAATTTAGTACTAAAAATGGATAAAAATTGCTTGTTCTGCTGCCTGGTTCTTTGTTAGCGCTTGCTGTCTGTATATATTGTATATATCCATTTTAAAATCTTTCACTCTGGCAGGTCACAGCCAGTTGCTATGTCTTACCCAGTACAGTTAAAACTGTAGGTGTATTTTATCTACTCTGGCTGGGGAATAACAGTGACCTCGAATGTCTGAAAGGAAAAACTATATTTGAGAACTTTTAGTTGGTTCTGTTATGATATAGGCTGTCTTTTACTTTTGCACATGTTTTAGATATTAACTTAAGGCTCAAGGGCTTAGGTCATTTCAGTGCTATCTGTTCTTACCACTTTATTGGATGATCTTGTGCACGCTCGAACCACCTCAGTTCGTCTACAAGTCAAGTTCCAAGTTCCATAATGGATGTAAGTTGCACGGCCTGGATCGATCACACTCTCGTCCATCTGCATCGATCAAGAGCATGTCTGAGAGCTGGCTGTTCACTCACCTTTTTAATGCACCGACAGCAGGGCTGTGTACTAGGACGCCACGCTCTGGCTCAGCCTGTCACACTCCTACGACCTCACATGGCAGAGAAATAGGGGAATGGGAATCTTAAGTCAGGCTTCCCTGTTGGGCTTGTTTTCCAGCTGTGGGTGTGAAATGGAGCCTGGATGAGGAGCGACAGCAGAAGGCAAGACTACTTCAGGTACTCACAAGCAAGAAAGGAAAAATGGAAGAGAGCAAGAAAGAAAGAGTGAGCATAAAGAAACTTTTGTCTCTTTCTTTAATCAGGACAAGCAAGCTGAGTTGAAAAGAAAACAAGTAATTGAGAGAGAGATAGATAGAGAGAGAGAGAGCGAGAGAGAGAGAGAGAGAGGGAAAGACAGGACAAATATCTCCCCATGTGCTTACAGCACCTGTAGCGTTGCTACCTGCCGCGGTGCCTGATCAAACCGCCTCAGATTTCCACCATCTGTGTGTCTCTGAGCCTCTCTGCAGTCGCTGTGCGTCAAAGTGCCACGCAGGAGACACAGCAATCCCACAGACATCTGCCTCCAGCTAAGCTCTGTTCAATAAACACACACACACAGGGTGCTGCGCCACCTCACTGCACCTGGGAAAAGAGTCTGCTTCTGCTCTCTGTGTTTGTTCTTATTCTATAGGGGTGTGTTTGAGTCTCTTTACTGTCTATACATGTGGATACGTATTTATTCCTTGTAATAGGAATACATAACAATGTTGACAGTGCAGCGACATTTTATCAGTGCATATGAAGAAAAGTGTTTTTCTTACCTCAAGATTTTTCATTCATCTTAAATAAGTCCTTTATCATGGATTCCACAAAGGAGGTGAGAATACATGCTGGATAGGACATCGCATTCTTATGCAAAAAAAGCAACCAAATGCAGCATTTATCTGAAAAATTAAAATAGCCCAAATATCACATTTTTGATACCGAGGTTAAGAATGATATGAGGACATGGCGGATTGAGGTTAAAGCTCCAGGGTTGCCATACACTTGTTGTCACCCATCAGGTCCTTGTCCTTCAAAGTGTGCATGGTGGATCTGTCACACACCCTCACACCCTGAGGAACTCTGGATTTACTATCAAACATTGTGTCTCAACAGTGTTTAATCACATTACCAGTCTAATAAAATGAATTGTCATTACAAGCGTTAGAATACAAAAAGCCAGTTACTGCCAACAGCCATAAATCCTACTCCATCTCTATCGTTCCTGCGTTCTCTCAGGGGGAAGATCTTGTTGTGCCGCGGCTGTGTTTAGAATGTTTTCATCCGATGCTCACCCGATTGATCTGCCACTAACGGGAGCTGAATTCAGTCTATAGCGTTAGCACGTTCTACTGGCGAAATGGCAATCTATGGAGTGCAGCAGAGCGCCTAATGCAACCTTTATTTGAAACGTTCCATTTTGGTGGAAATCTCATTGAATTAATTGCGAAACGCTCGGCTGATTATTGCCCCACAAACACAATCGTATCAGTTACAGCTTCTGCCTGCTTGGAAATGTTTGATATGGCTTGAACATCTTATTAATTAGTTTATCGAGCTTCCTCTCCATGGGAACATTACAGTCAGCAAATGTAGCTGCTTACTGATTAGGTTAATAAAACAAAAAGAATAAACCCTCTCAAAAGACTCTATTCATGGGTAGAATAGCAAGCAATTGTGGTCAGAATATTACTCTGAGTCTGATAAGTAAAATAAACGTTTTTCAGAGAACAGGGATCTGATCTTTACATGAGGGTCTACACTGCACAGTGACTAAATGCGTGAGCATGGTTGGATACAATCACTGAGGGTTTTTATTAAAAGTTGTCAATCCATAATCACACAGTGAGCCAGGCAGTGAGTCAAAACCAATAAACAAAGCCATGAAGACAATCCAAATAAGCAGAGACAAAAGACGGGCAATGGTACATTAACGTTAAAGAAAACACAATAACAGTAATGGTGCATTCACATTAGCAGTGAGGCCTTTATTATTTTTTTTCCCTGGCATTTCAAATTCATTTACTATAGAGACAATGAAAAACCTGCACAGAGGATTATGGTAATGAGAGCACCTCTGTGAAATAGGCACCTTATTTTAAAAAAATGTATTCAAAAATTAAGGCATTCATTAGTATTATAATCTCAAAGAATATTAAACCATATTAAATCAAAATAAATCCAGAAATCGAAACAAATTACTATCAGTTATCATCACTGTTTTCGGCTGTATAAAAATAACTTGTGCGATTTTTTTTTTCCCATTACAGTTCTCAGTGATGTCACTACTGGCTATTGACATACATTGATATATTGTATGATATAATTTATTCTGCTGTGGAATGTTTGAATCTGATTGGTCAGAAGTTGATTAATTTTCTATAAAAGCAGCTCTAACAATAGTGTAACTGCAAAACAAATTATATCAATGTGTTCGTTCAAATACATTTTCACTTCTATAGTAACTTACACAGGGACTTGTATGGCGGATGTTCTGTGTAATTGTTGGAAGGAGTCTCCAGTGTCAGCACTTTGTAACAGTCAGAGTTAAAGTTATAACTTTTTCGACATGGCAAAGTTTTCAGGATGGAGGACTTTGGAGTTTCTTGGGTAACATGACAAGCTGTTTTTTTTTTTTTTTTTTTTTT
>CM040997.1:5037878-5080283 GCA_022985145.1 Pangasius djambal
ATAAATAAACTTCAAAAGAATGGCCTTACAAAAATTAAGATGGCATGAGGGCAAGTGGAAAAGTGTAAGTCTTGATGCATATCTTTCTTGGATCTCGAGGGATGATGGGTCGAGTCAAGTCGTGCTAGAGGCTCAAAGGGAACATGATGCAGAACGTGGATTGAAAAGTACCTTCAGGTAGATCGGGGGCTGTTTTTGGCTTTTTAGGTGAGTGTCACTGGTGTAAATCTGACAGAGCAGCTAGAAGAAGCCACTGAAGGAAACACAGCAATGGGATGATCCTAGGAAACTTGGGAAGGTTCTTGCAGCTGAATTCTGGATCAGTTGCAGGGGTTCGGATGGCGTGCAGAGGAAGACCTGCCAGGGGGGATCTGCAGGAGTCCAATCTCAAGATGACCTCTGTGGAGAGAAATGGCAAGATCCTCCTTGCAGCCTTGCATCGCCATGTCAGGTTACCAATTTATTTTCATTCAGACTGCAGAAAAGTTTCTTGCTCACATCAGGTATGCTAGCAAATTGTTTTTGAGCTGCTTGTAACGTCATAGACTTCCTCTAATGGACTATAGTATAGTCACCAATAGTTTCCGTCTACTACTGAACTGGAAAATAAATTGAATTATAAAAAAACCCAAAACATTTAATTTATTATTTAACCTAATTTACCTTACTCAAATGTACTTTAATATGGAACCATTAGAATCTCAGAATAGCCACGCTGACATGTAGGATCAGATTGCGTCCGTTCTTCATATTGATCTTGACCACAAAATCAGATGCTTGATCAGCACTCCTATTCTGAGATTTAAGTAAATAATATCCTGGGTTTAAATAGATCATATTCAGGGTCACTCACTGCAGTGGCATCAGTCTTTGCTCATCACAAGAGCTTGTTGTTATCACGACCAATGATGAGTCTTTGTGTTTAATCAGGCTGTTTTCACACTAGCCTGTTTTTCCAAGCAAAAACGCTGGCCAGCTCACATGACCCACTGTAACCATAACAACACTCTTATCAGTTCTAGCTAGTATCAGTTAAAGGTTGGGTTAAATCTGGTTGATGAGGAGGTTGTTTGTCTTCGCTGTAGAGAGAATTTGAGCTGCTTGTGTGATGACTGTATGCAGTGGGAAAAATATAACTGGGGGAAAAATTCCAAAAAAATGCCATTTTAATTATATTACAATGTTGGAATACGGCAGTGAAATATTTTCAAATCAACATGTTGTTGCTTTCCTAATATGTGCTTACTAATAAGACAAACTTTTCACTGGCACTTTGTCCATGTTGCACATGTTGATTTTTGTTGCTTACCCCTTAACTTGTGATCGAATTGGCCTGGAGGTTAAAAAAAAAAAAAAGCTTGACCTCACTAGCCACTTTTCTGAAACGTTTTAGTTTTTTCAAGTTGAGTGTTAAGTGAATGAATGAGCTGCGTCCATAAAAAAGCATGAACACGAAATGACAAACACCCCTTGTAACCCATGTAAAAGTTCTGCGATCCACCAGGTAAAAAACGAAAAGCACTTGACATCAATCTGCCCTTTTCTAAAAAGTTCCACTGTGACAAAGCAAAGCAGACAATATAGCTTTTTAAATGTGGACACATTCCCACTGCCCACCTGTAAAACGTGAACTGGCATTTGAGGGAAAAAAAGCACATATGAAAGCACCCTCAGAACACACTAGGGTCTTTCGCACCGGTTTAGTTCCAGAACTAAATGTTCAGTACTAAAGTACTGGGCGATTTTGCGCGAACTATTTCCCAGTACCATTTAAAGGGTTGCATTCGCACCGACACTGGGCACTAGGAAGTGACGCAAGCCGGTCGACAGCGACGTCATTTGTGCGCGGCGTTCAACAACGGAAACAAAGAGGAACAACGCAAACAACCGGAGGATGGAGGACGCTGTGATCGGAGCTGTGTTGCACTTCATCTATCGCTGTTCTCCATTCTTGTGAAATAAGTTGACACTACAGTATGTTTACACGCGTTTTAAATCATGGCGGGTGAGGGCGTTTTCCTATGCGTTTGGCCAATCAACGTCTACTTATGTCATGGATAGTACCAGTTGTGCTGGTTAGACCCTGCTCTGGAGTAGGAGCTAATTTGGTTTTCGAAAAAGGCAGGCTGGTACTAAAATCACACCCAGTTCCGGAGGTGTGGAAACGCCAAAAAGTGGGTAGCTCCACATTTAGTTCGGGTACTATGAAAAGGTTCCTGCGGTGCGAAAGGCCCTACTGTGTTTCTCGGTTTCTTTCCCAGAGCCTCTCAACTGCAGAAGTCATTCACATCTTCTTCTCCTCTTGCTGAATGAACACTACTGCGTTATGCGATGTGACAAGATCCATTCAGCCAGCCAAGTCCTATAGAGTTAAATCACAGCCAGACACTTTTAGCACGCATACACTCTAATCAGTGATGTATGGAGATGCCGCCCTGTGGGTTTATTTACATGGAGTAAATAAAGCAGAGTCGCACACGGTGACTGAATATTTCATGGGGACAAAACAAGCTACTAACCGCACACCATTGTGAGTCAACAACAAGAACGGAGAGTGGAGAGATAGGAGCCTATGCCGCACATCCAAAATCATCTCCACTACATTGTGCAGTCAGTGTGGCATATACACACATAGGGCCTCATTTATCAAGCTGGATATGAACGGAATCTGTCTGTAAATCATTCACAGGAGCATTTAAGAACGAAATCTGACATTCTTAAATATCCAGCTAGTTGGGGAAAAAAGTTCATATCCTATAAGAGTTGTACATTTCTGAAAAAAAGAGAGACTCACTAATGTGAAGTTCAAATGATCAGCTTCAATTCATTTTATTGGCATGTTCACACTAGCAAGCAACATATCCACAGGCGATCATTTATTTTCTGTGTATGTTCGTGACATGGAGCCACGATTTCAGCGACAAAGTGACAAGTGAAAAGAGATTTTCTCAATTCTATTCAAAGTCGGTATGCAGTGAAATCTAAATGATTCCTTGGACTAATTATATGGCGCATTATATAGTCCAACGTTTCTTCAGTTTCCCACCTCACAACTTTAGCTACTACCTGCATTTAGTTTTTATTGTGTTTTACTTTTATTGCAAAGATTGAAGAAAAGCTTATAACTGTGGTTTCATCTTATCCTGTCAAACACCACCTCTCATTAAATGTGTATAGAGTCAAGACAAAGAAAAAGAAGCTTGGAAGGAAGTAGCAGAGATCGTTGCTGCCTCTGGTGAGTGTATGTAGCTAGTAGCGTTAGCTTGCTTTGCTAATCTGCCAACGAATCTAGTACGAAGCCAAGCACATAAAAAAATTTGTGTTTTACTAGTTAGCTTTAGAAGCTACTGTATATACATAGCTGCTACTCTTTCTCACCTGAACGTTGGACAGTACACACTCACGAGGGACAGACTGCAAGCAACTTGTTGTATGAATGTAAGTTTAAATCATGTATTTATTTAAATGACACACGAATTTAATGAAAATGTTGTGAAAATAAGTCGTTTCATATGAACAAATGGAAAAATCAGAATCCAAAAACATAAATTAATACAATTAAGACTAATCATTCCTTTAGGACAAATGAAATGACGCTTTGCCTTTAATGATGTTTTCTGGGCGTCACTAAATGTAAATCATGAGCCATGAACATGTTTGGTAATAACATTCCTCAACGTACACACGTGATTACAAAGGTATTCAGCATTACTTAAACTCTAGCAGGGCTTTTTTTTGTTCTGTTTGACCTACAAAAACATTTACACACAATTTTACTAACAACATGAAAAAATGAGGCCCAGTGTTTGCCGCTGTTCATCTTCAGTGCACCCTATAAATATGCTGCTTAATAGCTGAATCCCCTGCAGCCTGTAGCATGTGTGAAGATCTAATCTCAGGTGAAGCTTCTTCCAACATCCATGCTCTCATTCCCGGAGGTCCTCTCTACAGCAGTCCAGATGTAAGCGCTGATATGATTCGACTAGCTAACCGCCGCTCTCGGCACGGATGGGAGTGATTAGTGCCTCTCTTTCTCTGGAATTCAGCTAGGCCTGTGAAACCCAATCTCGTGCCATAATTGGCCACGATAGATCCATAACAAGAGCGAAAGACGTCAAAATTAAATTACACAGTGCGCAGCGGTTGCGGCACGACGTTCCTGTTGATTGGGACTTTTTAAAGGGCTCTTTCACACCTCATTGGATTTCAATTAGCAGGTGTGAGGAGCCAGCACTGTCGCTGCTAACCAGTTGCACTCTGTGACATTTCACCACTAAGGGTGAAGAGGAATTCATTTCGCTCTCATTTCCCCCCCTCTTGATCTGCACTCATGCAGAGATGGAGATGTAGTGGGGGAAGAGGAGATGACAGTTCCGGCTCTCTGGCTTCTTATAGCCCTTAAGAGGAGGGCAGACAAGAAACCAGAACAGGACAGAAACCAGAGCTTCAGGTATCAGCGACTGCCGTCACCCTGACATTCTTTTCCATCAATAAATGATCAATTGAATCATATAGCAATAAATATCGCATTGTAAAACAAAGACTCCTAAACAAGGAATGACGAACATTTGTCTTACAAGTGGTTAAAGTTGTAAGAATACAATGGATATAAAACGTCTACATGTCAGATCTTTACCCACCTTTAATGTGCAATTGCAAAGTAAAGTGAAAAACAATCAGAAAAGTTTTAGGGAAAAAAAGAAAAATAAAAAACTTACAATAAACTAGTTGCGTAAGTGTGCACACCCCTAAACCCCTATACTTTGTAGAAGCAATTTTTGATTTTGTTACAGCATTCAGTCTTTTTGTGTAAGAGTCTATCAGCATGGCACATCTTGACTTAGAAATATTTTCCCACTCTTCCTTGCAAAAACATTTTAGATCCATCAAAATGTAAGGGCATCAAAATGTAAGCGCACAGCCCACTTCGGGTCACCCCACAGACTTTTAGTTTGATTCAGGTCTGGGCTCTGGCTTGGTCATTCAGGAACAATGATCTTCTTTTGGTTAAACCATTCCTTTGTTGATCTGGATGTATGCTTTGGGTCACTGACATACTAAAAGGTGAAATTTCTTTTTCAGCTTACTAGCAGATTATATGCAGAGAGTAATCAGTACTTGTCAGGTATTCCTACAGCTCCTTTAATGTTGCCGTTGGTCTCTTGGCAGCCTCTGTATTAAGTTTTTGTCTGGTTCTTTTATACATTTTGGAGGGACGTCCTGTTCTTGGTGATGTCACTGTGGTGCTCCATTTTCTCCACTTATGAATGATGGCCTTCACGGTATTCCATGGTACATCTAATGCTTTGGATATGTTTTGTACCCCTCTCCTGATTGATTCCTTTCAACAGAGAGACCTTGTACAGGCTTTGTCAGCTCTTTGCAGACCATGGCTTTAGCAGTCAGATGAAACCAAGAAGATGTGAAGAAAATCCTACAGAAACAGTTGATCTTTATTTGGAATTCACTTGGAATGTTGTTCAGATTCCAAGATGTTGCATCAACACTCAAGAACTTGGAGTTATCAGAAATTTTTTTTGTGGCGAACAGCACAAGATAGCATTGTTCCTGTGGGATTTTCTCGTAAGCATGGGGAACACATGACTCGGTTTGATCACATTGTAAAAATATGAAAAACAAAATTGATGGTAGCGGATTTATCTAATAGAAAGTTGGTGAAGTGGCTTCCGGACAGAGGCATTCTTTAAAAAAAAAAAAAAAAAAAAAAAGACATTTGCAGTTGGAAAATAAAATATGAGACTGGAGAATTGTAATGGATTGTTTTGGTAATTGCTAAATAGCGATAGCGATAGCAGCTGTCAAATTGTCTTAGGTTCTTCTGTGCTGGAGTCAAAATTAAATCTTTCTCCCTTTTTACTTTACTTCTCCGAAGAGCACCATGGAGCAGCTGCAGTCACAAATATCAGAAGCCCACCAAGTGAAAGGTTTTCCCAGTCACCACATGTCAGATTTTTTTTTTAATTGAACATTTTACTGATATGTTTTTAAGCATAGCCCACGATTCTCTACACTGGAACAGTGTAGACATTAATATACAGGATGAGAAACAGCAAGACAACGAGCTGAAAATTTACAGTTCCTGTGAAGAATTTATTCATGATGATGGATGCTCTGGAATAAATACAATAAAACCAGACTGGCACATGGGGGCATACGGCTTTTAAAAGATGCTAAAAAAAAATTCTCTTCCTGACAAGAAAAACAAGTACGAAGACGAAGCTTTTGAACAGCACAATGTGAAGGAAGCAATGTATTTCCGTTTTCCCACTCCAGCAACATGACGACGGAGTGTGAGGCAGATGGAACAGGTGGTCTATAACAAGAGTGTCACCAGCAGGCTCCTGACAGATTCACACACACACACACACACACACATATAAAGCCATGCAGACAGAGTGCCCATTACTCTCTTAGTCATACACAGCTTGTAGTTTACAAAGAACTGTTTTGGGAAGGACATATGGGCAGTAGTGCGCCGTGTCTGGTGTGTGAAGGCTGACTTCTCTAGACAACAGACTGAACAGGAAGTTAGAGACAGATGAGTCTTAATTGTGATGATGATGTCTAATAGGATTGGAAATCTTTACAAAGTTGTGTTGACAGTGTGTTGGCTAGTGCTAAGAACCTTGTTGATCTAGTGAGTTTAAAATCGTACGACTGCCAGAAAACCATCTCCAGGCTGTTAAGCAAAGCTGTTAACCTACGACGGCTCAGCTGCGTGTTTGGAGTTTACCATGTCTTACTCCAATTCTAAGTCACTTTGGATACAATTGTCTACCAAGTGAATAATACACTGCTCATTCATGCAATTATCCAATCAGCCAATCATGTGGCAGCAGCACAGTGCATAACGGCATACAGCTACAGGTCAAGAGCTTCAGTTAATGTTCAGATCTAACATCAGAGTGGGCAAAAAGTGTAATCTCAGTGACTTTCACCACAGCATGGTTACTGGTGCCTGATGGGCTGGTATGAGTATTTCAGAAACTGCTGATCTCCTGGGATCTTCTCACACAACAATCTTTACACAGAATAGTGCAAATACAACAACAACAACAAACCATCCAGTGAGCGTAAGTTCTGCAGGCAGAAATGCCTTGTTGATGAGAGAGGTCAGAGGAGAATGGCCAAACTGGTTCAAGCTTACAGGAAGGCTAGGTAACTAAAATAACCACCCTTTACAACCACGGTGAGCAGAAAAGCATCTCAGAATGCAGAACATGTCAAACCTTGAGGTGAATGGGCTACAACAGCAGAAGAGCACATTCTGGGCTACACATTCTGGGCTACACAGAAAAAGACCACGTGATGTTTTTTTTATTATTATTTTCAACAGTCCAGTTTGGGTGAACAGAGGAGTTTCTGGTTTCTTGGTTAAAAGAAAAGGCACTGCTCTGTCTCATTAACTTAAAGACAAGGTGGCAGAATACACATAACTGGTTGTTTTTGTGTCCAACATCTGCCAATTTTGCAGACCTTACATTAATTATATCTCTACTGTATATTATTATTAAGCTCTGCTTAGCTTTTAATGACCAATCTGAGCACCAGACAATTTAATTATGAAGTGGCATCCCACGTCTAAATATAAACACTTCTTTTGAATTCTTGTATGGTACTGGCTAGTATTTTGGAGTCTGGCTTTGAGTCAATACTGGATTGCTTTTGGCAAATTTGTCAACCCTGCTACTGGAAAAATGAGTGGTGAGTGGGGATAGACTAGAGGCACATTATAATACCAGGTGTGAACTGCTGTCCATCTCATCTGTCCACTTGTGATCACCTGAGATGGATTTTTACCAAATCTGAACAAGGCCTCAGTGTAAACAGTGGCTCTGATTGGCCTTTTTTTTTTTTTTATCAATCAAAAGCAAATCAACAACTAAATGTGAGTCCTCCCTGTGCTACTGCAGCATTTAATTTCTGTTGTAATGGACACATGCTGTCATGGCTACCTATTTTGTTGACCTAACTTTCAACACATAATTGGTTGTACCATCATTAGGCTGCCACGTGTAACGTATCTTGGCTTTCCAGAAAACTGAAGTACCTCTGAAATGGTTCCGCCTAATGGAAATCAAGCCATGATTAGTTGATTCTACTCTCCCTTCCTGTTCATATCAGAAAATAATCGGACATTTTTACTTTTGGCATTTGAACTTTTTAACCCTTTGGGGTTAAATGGAATTTATAGATTAGATACAATACTCTATACAATACTGTATACAATACTGCATATCCCTATTCATTATATCACTGTTTACAATGTTTACATTGTTGACAATGTTCGCACTGCACTGCCACTTTAATTCCACTTAAGTCTGCTGCTCATATCTACAAATGTTAACACCCCACTGCACTACCACATCACACATATAGAAAAATAAAAATCCTGAAGTTCCTCTGGTGGAATGTCATTCCACACATGAGGTATGCAATTTGTTTTTGCTGGGGCAAATGTGGCATGTTCACTGCTAAATGAGGCTTGATTCACACACACACACACACACACACACACACACACACACACACACACACACACACACACACACACACAGAAACACTTGCACTTAGAAGCAGCTCTACCAATTTGGTTGCGTCTCAAGTGCCGCTACCTCTTGGACACAGTCATGTGCATCGGCAAATGAGCAAGGGGAGTCTGGGGTTTGACAGTCTATCTGAGACAACGAGAGAGAGAGAGAGAGAGAGAGAGAGAGGGAGAGGGAGAGAGAGACAGTCCTGGGTCACTCTAATTACAGAGTTCTCATTCAGTCCTTGTCCTCCTGGAAGGGAGCTATGGGCTTACAGGCACCGGGAGTAGTACTGCAGTGTGTGTGTGTGTGTGTGTGTGTGTGTGTGTGTGTGTGTGTGTGTGTGTGTGTGCGTGCGTGCGTGCGTGTGTGTGGGAGCTGTAAGTCCTCTGCTAGAGATTCTGCTAGGGGCCAGATCTCTCGGCTGAACACTCTGCCCTGTACACTTGTTAGCTCACCTGTTAGCTCAGCACAGAGAGAGAGAGACAGAAAGAGAGTGACAAAGAGTGAGAGAGAGAGAGAGAGAGAGAGAAAGAGAAAGACAGAGAGACAGAAAGAGAGACTGGAGATAATTAAAGATGTCAGATTATCTATTCCATCTCTAAGAGCCATGACAGAACTGCCATCCACTCATCAGCACCAGGCTGAACCTCTGCTGAACTCCTGATGATCTCTGCTTGGCTAATGGTTTTACTAAGTGTCTATGAGATTGATGCTAATCTGTAGAAGATCACTCTTGCTGTTGTGCCGTTGTTATTGAGCTGCTTCCGATCGATAGGTTTGCGAGGTGGCTTTAGCAGAAACACATGTGATAGATCAGTGTAAAGCTAGAATATGGCCTTTAGGGGTAAACAGACTCGTTTATTCACAGATGTGTGAATGCATAATGTGACGTGCATTAGATAACATGCTTAGACATGGAGATTACATCATCACATGACACAAGATTCTCAAACAGAAGAGCAGAGATAGACACACAGACAGATAAACAGACATAGATAGATAGACAGACAGGCAGGGAGGCAGACAGACAGACCCAGATGGAGACAATCTGGCAGACACAGGATGAGATAGATAGACAGACAGACAGACAGATATATAGATAGATAGATAGATAGATAGATAGATAGATAGATAGATGAAGTAATATGGGTCAAAATGAAATATGTACAAAAGAATAAATGAAGATAAGAGAAAGAAAAAGAAATTTAGAAGAGACAGAGCTACATGGTCGAGTAAGTGAAAGACAGAGAGACAGACAGATAGACAGTGAGAGAGAGGGAGAGACAGAGAGATAGACTGGCAATGGGGCGGGGGTGAGGGGTGTTATGTTAGACAGAGTCCTGCGGCGATGGCTATAATGGTCTTGTCACTGTGGGTTTAAGCGTCTCAGGCTTACAGCACATAAAAAATCTCATAAAAAGCACATGTACAGTTTTAAAGAAAAGAGAAACACACACACACACACACACACACACACACACACACTGTCCAGCAGCCAGAAGGGAAAATGGTGTGTGGATTCCTCCGCACTGGAAACCTCTCGTTCTGCTCAGCTGCATTTATTTATGGCAGTGTGCGGTGGTCCTGCGGCACCTCAGAATTGAAGTGGATCACACTCGACATCGTCCCAGTGACCGCCACTTACCACAAACCCACATGTCCAGAGGCAAAAGCTGAGTGGAGGACATCAAAAGACAAGCTGCTCAGCATGTCACAACAACAAACACAAGCCCAGGAAATATCAGCCGTCCACACATTCACTCATGCCTCTTTCGTCCTGGTCGCTGGGGCATGTTTACAGCTCCTCCAGGGACAAGGATGAAGACGAAGACAAGAAATGTAGCCTCAGTGCAGCGTCGGCTGTAGTAAGGTCACGGACTCGTGGCTTGTTTCCAGGTCATTGAGGAATGAAACAGGCTTGAAATAAGCACAGTGGGATTCACACTGATCCCACATTTTAAAGGAATACTCAATTTCTATCCATGGCAACTGTAGCATAAGTATTGGGAAGGCAAAAAAAAAAAAAGGACCTGTTTACACGTCACTCACTTGTAATGCAAGTCTAAGGGCAGTTGACTATATAACACAATTTCATATCAATGATACTTACACTCTAAAAATCTTGTGGGGTGACAATCAAGTGCTTTGGAAGAAAAAAAACATAGCCACAAATTCTACAGATTTAGAGTTTCATTTACTTTGTACAAAAGGATAGACAAATCTTTGTTTAAACAATTCATAGACTTGTTCTAGAAATATACGTTTCCACCTTAGACTTCCATTATAAGTAAGTTTTGAGTAAACAGGTGTTTCTTTATTTCCTGAGTAACAGGAAATTAATGAAATTATTGTCACTTGTAATCATACATAAGCTACTCATAAAGTATCATTGATTTGGTTAGAAAAACACAAGAGTAATCCTTTAAAAATAAGAGACCACACAAAGTCAATAATTGACTATTATCGATTATAACTGAGAGCAACTGATGTGCAAATGACTTAATAGGCTTACCCAGGTGATTTGGCTGTAACTCCGATACTTAAAATAATCCTTCTCTATGTCAGCATTACTGTTGGTCACATATCAGTCGTAGGCTAATAAATTATATAGTAGCAGACTCAGTGGTATCATCAAATATCATTTAAGAATTGTAATCGGATCGTAACATGTTGAAGGCTGAGGTTTACACCCCTAGCAGCGATCTGCCGGCTGTAATTAGCAAAGCGTTCACCTAAAAATGAGATGGTGTGAAAGTGAAAAACTGGTATATTTGTTTCACCATGTTGGTGTATAATGCAGCTACAGGTTGCACAATCATGACTGTATGTGTAGATTGTCATTTTAAAAAAATGTGCAGCATTTACAAATTGTGGTTTTGAGATTTCAGTGAATATCTATGGATGTTCATACAAATATTTAGTTTATGCTTCACCCATGTGCGTGAGTTGAAAAACAATAGCATAAAACAAGAGTAGTGCAGCATGCAGGCTGGAATTAGACGTGCCTCTAACATGACCAGTGTGGATTGAAACGTTTGCTAAGATGGAATTGAATGAGGTCTTGACATGACGTTTGACATGACGTGACGCTACGCGCAGCATGTCCAGCCTTCATTTACATGCATCTTTAACTAACGTATTTCTTGAAAAATACAAGGTGGACATAAAGGTTTGTTGACTGCCTCAACAACTGCCCTTAGGTTTTCATGGCAACTTCAAAGTTACAGAAGTGTCGTGTTTATTTCTGCGTATCCAAACACACAAGCATTAAAACACTGGAGTTTTCCTTTAACTACACATCACTGGCACATCCTTTTTATTGTATTAGCCTGATTTGAACTATCAAGCGGTTTCTTGTTGTTTAGTGCATTTAGCTGCCACTAGACGTCCATTAAGTGAGTTTTGAGTAAACAGGTTTTCTCAGTACATAGAAATGTGTTGAGATTCTTGTTTGCTCTACACAGGGTGAAAATCCTGGAGTATAAATGAGTTGTTCTCTTGGGATTGGTCTGTTGTGGAGAAAAGCTGCTCATTTCCTATTAGAGCTTCCACATGTTGTCATTTATTAAGATATGAAATAATATGAATAAGTGAGTATGTAATGGCAACAACAGCGGAACAATCTGTTCAGTGTGTGTGTGTGTGTGTGTGTGTGTGTGTGAGACATCCATCAAGTAATGTGTATACATCTAAAATAACATTGCACTACATATTGCCTTATCTTTGAGAGAGCATGTAGAAGTGAAAAACACTTTTAAGTGTGTGTGTGTGATGTCCATCAAGTAATGTGTATACATTTAAAATAACATTGCACTACACATTGCTTTATCTTTGAGAGAGCATGTAGAAGTGAAAAACACTTTTGAGCGTGTGTGTGTGTGTGTGTGTGTGTGTGTGTGTGTGTGAGCATGTAGTGATGGTGCTACATATGCCATGCTGTAGCTGTTGTGAATGTCAGCCAGGGAGTGCGGCAGAAAGTAAACACCCTTCGTGAATGTACATGTGCTCTCGCCCTGATCCCCAATTCATAGCCCTGTTTTTTCTGCATGTCTTTTTTAGCTCGTAGCTTTTAGCTTGGTTTGCTTGGCCCAGAGGGTGTAACCTGCCCCTAACCCCCCCATCCCCCCACCACCACCACCCCCACCCCCACCACCACCTTCAGTCTCACTCTCTAACATGCAAACCGCTTCCTTTAGAAGGGGGGAAGAAAAGCCTTTTTCAGAAGGCATCAAATATTTACAGAGGCATTTTGGAGATGAGATTTGGGTCTAGATAAAGAAAAGAGAGTAGCCCTGTAGTGCATCAGCCTTTCATCTGACAAATCCTCAACGGTGTGTGTGAGATCAAATGCAATCAGAAGGGTCTAACTAAATGCTCTGTGTGTGTATGTGTATGAGACTGTTTCTATCTACAAAGTCGCATGCTCCGTCAGACATTTTCACATCTTACTAGACAGTCTCACACACACACACGCACACACACACGTTTGGATTTAGAGTTCCTCCACGGAAGACAGATGTTATTTTCGAAAGTGAAAGAATAATTTATCTAAAAGCTTATTTATGGACTGAATTGCATTAGTACATATTCTATTAAACATGTACGTACATATTAAAATAGCTAGGACCACGAGAAAGGACCATTCCAACAAGTTTACTCCCAAAATGTCTTTTTTTTTGTTATTTTCTTTTTATTTTACACTACAACACTGTTCAATTCTCAATTCTCAATTGAATATTAACAGCTCATGGATAGTGACTTGTATAGCAAACATTCCACATAATCTAAGTCTAATAATAAATGGTTTATTAAAATGTGTTATTTAACAAAGAAAAACATATAATAGTTGATGTGGTGAAGCTTTCTGTGGGGAGATGCTTATTAATTATTTAGGGAAGGAGTCTCCAGGCTCAGTGCTTTGTAACGATCAATGCATTTTCCACTACAGGAAAGTCTTCAGGACTTTGTTCTTTCTGGTATATAACATGACCAGCGGAGTTTTTCTTTTTGTCTTATTATCTTCGGTAGAGTAAAAAAAAAAAGGGAAACTGGTGAGGGAGGTAATGACTGTTTATAGCTGCTATAGTATAAGTGATAACAAGAACTGGTTTCATGGGTGATCCACAACATTAAATGTACCTATAAACAGATAAAAATTATTGTCTTTCTTTAATTGATTGTAATTGTTGAAATTTGCTGTGGTATAAGAGAAATAAAACACTTTTGAATGTATTGTTTTTGGAAAGTGATCAACTTTAAGGGTGGCACTTTTGCTTTATAAACAAATGGCACACCTTTGTTGATCGTTTTTCTATAATGGCACACCCCCATTTCCTTATAAATCACTTGGGTCTCCAAGAAAAGGAACAGCCTGGTCCTGTAAACAAGAGGGACTGATAGAAGCATTGGAAGAGAAACTAAAAAAAAAACATAGTTGAATTTTGCATCTGCATGCTGTGGTATTCGCACCCTGTTCTGTCTCTCTCTCTCTCACTCACACACACAGAGGAGTGATATGGCGGAGGTGTTCACACTGACAAGCCCCACACACACACGTCTCAGAATAATCCAGGCTAGCAGTGCTGCTAGTAGTTACTGGCTACAAATTGAAGCCCCTCGGTGTCACGTCCTCGTCTTTTCTCTGCAGTGCTTTTCACTCCCACTACGACATCAAGGTTACAGGTGAGACGCCGTTCATCCGCACACGAGAGCTAAGTGGTGCTGAGGTTTGGCACCTCCAGCTTCCATGGGAAATCGATCGTCTCAGCATCACTGCCAGTGCCAAAGGGCTTCTGACAGGCCTGTTCTGTCAGGGAAGGAATCAGTCAGGTCCGGGGAGTGAGAGCACTACAGAAGGCTAAATTTTCCCAAACTCACTCTCTCTCTCTCTTTTTCTACCTCTCTCTCTCTCTGTCTCTTTTTCTCTCTTTCTACCTCTCTCTCTCTCTCTCTCTCACTCTCTCTTTCTACCCCTCTCTCTCTCTTTCTATCTCTCTCTTTCTCTCTCTCTTTTCCCTGTTCCTCTCACCTCAGTGGTAGTGGCTAGGCTGCTGGATCAGAGTTAATGGCCCTGTCAGGAGGCTCCTGGCCCGGGTACCTGGAGCAGTCACGCCTCATGGATCCCTCACCTCCTCCTCCCTCCCCCAACCACACACTTAACTAAACGCACTGATGAGGAAGATTGAAGGTGTTAAGAGGGTAATAGCTTTTCCAGGTAAATAAATCCCCATAATTCATAATTAGCTCTTAGCATGCATGTCAAGTGCTGGCTAGGAGTGTGTATCAGAGTGATTTTGGAATTTCAAAAGGTGTAAAGGTGTTTTTTTTTTCTTTCCCCATGCTGCATGTAATGGATATCGAATCATAAATACATTTGCAAATCATATTTAAAGCAGAGTTCTGTTGAATGCTCGATTCTGATTGGCAAATTATAGATTTTTGTTAATGCATTCGTTCCAATATGTTACTGTTTCTATAGTAACAACTATCACAGGGACTTTTATGTCAGATGTTCAACATAAATGGATTTGAAAGATAATCATTGATATGGTGAAGTTTTCTATGAGGAGATGTTTATTTGACATTTACAGAAGGAGTCTCCAGTGTCAGCGCTTTCTAACAGCTCTGTAACTTTTTTCCAGTGCGGTAACGTCTTCATGACAGATAACTTTGTGCTTTGTGGTTTCTCATTGACAAGACAAGTAGTGTTTTTGTTTTATTAACTTAACAGAGAGGCAAAAGAGAAGCTGGTGAGGGAACGACTGTTTATAACTGGTATATTGTAACAGTTGGCACCTCGTGGTCCAGCTAAATAGACTTACCTAATCTTTTTTTCATTTTCTGTTCAGGCTTTGATTTCCAGTGACCTCCAAACAAACCTCAAAGCTGTGCAAGAGATGTTTGAAGAGAAAGCATGCAGTGCTGTGGATAATGGCCTGTGCAGTGACCCAACCTTAACCCCGTCTTGCTGCTCTGGGATGGGATTAAAAGGCTCAAGAGACTGTCCAACCATCTCCACAACCTCCTGGCAAGGCTTCAAGAAAAACAGGTAATACTGACTGGTCATAAGAAGAAAACACATACATTCATCAGAATGCATAATAAAGTATTCCTCATAAAATACAGTTTATAATACATGAGGTGTAATAAACATTTAAACTTAATCAAGCCTAGTTCTTTGCTAACACTTTTCCAGGCTTATACTGTAGCTTCTTTTAGTTGTTGTTTGTTTTGACCTGTTCACTGTCTGGTTGTTAGTACGCCAGTGGTTTCTTTCTTTCTCAGGACATTCTGAATTGTTGTATTGGCTAGGCCCAATGCTTGTGCAATGGCTCTGATTGATTTTCCCTCTTTTCTCAGCTTCAAAATGGTTTGCTTTTCTCCCACAGACAGCTCTCTGGTCTTCATATTGGTTTATCCTTTTTTAACAATAAATGCAGCCTTCACAGGTAAAATCCAGGGCTCAGACCTGAGTAGACATTCAGAACTATTAACTGTTTAAACAATCAATCTAACAGGACACATCTGGGCAAAAAGAAACACCTGTCAGTCACATGTTCCAATATTTTTCGATCACTGTAAAAATGGGTGGGTTCAAACAAAAAGTGCCATGTTCTAAGTTGTTTAACACATCTAGATGTAAATGTCAGGAAATTAAAGCTGAGATTCAGATGTATCTTCTCAGATTCATCTTTCAATCCCAAACCCAAATGTCTTCAGTGTATAGCAAAAATAAAACTATTGGCCTTGCTGTTCCAATACTTTTGGAGGGAACTGGAAATAGCGGTTTTGAAAAAAGGCATTGTCACAAAGCAGCTTTACGGAAATGCAGATGTGGAAGCTTATTTATGTCTTTAAGAGGCACATGATAAACAAACACTATTTTCCAGCAGCCAATCAACGGTAAGTCCTGTATCTCATTTCCACTGGCATGTTAAAACTCAGTGTAATTACATCAGCCTTGAATCATGTCCAGCACACTTTGACTGGATTGGTATTCTGAAATGTAATCGTCATTACTTTTTAAACTAAAAATCTGCAGAATAATTAGTGCCAACACCTTAGGCTCACAGGCTGAACTGTGTGAGATATCAGTACACAATGATCTGTTTACACAAGTGTGTATCGCATTTGCTATTAAAACAATAGCATCAGCCTGATACCTGATAACAAGCTCTGCAGGAAACTGAACATCAATCAAAGCAATCCGTTCTCTGTCCCAAACCTCTAGAGAAAGTCCAGTCCGGGGAAATGCGCTGAGAAATAGCAGCTCCTGCCAATCGTCTATCGGAGTCTGGCTGCCTGGTGGCGAGGATTAGATCCTTTGCCTTATTTAAAACTAGTGGATACTCCAATTGCCTAATTACTCAAACGCTCCGTGTGCAATTAGCGCTGGAAAAAGGCCTGGCCAGTTTCCAGCCCAGATCCATGCATGAGAGTGAGCAGAGGACACCAACTGCTACGGGACACAAAACAAAATTAATGCAACTGCTAAAAAGCTGCTAACGGAGAGAAAAAGAGATGGGGTTGTAATTAGTTTATATTTGTTATATTTGTAGCAGGCTAATAAGTACACTCAAAAAGACACCACCAAAATTATTGCAGTGAGACCCAGTAATTGTGATTTTATGAATAATAACAAAACCAATGCTGCTGTGTTCATTTAAGCACATAATGTCTAATCTCATTTTAAAGCTAAGTTATTGCATGAAATTTACATAGATTTACATCCGCTCTATTAAAAAAAAATTGTGCACCACCATAAACCCAATATGTTTGTTCAAGGGTTTTTTTTTTGTTGTTTTTTTTTAAGGTTTGTTTTCAACCAGTGGGTGTACAGCATAGCACACTGGTGACCTGACTGCTTTTTGGGAATTGAAATGTAGGCAGCCATGGGCCACGTTCAGATGGAAACATAAATCATTACGAGAGCAAATTAAAATGCTTTGTGAGCTGGATCCTGCCTCTGGGCCTTGGACTTGACAAGTATGACACACAGAACCCACTAATGCGAGGGATAAACATAAATTTAGATTTCCTTAGACGACTGCTTATTATCATATTTACTGGGGGTGATGGTGTCTCAAGAACCAGCATGATGCTCCATCAAGTCCCACGAGAATTCGGATTTATTGGAGCAACCATGAGTACACATGTTAATAAGGTACATACACATCTAATAAACATGTTGATACAACAGTGCTGTTGAACTTTTGATTCTGATTGGTCAAAAGGTGTTGCTTAATTTCCTATAACTAGTTCTGGCTACAAGATTTATATTAATGCGCTCGTTCAAACACGTTACAGTTTCAATAGACTCTCCACACAAATGAGTTTTAAAATTTAGCCCACCGATATGGTGAAGTGCCCTGTAAGGATCATTTTTAAAAATAATTTATTTATGGAAGGAGTCTCCAATGTCAGTGCTTTGTAACAGCCAGAGGCAGTAACATACTAACGAATGACGCACGACCCAAGTGCGTAAACTCAGCATGGGCTTTATTTTGGCAAATGCTGAAATCATCATCAATGTCCATAGCGTGGGTCAAAACACAGGCAGGTAAAGTTACCCTAGGATAATGCAATATCTAGCAGTGAGAATACAGCCATGAGTCAGAAAACTAGGAAAAAAACAAACAAACAAAGGTTTAGAAATGTACAAAACAATTGATAAGACTTTACAAAGATACTACGACACAACAGTGTACACATAAATAGACAAACTAAAAAAGAACTTAACACAGAATAGGCGAACACAGAAGGGCAACCAACCAATAACAGAACAGGCATCAGAGAGAACTAGAGCCATAACGAAGGCGCATAGAGAACATAGAACAAGCTGAAGCAGCACTTTTTGCTGTAGGAATTGAGCAGCACACTGAAAGAATTAAAAAAAATATATCTTTAAGTTTCCTGACAGGAAAATATTCAGACCGGAGGGCTTTGCGTTTTCTTGGTAACATGACAAGCTGCATTTTTTTTGTCTTGTTAACTTTGAGAGAGAGAACAGATGAGAGGTTGGTGAGGGAACATGAGTGATAACCGGAACATACTCATTTCATGGACATTGCAGTGACCTCTTTAGCTCTCGGCTTTGAGTTGTGTCCTTGACCACCACTCATACCTCGAGGCTCCCTATGACACGCGGCAGCCTTGCACTACGTTCCAATGTAAAACTTCCATTTCAATAAAGGTTAAAACACATATAAACATATACAGCTGCCATATACCTTCAGCAATGTTTGCCTAAGGAACACTCATTATTTCTGCTATTAAATCTCCACTTTTACAGTTGTGGTCATGGCCAACTTTATAGCAGCTGTAGTGAGTCGTTTTATTGTTGTGACCTGTGGATTCACCTGCATGTGATCTGCACTTGAAGGGCAGTGCCACAAATTGTCCATTAAGGAAAAGAAAAGTGCCATGAAAGCTTCCCAGGGAGTGAGAGCAGTAACAGTCAGCAGAGCGGAACCCCCTCTAATTTATTTCCCTGGCTTCAGGGAGAACCGGTGACAGCGAATCTGTTGAGACGGCATCGGCCCTGCAAACAGTGGGTGTGTTTGAAACCGGAGGTGCCTGCTGCCTTGCTCTCTAATGAGTCAGTATCTTTAGAGCCAGTGTTGTTCTACGTCCTCGAAAGGAATATTGTTGGACTCATGACCTTCCAAGGCATGTGTTCGACCTTGCCAGGACACAGACAGTTGACAGCTGTGATTAATGTCACCTGTTAGCCTACAATGGAGCTGTCCATGTGACTCCTACTCGCTTCTGCAGTTATTTCTGTTTGCAATATTCTCTTCTAAACAGTATTGATCCAGTTCCACAAACTATGATGATTTCATTCCCCCAGATATGATTATTCTCTACAAAATAAGTGATTTAAACACTGTAAAGAGGGGTTACCTTTTATTACCACAAGAAACAGACCAATTGATTTCATTTTCATCCTACAACATTTAGGATACTCACTTTTGGTTAGGAGGGAATGAGAGAGATCGAACACAAATAAAACTCGCATTAAATTTTACTTAAATGTGAATCGACGAATGAGCCTGATTTCTTCAAAAGCAACATCACTTAAAATAATGACGTTAAACTGCCTGGGCACCATCAGCATTTTTGGGTGTGCTTGAAAAGCCATAAACTAGGGTTATTCCTTTATTTCCTATTGAAGGCCTGTTCTGCACACAAGCCCACTGGTTTTATATAAAACCTATGATCATTTATTACTTTAAGTTGTTAAGCAGAAGTAATGGTATAGTGGAATGTGAAGTGAAACCTGAGCAAAGAATTGTTTACAACCCTACATTCTCCTTCCCAACGTCTGCAATCCAGTTTCCATCCCAGGCCCTTGTCAGTGCAGTTCTAAACGTTCTTGGTGATCTGGAAGTGATAATGACTAATTAACATACGTCATAGCTAGCAACACTTTAATCCAAAATAATTGAAATAATGTTTTATATAGTGAACTGCTGTAAAGTATCTCGCACAGGCTTGTCACTGAATCACACTCATTCCTGAATCGTTTTTAGCCATGGATCTGAGTTTTATTTATTTTTTTATTTATTATTCTTTTTTTTTTTTTTTTATCTTTGTTGCATCAAACAAAGCAGACAGGCGTCCATTTTGAAACACTTAAAAATATTTCTCAGTAGTACTACATGAGTAGGTATCATTTCCCAGATTCCAACACACCCTGGGTTTATTATTATTTTTTAGCAGGCCGTTTCTCCTCCTCTCCCTTCTGCTGTTCGGCCTCAATCTGGGCAGGTGATTAATTCTAGTGACAGAATTGCTTATAGCCACCCCAGACTTCCTTATTTTGCTTTGTGCATCAGATTTTCTCTGCTAAAAGGGCAGGACTGTGGTGAATAAGGCAGAATGAGAGGTAAAGTTGTTAGCAAACGTGTTTTCTTTCCCTCCAACTGGAATTAACCAGTGCTATTTAAAAGTAAAATAACAGTTCCTATCATATATATGTAGCCTATTAAATATATTTAAATGTATACTACATTACTGTTGACACACTATTTGGTACATGGATTAGGACGCAGCCTGTGTTTTAAAGAGACAGCACCATGGTGCCCTTATGAGGATGCTCCGCCCTGCACTGCAGCGTCCTGAAAGCTGATTAATTGGCTTGTCAGCGCAGTATTTTTATCCCTGCTCCCCAGATGGGCGCACTCGCTCGCAGTCCTTCCCAGTGTCCTCCAGCGTCCTAGAGCATAATCACGTGACCATAGAGGAACCTCCTCCTCCTTCCCCCCATGCCAAAAGAAGGCTCCTTATTGACTGCTTTGGTCAAGTGGTGCATATATAGAGATAGAGGGCACAAAACTGTGATTCATCGTAGACGTTAGTGTTACAGGCTGAATCTTAAAGTACTCATTACACTACGTAGGGTGTCTTTTATATCGTGCTCAAAAGGGAATAGGGAGCATTGGGATTTAGGCATGGTTTAAGTAGGAGCACTGGGAGAACTGGTGTATGTGGATATATGTGACGCAGCAGCGGAGACACACCTGTGTGTGTTTGTGTGTACATCTGCACTCCAGGGAGGTTGATTAATGTGACAAACAGCTGGAGCAAAGTCAGGCCCGACAGAGCCCACAGGAAAAGTGGGATCATCCACTGCAGAGAGAAAGAGCAAGAGAGATAGAGAGAGAGAGAGAGAGACTCCACTTCGACCGCTGAAGACTCTCTGAAACAGTATAGAATGAAATAAAAAGTCACAGTTATGGATGGAAACAGTTTCTGCAATCTATTTCTAATTTATCTTTATTGCAACCTCAGCCCCAAAGGCAATTCCAGGTTTTATGTGACATGAAAACACCACTAAAACACAATTCTGGTTTTGCTAATAATAACAAATTATCTTCCTAGGCATGCTGCCACCAGGGATGTGGGGAGGGGGAGGAGAAAGCTCACTCCATTTCAGTAAACCTATCAGCGAACACTTCTTAGCAATTTGTTGATTTTGAACCAACCTGTCATAAGAGGTAAGAAAAAAAAATGCAATATCATTTACATCACCATCTCATTTTATTTATTTTTTAAATAGCATCCTGGCCAAACGGGACTATTCGAGTAATTTGTCCATAAAGAAAATGATTTTTGTCGGTTTTATTGCTTGATCACTGAGATTTACTCAAAGTTTCCACAATGATCTACAACAATCAATAGGTCAAAAATGAGCGCTAGTGCAGAATCATCAGGTAACATAACAGTTTGATTCGAGACCACTTCAACTGGATTCTATTAATTTAGTTCTATTTCACAGTTCCTAACCACCAGTGGTGAGAATCACCTGACTACTGGCCAGTGTGTCTGCTGAGACCTTCACAAGTGACACTTTGGAAATAGACACTGCTGTCATACAGTCATCTTCCCCTCTTTCTTCTTCTCGGCTCATACATACATCAGACCACATGTACATGCTATGGAGCTGTTTGCTTAGCAGCTAGTCAGAGCTACAGGTACCCTGTCCTTGATGTGTACGAAGGACTGTATTTATTTAATCCCAATCCCACCCACTCATGAAGGAAGTTTGACTAATCCTGCCCACTCCCGCAGTTATAAGTTAAGTTTTGTTCTTATGCTAATGAACTTGGCCTTTTTCTGTCTTCTGCCTGCATCAGAGTGAAATGCGTCCACTCCCCTGTCCTCACTTAGCTTTGAGTCGGCCTTCCCTTATTATCATCGCTAGCCTTTGAAAGCATTGCCCGTTTGCTAGGTTAACTCTACGGAATTGCTCTGCCCGTGAGCGGCACTTACCGCAGATTCTCCACACCATATCGGTTTCTCATTCCATGCTATCTCATTAGAGTATTCCACATCACTTTCCGTCTAGCCGACCAGCAGGCCTATGGCTACGTGCAGCTAGCATGGTTGAGTCATTTTCTCTCACCACATGACGAGTTATTCACTGTTGAGTCTGCTAGGTTTTCTGCTGAATTCCCACTAACACGCATCTCTGGGATCTGGAGACTTGGATTGGTCAATGCTAGCTTGCAGTTGCTGTTGATGTGGTCTAAACTAGCTGTGGCAGCCACTCTTAAAGTATTGGCCACCAGAGAAGAAATGGATAGCTCTATGGAACCCACAGCACTGTTTTCTTTAGCAAAGCTCCAGTAGTTATGGAATACACTTGGCTGCATTGCAGGGATTTTATTCAGAGATTGTTGATGTGCATTGTAGCTAATGTGATTGTGTATCACGTTGCTGGTGCTATGACCAGATGAAGCACTTTGTCCGGATGCGCATGGCCCAAGTGCTAAATGCAGACGCAGTGATGATGCTCTAGTGACAACTTACGATATTGCAGCACATGTGGCTCACACTGGCAATATGTTTGCAATTTGCTGCTAGCATTGGAACACTTTTAGGTCCCTGCAAGACAATTTCGCACTCGTAAAACATCTCATCAGCCTTGCACAATCCTTAAGCAAGAAGAATCACACCTTCAGGCTTCTTGAAGGATTCCGAATCTAACCATTCAGGTCAGGTCAATAAAACAATAACTGTTTTATAGTTAATCTGCAGAACTCCATATTGATTTAAATGTTTATATTGTTTAATATATCAGAACTTGAGTCCTTCACATCTACCTACTCAGGTTAATTTATTTCACCTTGCCTCATTAAGAGGTCAAATGACTTAAAACAGTCAACATGTATTTACGCTGCTCATTCGCATTTAAGGCCTGAAACATTCAACCAGGCTCAAACTCTCACACAGGTTGCGGAAAGCAGTTGGGGTAAGACTCAGTGGGAATCAGATAAACAGCTCTCACAAGACCTAGAACAGAATATACTGACATTTTTACAGAGCTGAAGAAGAGGATAAAAAGATATCATAGTCTTTAGGGAGACCGTTATCATTCAGAAACGGAAGAAACAGGCACAAATATGCTACAAAAAAAGAATGGAGCCTGAAAAAGTCCTAAGAGACAAGTAATAAAAGTCCCCATTTACAGAACATCATATTGAGAAATCATAAATATCATCTTATACACTTTTTCACCATTTTCTTATTTTCTTTCATAATAAAGGAGCCTTAAAACAAACTCTCCTGAAATGTCTAGACAGTTTAATCATTTCGAAGGTGTACAAACTTTTGTTAAGTTTATATATATATATATATATATGAAGGGCCAAACACTAAATAATTATATGAAATATGAATATATATTTATAAATCCTGAATATAAAGTTATAACTCTGAATATAGAAATGTAAATCATGAATAGAGAAATGTATATCCAAATATATATTTACAGATCTTGAATATATAAATGCAAATCTGAATATATAAATGTAGATCCGAATAAATAGTTATAACTCTGAATATATAAATGTAAATCATGAGTATATATTGTCTACATCTCATTATAAATATATGTTTATGATTAGGCATGTCAATAGACAGATGCTCTTACTGGTTTTCTTTATGAAAACAGTAGGCCTATACATCCTGTATACATTTATCAATGCAAATATTGTACTATTATAGAATTATTTGAAGTGCACATCACTTACCTAAACCAAAGGGAGTATGTTCCCCTTCTTTACAAAAGGCTGGCCGTAGTGCCAAAGGGTCCTCACAGTCCGTTAACAGTGTTAATGCTGTGTAGCTTTTCTGCAGAATTCAGCATGACTGAGAGGGAAAGTGTCGACATTCTGTTGACAGATAATGATTTTACTGAGACAAAAACAATAAGCACCAAGCATGTTTACTGGTTTAGTCAAAATGGAAAAATTGAGAGCTTGTCTATCAATATGCCTGATAAAACCTATGAATATATAATCAGGATTTATAACTATATATTCAGATTTATAAATATATATTCTGAGTTACATTTACATATTCAGAGTTAAAACGATTTATTCAGATTCGCATTTGTATATTCAGGATTTATGAATATATATATATATATATATATATATATATATATATATATATATATATGTATATTCTGATTTACATTTATATATTCAGATTTCATAGACTTCAAGATCTGGGGCTTTTTCCAATTAGATCGAGATTTTTCCAATAAACTGACAAGTCAAAAACATTTCTCGATTTATATCTTAAATTATATCTTAAAAGAAAAACTTATATCTTACTCTTTGTTATAGAATATTTAAAATTGTTCAAATGCAATTTAATAAAAGATAATATGATATAAAATAATACGTAATTCAATTTGAATAAATAAAAGTGTTTAAATAGAGTATTTAATGTCATTCTGGATAAAGACATCTGCCAAATGCTGTAAACATAATAATAATAATAATAATAATAATAATAATAATAATAATAATAATAATTCAGGGTGTTAAACTTTAGACTTGCAGTGTCTTTAATGAAAAGAGCCAAAAGGTTTCCTTTTGGTTACTGAAGATAAAGTTAGTGTTAGAATGAGGGGCAGGATATGCAGGATAACATGCAGGACTGAACTCTTAATCAGCCTTATCATGCCTCATCAAACCCATTATCAGAGCGAGTTCTGGGGAAAGTCATTCGGGAGCTCAGGATGTGAGACAGACTCCTTCATCCTGCACTCTCCCACAAGAGCGTTCAAACAGGCCAGCAGAACTGTTTCCAAAGCCTTAAATGTTGTAGGAGAAAGAGCTTTTAAAGTGCGCCCGACTGCACTGGAGCTTAACAATTATTTAAAAGCTTGTGTGTGAGAGAGACACACAGTCTAACAGGATCAGACGTATACATGTGCATGAGAAAAGAACCCCAGCTTTTCTCTTCTGCACACACGCAAAACATTTCAGACTGGCGAAAATTCCAGATAAACTTCCTGTTCGTTCCACAAGAGAACTCGCCGGTGCTCTGTGCTTAAAGTGGTGCTTTGAAGCCCCAAAGGGCAGATCAGTGTTTAATCAAAGATTTCAAAGCATTTGTTTATTTCCTGTTGCAGACGGACCCGTTACAACAAGCTTTAATTGCTTGGGCAGTTTGCCCAATGCTCACCGGCAGGCAAAACACTCACAATCTTCAGCTGATCATTTATCCTCTATCCTCTTAGTCCCAAAACTCCAGAGAGAGAGAGAGAGAGAGAGAGAGAGAGAGAGATAATAAGAGGATAGAGAGTGAGAGTAATAAAAAGGATGGAAAGTGGGAGAGATGCAGCTAGCATGTGAGAAAACACCAGTGTCTCACTGTAACTCTCAGATTTAGAATGCATTGGGATGGGGAAAAAACAGAGTAGAATTAAATAGAATAGAAAAACTGGAATAGAACGGAACAGAATCCAATGAAATGGAATAGAATAGAATGAAATCCAGTGAAATTGAATAAACGTAGTAGGATAGAATCCAATAACATGCAAAACCTCATAATAGAATGAAGTAGAATACAAAAACTGGAACAGAACAGAACAGAATCCAATAAGAGGGGGAAAATAGAATTCAATGGAATGGAATAGAATAGAACCCAGTGAAATGGAACAATAGAATAGAATGAAATAGAATAGAAAAAAATAGAATAGAACACAATAGAATCCAATGAAATAGAATAGAATAGAATGAAAAAGAATAGAATGGAATAGCATTGAACAGAATAGAATAGTAGAGAATCCAATGGAATAGAATAGAATCCACTAAAATGTAAAAAGAAAAAAAATCATAATAGAATGAAATAGTATTAATAAAATGGAAATAAGGAAAGCACTGAACAGACTTAATAGAATAGAATAGAATAGAATAGAATAGAATGTGAAAAACAGAATAGGACAATATACACTAGAATAATCTGGAACAGAACAGAATACAATCCACTGAACTGGAACAGAATGAAACAGAACAGAACAGAACAGAGTCCACTGAACTGGAATAGAGTAGATCAGATATTTGTTAAAGGTTAAAATGCATTTAATGTTACAGTGATTATATTTAGCTTTTTAAAAATGAGCATAAAGAAATAAATATATAGTAGTTATTAATTTGACTGACTTTGAACTTTAACCTTTTTTTTCACACTTCACACGCGCTGCATTTGGGTTAAGTTATTTCATTTTATCACTAGTCTTTGTTTGGGTGTTCATATTTTGGTTATCTGATGACTTTGATCTTTCATTTTCACTTTCATTTTTGCCTTTCATTGTCTCACTTCACTCACAGTTCAGATGGTTCTGATGGTTCTAATGATTCTGATGGTTCAGATAGTTCTGATGATTCTGATGGTTCTGATAGTTCTGATGGTTCTGATAATTCTAATGGTTCTGATGGTTCAGATGGTTCTGATGGTTCTGATGATTCTAATGGTTCTAATGGTTCTAATGGTTCTGATAATTCTCATGGTTCTGATGATTCTGGTGGTTCTGATAATTCTAATGGTTCTGATGGTTCTGATAATTCTAATGGTTCTAATGGTTCTGATGGTTCTAATGATTCTAATGGTTCTGATGGTTCTAATGGTTCTGATGGTTCTGATAATTCTAATGGTTCTGATGGTTCTGATGATTCTAATGGTTATGATGGTTATGATTATTCTAATGGTTCTAATGGTTCTGATGGTTCTAATGGTTCTGATGGTTCTGATAATTCTAATGGTTCTAATGGTTCTGATGGTTCTGATGATTCTAATGGTTTTGATGGTTCTCCTCTTGCTGTATATCCGTGTGATATTTGCACGAACCCAGTTTTATTTCTGAGTCTCATTCACTTCCTAGAAACGTCAGCAGAAAATGTTCAGGTCATCTGCATTGTACATTGTGTTGGAGCACTTACCCATAATGCACTGCAAATCCTCCCATCTTTAGAATCAGCTGAGTGTGCTTGATGCTCAGTTGTGTATGCATGTCTCTCTCTCTCTCCTTCTCTCTCTGCGTGTGTGCGTGTGTGCGCGCATGTGAGTGAGCTAATGAGGGAACCTACAGCTGCAGCTGTGCATGCGCTGCTGGGGATGCAGTGTTTGAGGCTGTAAGCATGAGCACTAGCTGGAGTGTGTCCACTACTTAGGGACACTCATGTTATATGACAAAGGAGGAATGAACACGGCAGTGAGAGACAGTGATGAAATACAGGATGCTGTACAAATCCTAACAAGTGTGTCCATACGGATAAACATTAACAATAAAACATGGTTCCTGCATTCAGACACAGGATTAAGCTCGCGCACACACAATGTGCACACAGACACACACATACACACACACACTTTCTACACTGACAAAGAAATGCCTCCTTTCGCTGTCTGTCACCTAAAGGGGTTCCTGGAGTGAGAGCACTTTTTACTCAGCATGAGCCAGGCTTCATGGAGCGTGACAGAGTGTATGTGTGTGTGTATGTGTGTGTATGTGTGTGTATATACACAGAATGCTTTGTGTGTATGTGCATGTGAGTGTAAACCTTGTTGCTGTGCTCCACTGGCTAACTCAGCATCCCTCCTAGCATGTGACCTGTCCTTGTACTGGACAGCGCTGCAGTTGATTCACAGACTGAGTCCGTGTGTGTGTGTGTGTGTGTGTGTGTATGCGTGTGATGAATGTGTGCAGGGAACAGGTGTATTAATCCTCACTCTCTGAGGTCTGAGTCAGTGGGGTCTGCCAGGAAAAGTTCCCTCTCACAGCTTTACGGTTTGTGTGAGGTCTGTTCAGAGTTCACATAACAAACGAAATTTAAATGAAAAAGGAGTTTAGATAAAAAAAAGGTGTCCTGCATGTAAGGAAGATGCAGTGATATGCTGCAGTGATGTCATCCAAACAAAAGTATGGTAAAGTTGGCTAGGTCGCTAATTTTGCACCAAGCGACGTTAAGAAAATGCTGCTACTTAATAATTAACAGCTCCTCCATTTTGTTTTGGTAAACGTGTCTTTTTAGCCATATTTTCTTTCTCGTTCAAGTGAACTGGCATTTTCACTAGAGGAATTTTATTTTATTTGTGATTGATCTGACCATTACATCATTGTGTCAAAGCAAAAATGTCTAAGCTAGCTAAATATCTAGCTAAAACAAATTCTGGCTAATGTTGCCTACTCAGCTAACACTAGTTATAGCAAAACACTGTTGAGTTCTCCATTTTAATTGGTCAGGAGGTTTCGATTATTTTTGATACCACAGCTGAAAATGATCTCGAATCTGATTGGTCATGTATAAACGCATGTTTCGTACAGTAGTTCCAGTTTAAATAGAAAGTGAGGGAGATGCTAACTGGTAGCTGCTATAATGTAAGTGACATTTCACAATATTAAATGCAACTATAAATGGATAAAAAGTACAATGTCTCAAATTTCTGTTGTATAAAAGGAATGAAACACTTGTGCTCTTAATCAGTAAATCAGTGAAAATAATGAACTTCGGGATGGTAACGGTAACTCCACTTTGTTTTGAAACACTCATTTGTTGATTATTTTCCTATAACAGCATGCCCCCATGTGTTTTATTCCTCACTTAACTTACAATCTACTGAGTTTCTTGGTTGTGTGACGTTTGGCACTCAGATCTCACATTAACCTGAAACCAGTGTGTTGTTAGGTGAGGCAGCATACGAACCATACAGCATATTCATGTACATTCTTATTTTATCACGAGGAACTAAACAGATGTGTCGGCTAAATGTTTAGCATGTAATGATGTCCAGTATTTCCACCAGTGTGCTCTTCCGTCGTTCCACAGCACAGCACAGCGGATTACAGGGCATGGGGCAGACATGCTGCTGGGTGGGTGAAGCGGGGGAGTGAAGACGCTGCACTCCTGATGCTGTGGAGTGCTTTCTGCATTAGCCTGAGCCTCAGAACGCATCTGAAAGATTCATCAGGAGCCGCCCTGGTTCCCTGCTCAATATTTCACACAGGCCAGACTCCCCCACACAGTTATTACTGCTCCTAATAGCATATAGATGTGAGAGAGAGAGAGAGAGAGAGAGAGAGAGAGAGAGAGAGAGAGAGAACGAGTAAACCGTAAACCCCACTTGCCTTGTTTTAGTGATGTCATAGATGCAACAGCTCACTGGACTCATGAATGACTCTTTAATTTGCCCTCACTGGCACATTATAAATGCTCTTATTAGTGAAAAAAACGTGACCAGTGTTTGCCCAGTTAATGTTCCAAACATCTTCAAGTTAGAGAGCAGATCAAGCAGAAAAGCTTTGTCTTTCATGTTCTAATTGATAATAATATTAATGACATCTATGGATCATTAGTCTCTGATATTTACGAGCTTACGAGCTGATTTACACAGCAGAAAATTACAATAAACATATGCAACACTGCGTTACTTCTGAATACTGAGTGACAGTGGGAAAATGGATTACAAGTTTGCTTGTAGATCAGTGTAGAAGTTTACTCGCTTCTCAATCTATATCACTTATAGTACAGGTTTACTTGTAGGCCATCAGACATACAGTATATTAGTGTAGTGGTTTAGTTCTAGACCATTGTAGATCCATCAGTGTAGCAGTTTACTTGTATGTATCATAGATCCATTAGTGTAGGAGTTTATGTATAAATCTGGGTAAATCTATTACTGTAGAATTTTTACATGTAGATAGATGGAGAGACATACTTGTAGATTAGTGTAGTTTTGTCACTTTAGAGGTTTACTCATATATTATTGTAGAGGTTTACTTATAGGTCATCATAGATCAGTCAGTGTAGACGTTTACTTATAGGTCATTGCAGATCCATCAGTATAGATATTTACTTGTAGGTCATCATAGATCCATTACTGTAGAGATCTGAACTGTAGGTCACTGGTAAACGTTTGCAGGTAGATCAGTGACAAGGTTTAGTTGGTTTATTTACTTGTAGATCAGTATAGATGGTTTTACTTATAGATTACAGTAAATCCATCTTTGCAGGAGGTCAGCTTGTAGATCATGGTAGATGTTTATTTGTAGCTCCTTATAGATTCGTGTACATCATAGTAGATCCATTGTCGTAGATGCTTACTAGTAGATCATTGTAGCTACAGCAGCCAATTAGCAACGACAAACTTGCTGCGGACACGGTGGCTTAGTGGTTAGCATGTTTGCCTTGCCCCTCCAGGGTTGGAGGTGCAATTCCCGCCTCTGCCCTGTGTGCGTGGAGTTTGTATGATCTCCCTGTGCATTGGGGATTTCCTCCGGGTACTCTGGTTTCCTCCCCCAGTCCAAAGACATGCGTTGTAGGCTGAATGGCATCTCTAAATTGTCTGTGGTGTGTGTGATTGTGCACTGTGATGGGTTGGCACCCTGTCCATGGTGTCCCCTGAGTTGCCTGGGATAGGCTCCTGTGACCTGGTGTTGGATAAATGATACAGAAAATGGATGGATGGAATTTTTCACTGAATCGGGCTGACAGTACTCAAGTCAGGCAGCATTTTTAAGCTTTCCGTGTGCCATTAAAGAGAGAACAGGTTTGGTGAGAAAGCACCTCTCTCTCTCCACAGCCATATGGTTGCGTTTTCTTGAGGGGCATAGCGCTTGTACAGTACATTATCCGCCAGCCGTAGCAGGCACAAAACAGTGCAGCAGAGAAACTACACACTATCGACCTTTCCAAAGCTCTGGGGGAAGATGTTCTGACAAATTAGAATCAACAACAAGCATCTGGATGCCTGAATTTACATCCTACAATGACTACGCCTCGCACATTTTCTTTCTTTCCTGTACTTGCTCTCTCTGCTGCTTGGCAATCTGTGTTTTCTTCCTCTGCCCCTGTGGCCAAGTCTCTAAACTGCTGAAATATACATGTGTGTGCTTTCAGCGTCTCCCTGAACCATGTCATCCGCATTCCAGCTATATGAAGATGATCTGGAGGCAGAATGGGGTTAGTGAAAGCTTGCTGCACTTTCTCCATCAGTGAATGAGTGTGATCTGCTATTTACACCTCTTGTCACACAAGCGCCGGCGCCTGGACAAACCGCATATGCTCTCCTCGGGTCTAGCTCACACCTCTGAACGCTAGCTTCATCTGCAGGTGAGTCCCTCAACTGTGAGAGACTGTCCAGGAGGAAATAACAAGAAAATTCTCTTTCAGTAACACTCAGCACCAATATCTTTCGAAATAAATCACTGTCTTCTATCCACTCACCTGCCTGTCAATCATCTTTGGAAATATTGTATCTTTTTCAAAGCAGAGAAAATCTCTATGTAGATAAAGATGTGTAATAAGCAGGGTTGCCAGGTTTCAGCAAACTTTCCAGCCTAACTACATCTCAACATCTCAATAGATCTGAAACTAGCCCCAAAGAGTTCAGGCACTGGAAAAAGGAAATGCATTTGTATTTGCATAGGAAACAAGTTCACCATCGTGCGCATGCATTTCTGATTTCTGTTATCGCCTGATATGGATCTCAATCTTTGCTTACAGCAAAAATAGTTCTGTACATCACTGACACACTGTGTACACTTACACTTAGACTTTGTTTACATACGTTGATTAAATTAAATTCCAATTATTTGCTTTTATAGCAGATATAAACAGTCGTTCCCTCATCACTCTCCATCCTGCAGACTTTCCCGTGTCAGAAAACTTAAAGTTCCTCTGATTGTTGCAAAGCGCTGACATGTGAGACTTTCAAAAATGTTAAATAAATGTTTTCTTCTAAAAAAAACCCTGAAGTAGCTTTTACTATAGAAATGATGACATAATTGAACAAATGCATTAATATACCTGTGATTTGCCTGTTAGCCCGAACTACTGTCTGAGCTGCTCTTATAGAAAATTAATCAACACCTGCTGAATTGAATTCAATAGCACTGTGGTATAATGCCTTATAAGTGAAAAATCTTTAGTTTAATGAAACAATTTTGAAACTTTTGGAACCATGTTGATAGTCCCTTGATAAAATTCAAACTGATTAATCAAAGGTAGTAAGACTAATTCTGAATTTAACTTGAACTCGACTTGCATTTAGACGCGAGGGTGAAATGGCTTTGGTTTGATTTGTAATTGGGTGCTGCTGACGTGAGATTCGGCTCAGAGTTGAGGAAGTGACAGTTGACTACACCACTGTAGTCCACATTTATAAAACCAAATGCATTATCTCATATTTAAATATCTCTATTTTGTTGCTAATCATTAGCGACTTACCATGAATGGTGTAATTGCTAGCGTGCCTGTTCCACTAATAAATCAATATAAATCATCTGAACTAGTTGTGCTATTCACTTATTGAGCCCATCACAAGATAAAGAACTCCCAGGAACATCAATAACACACTTGTTTGATAGATGAATGAATGATACCAAGAAAAAAACATCTTCAGCCAAAACTGAGGTCAAGAATATGGAATTAACAACACCCCACTAGTCAATCATTAATTTATATTTAAGCGGCTCTCGAGAGTCACTTAATGGTATAAGATGACAGCGCTTAATGAAGATATATGCTACTAATCTACCATCTCACACCACGTGTGCAAACAGACCATGAGTCAGTTGCCTAGCACGTAGCACTCATTTTACGGATTAATCAAACAACATACAAATGGCTTAAAATGTCTAAAAGAGTTACCACCTTTCCCCAAGGTCTTCCCAACCTCATAATGCCTTTCATTGCTTTATCTTTGGGGAGGGGGTGGGGTTTAAAAAAAGCTTTAGGATTAGTGAGATGATTTAAAAAGGTCAAAAGTCACAAAGAAGCTTGCTGATAAAGTACTTTTTCCTGTCCGCACTGGACCCTCCAAGGCAATGTATCCAGTTTGATTTATCTGCAGCCTAAGAGGCTTCCATGCTGGCATGGAGTTCGTAAGCAAACTTAGAGTAGTGCTGGAGGTCTGTGTGTGTGTGTGTGTGTGAGCAGATTATGGCTAGTGTGCAGACAGCTTCTGAACAAAAGAAGTCATAATCTGAAGATCTGGGGTTTTTATAAGGAATCAAACACAACGGGGCATGCTGTTACAGGAAAATAATCAGTGACAGGGTGGCGTGATGAAGCAGAGTCACTGTTACCAACTTGAGGTTGATTATATTCCAATAACAGCAAGCCGAAGTGGTATATGCCACATCAAAGTGCCACTGATTATGATTTTAAGACATTTTTTTAATCTGTTTATAGTTGCATTTAATGTGGAACGTCCGAGAAACAACTTAGAACCTGTTATCGCTTATTCTATAGCAGTTACATCCAGTCGTTCCCACAACACCCTCTCTTTTTTTCTCTCTTGAAGTTGTTAAGACATCCAAAACGCGCCTTACAAAGAAATTGGAAAGCACAAATGTTCCTCTGTCTTGAAGATTTTCCCATGACTGACTGACTGTTACAAAGCACTGACATTGGAAACTTCTTCCATAAACTTCTTACAGAAAACGTCACCATAGCAATGATTATACATTATAGGTTTCTTAAGTAATAACACTTTTTTTTTGTTATTGTTACTCTTAGGCTACTGAGTGTCTGCTATATAAGTCCCTGTAAATTAGTTACTATAGAAAAAATAATATAAAATGGTGATTTGCCTGGCAGCTGGAACTACCATCATGGCTTCTTTTATAGAAAATTAATCATCTTCTGACCACTCAGCTTTACAGCAGCATTATGCTATAAATGGCAGCAGGATCTTATAACTGTTTCCGAGGCAGAGGATATGTTCGAATAGCTATGAGATTTTAAGTTTGAGATATTACTGCCATTATAACTTCAACAATCACATTCAGTATGTAGGTTTTCCCTTTCTCTCTGTTTACTGTATGGCTGGTACATGGGTCTGTTTAAATGTTTACTGAAGGCATATTGGTCTGGGTTTTGATATGGCTAATTTTTTCCCTGAAAATATGGTGCATTGGAGTGTATGTATGTACGCATATGGAGTGTAAATTGCACCTTTGTAAGTTGTGTTGTGAGAATTCTAGCTGCAATTGCTAGAATAATAATATCGTGAATGTTGAATACTGTAATAAATTGCATAAGTGATTATCAATACATTCCTTTGTATTTGTTGATCACAGTAAGATCATTTACTCGACTCTTAACAACTTCCTCAGCTTTTCTATGCAATGATCAGGCCAACATTACACCGAACAGTATAAAGTAAAACTGGCAAGCATTCAGACTCAGTGACAGCTCCCATTCGTCTCTGTAGTATCTCCTCATTTCTCAGCTGCACAGGCTTTAAATTGGGCACCTCAGAGCAGTGGGAGAAAAGAATGAAAGAGGGAAAGAGTAAAAATGTTGTGTACAATGGAGCGAAAGATCTGATTTGGCATCTGTGTGAGTAGAGATTTGTGTGATGAACTGTAATAGACACGTTCGTAGTGTGGCTAAGCTGAAGCATCCATCACCATTCACCTTGACTGAGCTGAACTCTGCTGTGCAACGTTTGTTACAAACCTATTTAAATATTCCAAACTCTGCATCTATATATATGCATAAAATTATACAGTATATCTGGACCCAATTGTTTTAGTTCCATTTTTAAATATAGTCGAGTGGCATGATGTATACAAAATAACAATGCCTTTTACAATTGATTTTTAATCTTATTTTTGTCTCTTAAATCAGTTTATCATCAATATTTCTGAGATTTTGAAACTTATTAAATCAATATTTCACCCCCATGTTCATCCCTTCTCACATATGTCTATCATCCAGTAAATGAAATAAACACTCGATCTATAAATGAATTATTCTATATGTATATGACTCATATGAGTATGACTTCTATGCGGACAACTTCTATTCCTATGACACAGACATAGAAGTTATGACTGTGTATAACTCCTGTGTGTATGAATCCTATATATAAGACTCCTATGTACTATATGACGCTTATGAGTATGACTCCTATTTTTATGACTCCTGTATCTGTATGAGCCTTTGTGTATGACACCAATGTATGTATATGACTTGTGTGTGTATAACTCCTATGTTTAAGAATCCAATGTCTACGACTCCTATATCTATGACTTCTAAGTGTATGACCCCTATGTCTATCATTAGATGACCCCTATGTCTATCATTCCTGTATATGTGCATATGTGTATATATGACTCCTGTCTTTATGACTCCCATGTCTATGACTCTTATGCATGTATATAACTCCTGTGTGTTTGATTCCAGTGTTAATGACTCCCATGTCTATGACTCCTGTGTGTATAACTCCAATGTCTAAGGCTCCTATATGGATCCCTATGACTATGACTATGACTATGTGTGTATATGGACTGATGGTATTCCTAGTTTGTGACCTAGCGAGCCAGTATCCGAATGTCTTTTTTGATAGACTTCAAAGCACTTTTGTAAGTTGCTCTGGATAAGGGCGTCTGCCAAATACCATAAATGTAAATATGACTCCTATGTCTGACTTCTATGTGTGACTCCTACGTGTGACTCCTGTGTTTATACTACCTATGTCTATGACACCTGTGTGGATGACTCCTATGATTATTGCTTTTATGTGGGTGTCTCTGACTCACATGTCTGTGACTCCTATGTGGGTCTCTCCTATGTGGATGACTCATGTCATCCACGTCTTAGCTGAAAAAATATTTAAATAAAAACAGTGCAAGATCTCCTCTAACTTAATCTCCATTTTCTCCTCTGAGGGGTTTTAAAAGAAAGAAAGTAGAAGTCAGTAATCCTTAATTAATACACAGTGAGATAAGAGGCACAAATTCCTCAGGGAATGCAATTTTTCAGAGTTATAGATTCTTTATTTGTAGAAATCTGAACACTGGTTATGCAGAACTTATTACATATCTATGCAAATTAGATGAAGAATTTTAGTGACAGGTAATGGAAAGGAAAAAAAAACAGCTGTTGTAATGAACAAGAAACTGATTTTGTGTAGTGAGTATCAGAAAATACACAATGTGATCAGTGTTAAAAATGTTATTTTATAATGTTTATGTGCCTCACAGTCTGAGCTTGGCTCAGTGGGCTTTCTCCAGATTCTTTGGTGTCCTTTAACATAGAGGGATTGGCCACTAGGTGTGAATAAGTTTTGTAAGTGTAAGTGTTTGTCCTGTTGTTAATAAGTGTTTATATTGCTGTTGGTCTACAACCTACTTTTTCTGGTCAGTTTTATACCCCTGACTAAGATGTTTGAAAAATGAAGCTTTTTCATATAAGCAACACTATAATTTCACCTGTTTATGAGAGGCCTGTGAAATGAGCAGGTATGGCCTGTTTTTTTGAGTTTGCAAAAAAAAAAAAGTAAGAAAGAAAGAAGGGAGGAAAGAAAGAACAGATGACAAAGAGAGAAAGCTGAGAAAGATAGAGAGAGGAAGGGATCCTCCGATCCCCTTGCTTTGGGAGGATGTGCCGACTCAGCTGTTTTGAATGTGTGTATGTGTCTGTGTGTGTGTGTGTGAGAGAGAGAGAGAGAGAGAGAGAGAGAGAGAGAGCACAAGGACCTGAGGGAATGCAGCAGTTTCCTGCGAGGAACATTGCTCATCGCATGGCCACTAATCGATTTCAGGTACCGCAGAACCATCCTCTAAAAACAAGGATATTACTTGCCAGCATATTTCCACAGAAGTAAGCACGAACACACACACACACACACACACACACACACACACACACATTACAGCATACGATAATAGGGGAATCTAAGCAAATTGGCCATTACAAGTGCCCCAATATTGCCAGTTTTTGCATATAAGGCACTTCTGTGTGGTATAAATGAGCAAATCACCTCCGTCCTTTGAATACTTTTTTTTTTTTAGAGACGCTGTGTTTTGCTGCTTCTGCAGGGATTTGAGCTCCTCCAACAAGCCTACATACTAATTCTTTAAGACCACAAACAACATCTGCACATTGATATGGTTTAAAGACTGCACTGGCAAATTTGGTACTCCAATACATTTGCATTTATTTATGTGGCAGGAGCTTTTGTTCAAAGCGACTCAGAGGTGAGGGGGATACAGTCTGATCACAGAGCTGTTAAAGGAGCGACAGTCAGGGGGTAAATTGTAAACTGTGCTTCTTACATTCGGTATATGTGACTAGCAAGCAGAGTGACTCTCCACTATTATCATTTGTTGGAAATATAAATCATTGCATGGCATAATAATAATAATAATAATAATAATAATAATAATACAGGTTCAAACAGGCTCGTAGAAAAAAATGCTTTGAAATTGCAAAATCTTTTCTTTAACCAAGAGTTGCTCCTTTAGTTGTTAACCGCTATGTATATAATCATTTTCTGTGTCATTCACTTTTTCCAAATGCATAATCAGAACTTCACATGATAGCATTTACATCCAGCGCTCTTGAATTCTTGATTCTGATTGGTCAGAAGGTGTTGATTGATCAATTTTCTACAACAGCAGTTCTGACAGTAGTTCCTTTTTCTATAAGGAGAGGTATATTGAACATTTTTGGAAGGACTTTCCAGTGTCAGAGACAAAGCTATAACTTTTCTGATGAGGGGAAGTCATTGTAGTATCTCTACAACATGAAAAGCTCCATAGTTTTGTCTTATTAACGTCAGGAGAGAAAAAAGAGAGATAGAGAGAGACTATGTTGTCGTTTACGTTATGTGTTGCTGTAAGTTGATTCACTGATATTTCACGATATTCAATGTCACTATAAACAGAACGAATGCAATGCGTCATTCTTTAATAAATAAAAATTGTAATCATTGGCAATTTGCTGTAGCATAAGAAGAATAAAACACTTCAGGGGGGTACCAGTAAGTCCGCTTCGCATCAGGCTATATCACACCAACCTGTCACTGATTATTTTCCTATAACAGTAGTTTTAACAGTGTTTTATTCCTAATATAAATTAAACAGAAGTGTTTCGACATTGTTGCCACCAATGAAAGAAGTAGACTCCAGACTCCTAAATCCTAAAGCATGAGTTCTTCAGGACTAAAGTTCTACCAATCGAACAGAAAGGGGGAAAGTCATAGGAAAGTAAAACTGTTAGCAAAATCGTCCTGACCCAGTTCTTGTTTTTCCTCTTGTTTTTATTGCGCTGGTTGTCTGTTTCACTTTTATATTTCTACCCCTTGTGTGTCGAAAGTGGCTTTTGTGAAAGTGCTTGCCAGAAACCCATTGTAAAAAAAAAATCTGTTTTTTAATGACCTGCCTGGTTAAATTAAATGTTAAATGAAAAACAAAACCTTATCAGATTCGCTGAGGCAGCTCAGGCAGCAACCAACTTTAAGAGCAGGAAAAAAATGGAGCAAAGTTAACAAACTTCCATTTTAACGGAAATGCCTACATAATTGACCTTTAAAGCCAAGCAGTATCAACACTTTGTGCTTCAGCTGCATCAGCACTGTGAATTAAAGTTCCTATGAGAGACTTCGAATGCTTAACTCAGAGTGCGCTGTTATGGTAAAAGATATATGACTTAATGAGCGTACAGTGCAAACGAATCAATGTGGATTTTACACTAATATGCCTCAGTGTCACATGATGAATCGCCAGGTTGCCCTTGGAGACGCTCCTGCATCCCGCCAAGCACACAAATTGTGACTCTGTTGTCATAAAAGCGTTAATAGACTACACTGGTTTTGCAAAAGCATACATAGTGAGCACTGTAATATCTCCCATAAGACAAACACCAATGTGCAGTAAATCACATCTATATTAAACTATGATCATGTACGGTATAAAAAATATTCATTTACTACTCTGGGATCATTAAATGAACAAACCCACACATATACAAGCGTCTAAAGGTCCCGGCATGATCTTTGACGCTCCTTCATGGTGGTCTTCTTCGTACAGAGACAGAGAAAGACAGAGAGAGCTTTCACTAGCCTTGCTGACCTGATTTACAGGTTAGATCTCCAACCACAAGCACAAATCAGAAGGTGTGATAGCCAACAACCAACACACACCACTAAATCACACAGCACACACTGCGACCCTTTAAATCAGACACGCTACAACGAACACACCCACACATAAAGAGCGTGAGTATTGACAGTATAAAAGGTGTAAATCACTGCACAGTCTCACTGCTCATCTCACTACAGTAACGGCTTTTAAATGTTTTTTATATACTAGGAAATACTGTGAATATTTATTGTTCAGTAACAGTGTATACACACATGACCAACCATATTAAGTGTCATTTATAATGTTGTTAATGTTTCAATTATAAATAAGCACTTGATTGTTCATCGCTATTTAAGGTCAAAGGTATTTATAGTCTTTTTTTTTTTAATTACTTACTTGTACATATAACCTGGAAAATATGTAGAACAGGTTAAAAAAAAATTAAGCCATGGCCTAGGCACAAGTGTATTATGTGGTTGAAGAAACCCATTTGGAAGTGTTTTTTTGTGTTTGGATGGGCCATTTGTCAGACATTTTATATTCTACCCAATATAAAATAGCAAAAAAACCAAACAAACAAACAAACAAAAAAAAACCTTTGGCAGCATTTTTCCAAGATGGAGGCAGTTGGATGCAGAATTAGCTATGTTGCTATTAGACAGGTATGTAAACACAATCTGTTTGAAATTGTGAATTAAAACTCTTAGAAGGTGATGCTAACATGCTAATAGCACAGCTTAGAGCTTATAAGACCTCATTACAAAGGAAAACAGGACAACGAATGCACTCATGAGCGTACTGAAAAACCAGTATGCACCAAATTTCACGTATTTATAATGTGACAACATGTAGTTCATTGATGCTATCCTGCTAATACTGGAGCTTAAAGCTCATAAGACCTCATTCCAAAGAAAAACAGGGCAGTGACGGTACTCATGACCATTCTCATAAATCAGTATGAGGCGAATTTTGCCTGTTTATAGTATTATAACTTGATTTTCAAGCAGCTGGATGTGTCATTTATAAACATTTAATTTAACTAATGATTTGTTCATAGCAATTAATTATGCATAGGATGCACATTAGTTATGTAAAGAAGGAATTACGTGGTGCAATGAAAGTTGTTATAGTGTTACCTGCTATATAATAATAATAATAATAATAATAATAATAATAATAATAATAATAATAATGCTGTCCTCAATCAAACAGTGGGAAAAGTAAGACCTTGTATGATGAATCCATCCTTGATATTACTCATAAGTCATATCTTTATCAGCTCCATGTATTGTACCAGCAAAAAATCCCACCCCTTACATCACTGGCTTATTATAAAATCCTCAATTATTAGAGAATGGAATATGGTAGAAGGAATATAATGTATATGTAATTTGACAGTATCCCCATATAGATAGTATTTTCTGGTGCTTTATCCTTTATTCTGAGAGTAGAAACAAAATGTCATGTTGCATTGAGGAGTTTGAAGATTGCTGCGTTGTTACGGGTCAGTGGTGACATGGTGATGGACAACTCTGTGTGTTCTGATAACAGCACAGAGGGCTATGCTTTGTCAGAGACCTCAACCAATGCTTTTTATCCTATGATATTCCTTGCTTTTTAGTCAAACTGAGGTCAGCCTAGTCAACATACACACATTCTACTGGAACAGTATTTGCATCAAGCTAAGTTATTCTCGAAATGGAGACATAACCATGTAGAAACAGTAACCACAACACAGTGAATACTAAATCCAATAAACTACTATACAACAAATTACATTGAATGTAAAGGCTAAATTCTAATATCTATCAATAGCGCGCTGAAAGCATGAGAACAATGTAATCACCTGCCACGACTTTTACTGATAGCCTGCATGAATCTACAGCTGGGCTAGAAAGAAATCAGCCCCAGCATCACTCCATATCTCCATATCATTCTGTGTATTTTTTTATAACCATTGATGGTACTGTTGTGCTCAGTTCTACAAAATTCCAAAATAATCCTCTTTAAGATATGTGTTAGTAGCAAATAATCTGGTGTGCAGGTGAAAAAGTGTCCTTATATTGATATCTTTTTATCTTTGAAATGCAGGGGACTTAGCCCTGCAAGCCCATACCGGCCGCTCCTGAATACAACTGAGAGATATTTCCATTTAGATATACTGTATGTATCATGTATCACACATTCAGAGCACCTCTTGAGAGGAACTCAGTGTTTGCTTCATGTTTAGTCTGTGTCTACCTGGAATGTAACCATATATGTATATATTAAGTGGAATGAACAGATAATGTGTTATAAACAGATGAAGGAAATGGAGATATGCTTTTTTGATTGAGTGTATATCAACATAAAAAAAAGTCACATTGGAAGTGTTTACTTTCATGCAGGTGTGCGGTCAGATATGAAGCTTGTGGGACAAAGATCACATTTGTTTACGTGAATTTGAGTTACTGTGTGATGCATTTACTGGGTACATTCATTCATCATTAGTAACCGCTTGGTCAGTCCTTAGTAACTGCCTGCTTTATATTTAATAACTACATGCTTTATCCTTGGTACCTGCCCACTTTATCCTTAGCAACTGCCTGCTTTATCTTTAGTAACTGCCTGTTTTATCTTTAGTAACTGCCTGCTTTATCTTTAGTAACTGCCTGCTTTATCCTTAGTAACTGCCTGGTCAGGGTTGTGGTGGTTTATGTTAGGCTACTAGTTTGTTTAGATTTAGTATAAATAGAACAAAAATAATAACAACTGCATGAGCAAGTTTAGAAAAAAAAACAGTCCCACACACATCTCTTGCTGAGGTTGAAGAACTGTCAGAGCCAGAATTCACACACCATGCTGACACTGCTGACATTTCTACTTCTGTTTTTTTATTGATAGATTTTTTTAATATTAATGGGAATGAACAGATAATGTGTTCTAAACAGATGAAGGAATAGGAGATATACCTTTTTTGACTGAGTGTGTTTCAGCTTAAAAAAAGTCACACTGGAAGTGTTTCATGCGGGTGTGCGGTCAGCTATGAAGCTTGTGGGACAAAGACTGCATTTGTTTACGTGAACTTGAGTCACTGTGTGACGCATTTGCTGGGTACATTCTTTCATCCTCAGTAACTGCCTGTTTTATCTTTAGTAACTGCCTGCTTTATCTTTAGTAACTGCCTGCTTTATC
>CM040997.1:5099677-5148055 GCA_022985145.1 Pangasius djambal
TAAAGTTCTCCTTATGCCCTTAAAGACTACTCCTACTTAAGGACTTTCCATTACACTACTAACTCGGTTATCTAGCTACTGCCATGATGGAAACCTGGAGTATTAGCAGCCTCCAGAAAACCATATTTATGTTAATACTTTATCTTAGTAAGTGTGAGCAAAGTTAACTAGTTACATGATCAAATTAGCTAGAAATTTAAAAATTAGAAAACAGCACAGTTGAATCCTCAAATCTGATTGGTCAGAAGGAGATTCATTTTCTTTAACAGACAGACACGGCAGATCACAGGTTTGTAATAATGTGCTCATTCTAATATTTTATCATTTCTATAGTAACAATGTGTGCAGGGACTTGTATGGTGGATATTCAGTATAAAATCTTTTGCTGTTGTGAAGGAGTCTCCAGTGTCAGAGCTTTGTAACAAAGCTGTCTTTAAGTTTTCCATCATGCGAAATTCTTGAAACAAACTTGTTTCGCAGATGTCCTGCAACATTAAATGTAACAATAAATGGATAAAGTATTCAGCATGTCACTCTTTAATAACCAAAAATTAGTAATTATATGCAAATTGCTGTGGTATAAAAGGAATAAAAGACTTCAGGTTGTGCTGTTAGTGGAAAATAATCAACTTCTGGGGGGTAACAGTAAATCTGTTTCGCACTGGGATGCATCACACCATCTCATCATTGATTATTTTCCTTTAGCAGCATGCCCTGTCATGTTTTATTCTTCAGATATTACACTTTTCCACTCAGCACAGCAACAGGGTCATCACCGGACACACACACACACACACCCACTGCGGCTGTCAGTGAGATGTGAGGCTTCTGCTTGGGTCTGATTTAGCATGCGAGCCCCAGGCTAATTGAAAAGCCTTACTCAGAGCGGCGCATAGCCAATCAGAGGCCTGGCTCACAGTACTGTTTGCAGTTCAGCTCCCTGGGTGAGGAGTGGAGCCGAGAGCCATCGCCCCCTCGTCTGCGAGCAAACACACGGCAAAAACACACGGCAAAAACACACTCATACTCACACACAGACACAGGCCCCAGTCTGCCTGGCAAGCTGCTCTAACAGCACGTCAGCCAAAGTGGGTCAGCACCACCCCCTCCACACACACACACACACACGCACGCACACGTGTGCACACACTCACATGACACACAGACTCTCTCGTTCCAGCCCTAGTGGAAGCTTCTCTTATGTGTTTGTAAAAATGTACCCAGCTCGAGCACTTGATATTGGAAAGCTGAGTAAGTAATGGCTGCTCAATGATGAACTGATGAACTCGCACTAAAGATATGTTTCGTGTGTTTCCTTTGGGTTATTATTGCATGACAAGAGGTGTGAGGGGCGTTAGAGGTATCATACATCATAATGTATAGGTTTATGTGTTTACATTGCTACACTTATTGTTTGTGAATACACCATATTAGCTTTTATGGTTAATGTTTAATTAGACAATATAAAAGTATGTGGACTGAGAAATAGTCTATCCATCCATCCATCCATCCATCCATCCATCCATCCATCCATCCATCCATCCATCCATCCATCCATCCATCCATCCATCCATCCATCCATCCATCCATCCATCCATCCATCCATCCATCCATCATGATCTAAATGAGGAAAAAGCCCAGATCTTCATCATACAATCCCAGTACAGTCTTGGAATCTTTGATCTATTCACTCTAAGAAAAAAAAAGTTTCTTTGAATATTTAAGGGTTCTTCCCTTTCTCGAGAGGTCCTGTTATAAGCCTTCTCTTATAGGGGAAACTCTCTGTTGTAGGATTCTATGCAGAACCTTTGATGGTTCTGCCAGAGGTACAAGCAGAAGAACCTTTCTTCTAGTTTTGGCCTTGGTTTTGGTTTTTTGAAGAATATAAGTTTAACTGACTTATGAAAAAAACCAATCAGTATATTGATATCATCATGATGTACTTTTCTGAATATCCTGGGTGTTATCAGTTTCTGATGATGATTTTTTTTTTATAACCTCATTGTAACAATTAACCAATTCAGTGTTAATCTGTTGCAATCATTTCACCTTTCCCCCCTTTCTTAAAAGAGACAAATTGTTTAAAAATGTTGATTTAAAAAAAAAAAAAAAAAAAAAAAAGCTAAACTTACACCTTCTTTACCACTATATTGTTGGCTAAAACAAAATGTCACAATATTTATGATCTCCAGGTATCGCAATATGATCTTGTCAACATTATCATTACACTATTTTAAATCCTTACATACAAATATTTCAGTCTTTGCTGGAGCTGCTGTTTAATATTTCTCATTTCCTAATTCCCCTTTTTATGTCTGTGACACTATTAGAGCTTAGGTAAGGAATAAAACACTTAGGGGTGTGCTGTTATAGGAAGATAATCAATGAAGGAGTGGTGTGATGCAGCTCAACATAAAGCAGAGTTACTGTTACCACCCAGAAGGTAATTATTTTCTAAACATGGCATTTTCTTTAAATCGTATTCCTCTTATACAACAGCAATTTGCAGACGACTACAGTTTTATTAATATTATTAATCAAATGGCATTTACATTCATTTCTTCCTGTTGTGTCTTACATTATAGCAGCTATAAACTGTCCCTCTCTCACCAGCTTCTCTTATTTTTTTTCTCTCTCTCTCTCAATGCTAAGACAAAAATGCAGCTTGTCATGTTAGAACGAATCTGGAAAGTGCAAACTTGTCTATCCTGAAGACTTTCCCGTGAAGCAAAACTTAAAGCACTGGCACTGGAGACTCTTTCTATGAATGTTAAATTAACATCTCCTTACAGAAAACGTCATCACATCAACAGTTATGAGATAAGAAAAGACCCTGTGTGTTAGGTATGGCTAAAGAAACAGAAATGTATTAGGAGTGTATTAATATAAACCTGATTTGCCCTGCTGTCAGAGCTGCCGTTATTGAAAATTAATCAATGCTTTCTGACCAATCAGAATCGAGAATTCACCGACGTGGTATAAAAGGTAGCATCCAATATACAGAGACCTGACTTGTCTTGCAGTGTGTTTGTGTATAGAAGATGGAGAGATTGACAGTGAGAAGAAGAAAAGTTGTGTGTGTGTGTGTGTGTTTGTGTGTGTGTGTCAGAGACGGTGACTGTCACAGAGCTTCTGTCGCACCTGTAATGTCACCTTCACACACTTCCCTCGTTCACAAGCTATAAGCCAAAAAAACACACTTTCCAAACAGACTTCTGCTCACACTCACTGACTTCGGGCCTTTTTATGCTCTAAACGAGACACTTTCACACACTATAAATGATTTCTGACAAAAAAAAAAACCCCACCATATGACTTCCAGACGCTGATGGTATAACACACTCCCGAGCTGATGTGTGGAGAAGATGATCACCTGCTGTCAGCCTGGCATTTCTCCCAAGGTGAGTGTGACAGCGGCGCCCTCTCTCATGCAGGTCTCACGGCAGGAAGTGATGGAACGCCGCAGAGCAGGAGAAACGGGTCAGGCGCATATGCATCAAACCCTGTGACGTCAGAGCCACGTTCACACACAGGCTGTGCTCCTGCCTGCTGGGTAAGTGGATTCTGCTGATGCCAGGTTGTTGTTTTTTTTTTGGGCACACACACTACGCACTGATGACGATGACGATGATGACGGTGATTTGCCATGAACCTGCTTGCACTTACACAGAGAGTGTTGAGAAGGAAATAAAAGACACAAAACAACCTGCATTTTGATTGGCACTCTATAAAATCCCCTTTGAAGTTATAGTGCGATTGATACGAGCCTCCTCTCTGTACACACACACATTCATCCAGCGTCTGGACAGATGATTTACAAGAATTAATGGATTAATTTCCATCATATCACCAGCGCGATGAATCATTTCATTAATCACGGCTTTTCACAGGAGAGGGAAATGGCACGTACCACCACATGTGCAGGAGTTTGGTGATTAGTAATAACTTTACAAACGGCACAGGAATGGAGCCGGAACTAATAATCTCACCATCACAGCCAGTTTAATCAAAATGCCAGTCTTACAATCATCTCACACACACACACACACACACACACACACACACACACACACACACACACACACACACACACACCCCAACAACAACAAAACAACCACCTTTACCATTTCATACTCATGCATAATTACACTCTTGGAAACAAGATTCCTCAAACAGTTCTTTGCTTGGGACTCTCTCTTATATGGGAAAAAAAAAAAACCATTGTAAGGTTCCACATAAACACCTTAAGGGTTCTCCAAGAGCCACAAATTGAAGAACTATTGAAAGTACTTGGAACATCTATGTAAGTGTGTGTGCAGATTTAAAACAGATGTTACCAGTCAGAATAAAAGCTCACATTACACTCTTGGGTGTAAGAGTGCTCTTTGGTTAAGTTTAAAGGTTCGACAAAGAACCCTACAAGAGGGCTGAGCATTTTTAGGATGCTTAGAAGGTTTAACCATCCAAAGAATGTTTGAAGAATCATTGAAGAACCCATTGTTTTTAACAGAGTATACAGGTACATTTTTGGTTTTTGTAACCAATGTAATATCAACAGTTTAAGGGTTCTTTGGTTGCCCATTTAGCAGAGCACTTAAAGATTCTCTAGAACCAGAAGGAAAGGGTTCCAAACTAGCACTCTTTTAGGAAGCTAAGAACCATCTACTATACAAAGAACTTGTAGAAGAAGCCTTGAAGTACCATTTTCTAAGGCTGTACACTCTTCTTCATAGCTTCTTTGGTTGCTTAATGGTTCTAGCTGACTATACAGTGAACATATTGAAGAGACTCGTTCTTTCACAAAGAGTGATTTTTGTTCCCCAAAGTACAAATAATGTACATTTAACCACCATTTTACACTTTTAGAAAAATGTTAAAATCTAGAACCCATAAGGTTTCTTTGGTCGCTCCTTTGGTGAAACCCTTAAAGATTTCTGTATAACTCTATAAGGAAAGGGTTCCAGACCCTTATCTACATATAGAACTTTCTGAAGAACCCTTTAAGGACCCTTTTCTAACAGTGTACACCCTTCTTCAAAGGTACTCTGGATGATTAATGGTTATAGCTTTCTAAAAGAGTTCTATGTAAGTATACACAGAACATACTGAAGCATTAAGAGAGAATGCTTCTGCTAAGGGAACAAAACAAAGAACGCTTGAGGGTTCTAAATGTAACATTATTGCTAAGAGGTATTCTTTAGGGTTCTTAGCTTCCTCAGTGGGTTCCTCATCACTCTACGGCACAGGCACATCAGGCGTTACCTACATTGTGTTTTTGCACAGATCTTCAAAGCTGAGCTGCACCCATAATGTTAGCTGTGTACTACTTTCACCCCAAAAGCACTTAAAAGCATTTACTGATGTTATGGGGTTTTGTTATTTCACTGTTTTCTGAGCACAGCCTTGCTTGGCCGTGGCAGGGGTTTTTCAGCATTAACCTTGAGCCGAGCAGCTCTCTGTAGAACCCCTTATCAGAGGTTTTGAGCTTCAAAGCGTCTCCTGCTGAATGTGAGCGAACAACAGGTTCATTACCGGACAGTTAATGTGGATGTTTCGGTCTTACACAACAGTCAAGTCTGCCTCCCTACCATGCACCAAATTAGAGCGGGACAATTTCTGCTCTACAGACATGAGAGAGAGTGTGAGAATGTGTGTGTGTGTGTGTGTGTGTGTGTGTGTGTGTGTGTGTGTGTGTGTGTGTGAGACAGACAGAGAGGGGGAGAGAGAGAGAGAGAGGGTATAACACACTGACAGGGAGCTTCACATGTTCTTCAACTCAAACCATAGCAAATGACCATCTTATATTATTATTCAACAGAATTCCCACTCAAGGTCATTTGAGACGAGGCCGCACTAAGCCGCACTAAGCGTTCGTCCCTTAACAGCAGGCTTAACTGCAATGAAGATGTAACTAGTACCATTTGTTTAATTCTCTGAAGTAGTGTGTCCATGGTTAGAGAACATAAATGCTGAGGAAGTGGAGCTTCAGCTCTCTGTGAGTTACGGTCATTACTGGAGGGAGGAAAGCCAAGAGGGCATTATGAGGGTTTTTCTGATGCCAAGATCTGCTTTAAAACATCTCCACGGCATGACAGGACGGGGACGTTTCTTCACTTAGAACTGCCGACTGGGATGAATAATAACCGTGCACTCTTGTGGGGAAAAGTTATATCTAGAACCCTGTAGTGTGCTCCAGTTTTTTTCTTTTAACACATCAGTTCAGAACCTTGCAACAAATGTTTTTACTTTCAGAAAGGATTTCTAAGTAGATCCATTTTAGGGAAATAAAACTCTGTATCTCCTGACATTTTTAATAACGTGTGAATGTGCAATGTCATAAAAAAAAGTGGTACTTATCTGTAGTTTTAACTAAAAGCTAGGAACCACCGACTTTCCAAAGAATGGCTGAAGAACGCTGTTTTTTGAAGAGTGTACAGGTTCATTTTTTGTTCTCTAAGGTACATTCAGTGTAAATGTAACTTTTATAGTACAGTTTTTTTTAAAAAGGTCAAATCTAGAGCCCTTAAGGCTTCTTTGGTCACTTTCTTTTGGAAACCCTTAAAGGTATATTCTATGTAGAATCATAAAGAAAGGGTCCCAAAGTACATCTCTTTTAGGAAGCTAAGAATGGTGGTTATTGAGAGTTATTTGGATGGTAAATAGTTCAAATGAACCTGAGCTTTAAGCAGTGAAGTTACAAAAATATCAGTAGATGCTTTTAGGTGCATTTTGTGGGGAAAGTAGTACACAGCCAGTGTTTGGGGGTCATAGCACTTATTTCAAGATCTGTATATAAAGACAACAAAGATAAAACTCAATCATGTGCATGAATGGCGCCAATCAAGTGCTCAGTTTCTGTCAGACAATTCATCATAAAGGAATAGATGGCTATATAAAAGCTAGCTGGAGTCGTCTCGAAGTAACATTTTGCAAAAAACACTGACACCAAGTCATAAAGTGCCAATGAAATGGCTTGAGAGTTATGATTTGATTGTGTATGTTGACGTATTTCCTTTTGAAACAGGAAGTCACGAGGGGAACGTGACTGATCTCTTGACTGTTCAGCCAATGGCATTTGAGACCAACGACACCTTGTGCCAGATCCAAAGTTAACCAGCTAATTAATGTCGCTGAGTGTTTAAAATCAATCTTGTTTTCAACTGTAGAGGAATTCTCACACCCAGTTTGTCCATTGCTACATTATCTTGTTCACTGTTGTAGAACAAAAGTTTCCAACCAGAGTGCCTCGGTTTGGTGCCGGTTCATGGCTCGTTTGTTCCCACCCCACAGCATTCTTTTATCTTTTTGCCGTGGCAGTGAGAAAAGGGGAAAAACTAATGTTAAACATGCTGCAGTTTGACAACTGTGGTTCATCAAAACAAGAATATTGAGAAATAAGGTTATAGCAGAACTTTCTCCCTGTTTCTCTCAAACACACACACAGAAGAGCTCGTGAGGTTTTCCTAGTGACGTCATACTTGTTTGAGCTGAGACGGAAATCTTGGAGAGGGAAGGAGCACCAGCACACACACAAACTCCACCAACCTTTTTTTGTTTTTTAATCACACAGTGGATGGTTTAGAAGAAGAACTAAAGTAAGATCAAAACAACATGAATGACCCATGTTTGATGCTAATCAGCAGCTACTGTAGAGTGATAACCGCAGTTTGTTTATGGAGCAGGATACAATTTGCACAGGAAGAATCATCCAAACATTTTACCCTTTTAGTAAAATTAAAAGTAGAATACCTTTAAGACATATTTTTGTCCTGTTTATAATATATACTGGTTTATTTGTGTCTAAAGCACAAAGAGACTCTTACAAAAAGCTCTAAAATGACAATTTGGAGCAGACCCAGTTGCAACCTGCCCGATGACTAACATCAAAATGACCCAAGATCAGCGAAAACATCTTATTTGTGCATAAGACCATCAATTTTGCCATCTGGACTTTTGACGCCATTTCAGATCCACAAACTGGAAAATTTGGCATAATCAGTGCTTATGCAACACATGGTTAAGTATTTAAGCAAGCATTCCCTCTTCCCATTACACTACACCGGTGCTAACAGCAGCAGTAAGCTACAGTATGTTACACGCTGTATATGAGTGCGAAGTTAAAATGATTAGTTGGCTAAAGTTTCAGGCCGCAGGCGAGTTTTCTGTCCACACAAACACAACCACCAGGTGAGTTACTTGTTCGTTCTTTATTTAGGAAGAGAAACAAAATGCCCGGTGTCATTGTGCTTTTACATTGTTCAAACATTGGGCAAAAATAAATAAATAAATAAATAAAAGAAACCCCTAGACGGGGTGGAAAGAAACTTCAGAAATAAGGTCATTTGATGCTATAATACAGTTTTGTAGAAATGTTTAATTCCAAAGAATTATTTACAAGCAATAAACAGCTCCCTTTTTATTCACTTGTAATACAAAAGCAGAGGTTCAGCTAATACAAGGCCAGTCTACCTGAATCTCTAAAGTTTGTGCTACTATTTATTTTAGTTATTCCTCAAACAAAATTAAAAAAAAGTCGGAAGTGTTCGCGAAGAAGTGCTTTTTATAGCGGTCTCTCTGTCACGTGACACAGTGCACGCGAGCAGTGGAAGGTTACCCTCCGTGTGTCCGAAAGCACACCCTATTCACTATATAGTGCACTACTTAGGGTGTTTGGCTGTTTCCAATTGAGTGTAGCACATCCGGAACACTCCTGAAATCCCACAATGCTCTGCACTAGATTAGTGTCCCAAACCTAGGAGATGCAGAACGTCCATCACATAATGCACTTTGCAGTTCATTCTGTAGGGTATAGGGAATCGGGAGTAGGGAACAGGGAGTAGGCTGTAGGGACTAGGGTGCCATTTCAGACACAGGGTTAGAAACGCCGCTCGACCCTCGTGCACCTGGGAAAAAAGGGTCTCGGCGGCACCACGTGACTACGACTCTACAACTACTCTAAATAAGAGGCAGGCAGTGCATAACCGCTTAGAAAAGACTCCCCTAATACCCCCCCACCACCCCACCCCAACCCACTTACCCCAGCATAACCAACCCCCAGCCCACAGTCTATATCCACTAATACTACACTGGCATTTCCCTGATATTGAGCTTCTTCTTCTGCATGACTACTAACTGTATTGGATTAAAATCGTGATTAAAAATGTTATAGCTATTATTCGTTTATTTCTTTTGTTTGTTTGTTTTAAAAAATACCATGCATTATTGCTCTATTAATTTTTAATGACTCCCGAGAAATATTGCAGACTGATTCTAACTAGATTTTCGCAGAACAAAAACAAACAATAAATCAAATCCGAAGCTTGATAAAATTGGCATAGATTTCATCATTTTTTTGCATGCAACAAATTTATAACGTGGCAAACAAACAAACAAACAAACAAAAACAGAAAAGTGGCAAATGCTTTGGCATATTAATGGCGAAGGGAAAGCTTGGCAAAAGAACAATAAATTAAAGTGCAAATGAACCTTTTACACGACTTGTATAAAATAATAAATAAGTACATAAATAAGTTAAATAGTTTTACCTCGACGCTGAACACTTTTGTGGCCACTGGCAGCAGTATAATGTGATCCAATACTTAGAAAAGGTTTGACCTTTTAATTGAGAGAGTTAGACATTTTCAATGTCTTCTGAGTTTTGTTTTCTTTTTTTTTTTCTTTCTTTTTTTTTTTGTTTTTTTAATTTTTTGGCAAAATACGTTGCTATTTTCGGCCTGGAGTTGGCGACCAGCTGGGGGGATGATGGTTACGCTTGGAAAAGAAAAGTTACATGCGAATAATCCAAGTTTTCCTCAGTTCTGTTGTTGCAGGAGAGAAAAGCAAAGTTGTGGGCGCACTCTGACTCCCGTGGCTCTTTCATGAATCGGGTCTGAGCGGTGAAAAGGCTCCCTTGAAGCACGCCGACTCGTAGTGCTTGTTCAGGTACGACTTGAGCGCGAAGGTCTTGTTGCAGCGCTTGCACTTGTAGTGCTTGAAGGCCGAGTGCGTCTGCATGTGAGCGCGCAGGTTGGAGCGGTCGGCAAAGGCCTTCCCGCAATGCGCGCACCCGAACGGCTTCTCGCCCGTGTGCGAGCGCATGTGGCCCTGCAGCAGCCAGGGGCGGCTGAACGCCTTGCCGCACACGTCACATTTGTGCTTGAGGTCGTGCGTGAGCAGGTGCATGGCCATGGCCGGCATGGACACGTACACCTTGCCGCACGTCGGGCACTTCTTGGCCATCTTGCTGTCCATGCTGCGGTGCGTCTGCTTGTGGCGGCTCAGGTTGGACGACGTGGCGTAGCTCTTGCCGCACTCGTTGCACGTGTGGCGTTGCGCGCTCCTCGCGCTGCCCACGGCCCTCCTGCGCGAGCGGCCGTCTGTGATGAAGAAGGCGTCCACCGTGTAGCCCTCGCTCACCGCATTGTCCCCGTTGATGTACCCGGTGGAGATCTCCGAGCGCGGGCTGTCGGGCTGGTCCGAGTCCGGCGCGCCGTAATCGCTGTGCAGGCTCTCGTAGATGGGTCCCGGCGAGGGCACTTTGATGCCATTTTCACTCTCTGCTTCATACACAGACGGGGTTATGTAGTCGCTGATGTAACCTGCCGCTGGGAGGGAAAGAAAAGAAAAAGCAACAGTTTAAGCAGCGCCGACTCGACTCGAGAGGAAGCAGTGTGTCAGGTGCTACATTCTGACATGCAACAGTCTATTTCTGCTAGTTTCTCTCTTCCTTTCCGATTTTGCACGCTCCACACTAGAAAACGAGGGTTGCATTCAGTAACAGACTTCTCGTGAAGGTATTCTCTCATTCTCTGCAACACTCCCACCAAGAAATCAATACATCTCCATTTCAATTAGCGGGGTAACCCGTTTAAGGACAAAGGCGGCTGATCTCGCTTCAGTCATAATTGCATTTGCACTTGTGACAAAGATCAGAGCAGAAATAGGTCGATCTGCACATGCACGAGACACCTTCCATGAGACACGCACACGCACGTGCGCATGAACAGTGTGGAAATGCATTTGCGGACAAAATGGTTTGGAGAGTGTTGTGTGTATTATATAGAGCGGAAATAATGGCTGCAAACACGATCAAGCGTGTGTGTGTGCGTGTGTGTGTGTGTGCGTGTGTGTGTGCGCGCGCGCGTTTGCCCGAGTGCAAGTGTGAATAATTCCATGACACGGTTCTCTGACTGTATAAAAACCCAAGATAAAAGATAATAACTTATGTATGAATGTCAGGTAACACGCATGTTCAGTGTTTCTTATATATTTGCAGTCATCCTCTTGATTATGGAGTCTTGCTGCGAGTGAGCAAAGCGCAACACATGAAATTGCCGATGCCAAAATGTGCAGACTCGACAAAAAATATCTGTAACGCGTGACGGTTTTGAGGGGATAAGATACTGTAATGGTGGCTCCGCATGCGCTCTCAGTGAGCACGGATTACACTGAAACAACCCAATAAATAAAATGTAGTGTAAATGATGTGTTTTTTCCATCCCTGACCGTCCTACAGGTCGCCTATTCATCACCCACTCTACAGCAGCGCGCTGTTCATTCCATCATTTTTACCTTTCTCGTGAAATCGGAGGCTGAGGTCCGCTCTGGATCTGCCATAAGAGCTCTCGAGGTCAGCAGACGAGAAATCATCGAGCTTAACCTTTTTGACCAGGAAAGACCTTGGCATGTTTCACGTTGCAGCAAAAAACACACCACTCGTCCGTCCGCCCGCTCGGTCAGGTCTCTTGCTCTTCATGCACCGCCGAGGCAAAAACCCCGTTTTTGGTTTGTTTGTTTGTTTTATTGTTATTTGTATTCTTTTTCTTTTTTTTCTTTTTTTTTTTTTTTGCACCGGTGCTCCTTTGCTCAGACGCAGGCACGGAGCGACGGCAGACACCTCGCCCCCGTTTAGTGCGCTTCTCGTGCCGTCGCGTCGCGTCGCTCTCGGCGGAAATGCAACTTCAGCACCGGATAGCTCCTTTCTCCTGGCGCGCGCACACGCACACAGCACCGGACAGCTCACGTCTCTCCGAGCTGCTCGCGCTACTCGCTGCTCGCGCTACTCTCCTCGCCTTCAAGTCCTGAAATCTGCAGCCTGGTGGTCGTTACTTCCAGTTGTTTCTTTTTTACTCCCCCCCCCGAACACTTTTTTCCCCTTCCTTTTATATAACCATTTGGGCAAATCGGAAAAAAAAAAATCTCACACGTAGAAAAAAAAAAAAAAAAAAAAAAAAAAAAGGAAACCGACCGAAACTGGTGAGCAGGTCTGCACGCGTCCGCGAGCCGCACGGTCTGAAGGCGTCGCGCTTTCTGAAGTCTGATGATCAGCTGCTGGGATTTATATAGCTGTGATCAGGTGGGAATGAAGATGGAAGTGCTTAATTTAATCCATAAAAAATCTCCTGGGACTAACATTGAACTAGATGATTTAATGACGCTATGACACGTCAACGCTTTCGCCATTTTTACCCCCTGAAGGAAAGTTCCTGGATAACAGAGCAAGACAGACATATGGTAAAACGATTTTTTATGCGTCCTCTTTAAATGTCATAATCATCTTTATGTCTTTAATGTCTTAATCGTAATTATATGTCATAACAGTTTCTACACTAATTTAACAAATTATTTCTATAGGTAGCATTTCACACACATTTGGCCATGATGCATGACTTTTATGCATTACATTACATAAATGGGTTGTTAAATAAATCTAGCTGGTGTTATTGTATTCACAGAAACTATTATGGGATGCATAGTGGCAGTGTTCACCTTTTTTTGTTTTTCACTGTTTCAGTGTGCATTAAATAAATCCTCCCTCCCGCGCTGAACTTTTCTGTAAACGCTGCGGTCGCCAACCAAGAGATCAGCCGCCGGCAGTGGCCCCAGGCTCCCAGGTCATTGTTTTACATCACAGCCCATAAACCAATGGCTTTCTTCTCATGCAAATAGCACGAATCGAGTACCAGAAGGTCCGCTTCGTCAGTGATTCCTGCAGAAGCCATATGCGTGCAATTAAGCGCGATCAGGAGGAGAGAGAGAGAGAGAGAGAGGGTCATTTCTGTCTTTCTGCTGCCCGACATCATGTTTTTCAGTGTTTATTCCTACAACAGGACGCGTATTGAAGCCTCCTGGTTTCCCAAAACATTCTATGCATTCCACATTAACCTCTGATTGTACATTTATTGGTGCTGTAAAACTGCATGCCCTGTGTTATACCATCATGCACTTGATTATAACCTCAGTCCTCAATCAAATTCTTTCTTCTTCACTGCCTGGCTAATTGTTGCTGCGTTTGGTCGAGTAGGTTTTATTGCACTGCGCGTGAATAGATGAGCTGGAGCCTACGAGCGTCACCTTGTAAGGTTAAAGTTGTAAAAGATTTGCAAAAAAAAGTGCAGAGCTGGCTCTTTCATGCTTTGGTGTCCTGTATGGAATGCAAGATGTTGTTTACTGAGCAAGAAAGTTGGAAAGAAATGTGAGGGGAAATGAATGAGAAGCATTGAACCAAACCAGTGAAACATTGAAAGTTCAGACTTATTTGAGCATGCATTAAATTTATTTAAATTCAGGTCTAATGCACGAAGCAGGTATGAACTAACAGCTCGTGCACCCGCTTACGGCTCAGGTGCGCGCTTTGGAAAGCTCGAGGAAAGCAGCAACAGCGCGCGGCGACCGGATGAGGGAGAAGGACGCACGAGTGTTCTCGAGCAAAGTGCTGAGTTCAGCTGAAACACACACGCGCGCGCGCACACACACACACACACACACACACACACACAGAGAGAGAGAGAGAGAGAGAGAGAGAGAGAACGCTCCTTTGCATTTGCATAATAATAATAATCCTCGGTGCACTGGAACTCCGAAGCGACTTGTCGAGGTCCGAATCAAAGAAAGCCGCTGACATTTAATTCCGGTGCGTTGCGTTTTCACGCACACGTATTCAGATCAGACTGTTGCTGTGTAAACAAGGCTCTTCATCTGTTTCCACGGGATGTTGAAAAGGTCAGAGTGAAGGAGCTGCGTTTGGGTGCGTTTAATATAAACAGATTGATTCAACAGGATCCATTTTATTTGTAACAATACGCACTGTCACAGAGCAGCTTTACAGAAGTCTGGATGTAGATTTAGATCCCTAATGAACAAACCAGAGGTGACAGAGGCATGGAAAAGCTCCCTAAGGTAACACGAGAAAGAAACCTGCAGAGGAACCAGACTCATAGGGGAACCTGTCTTCTTCTTTCTTTACGTAATCCCTTGTAGTTCTGTGTTGTTCTCTGTTTGTCTTATGTAGCATCTTGGTCCTGGAGAAACGTTGTTTCGTTTCACTGTACTAACTAGCTGTATATGGTTGAAATGACAATAAACTCCACTTGGCTTGACTTCTAAGTGATGCCAGATAGTGAGATTATAAATCATTACAGTATATAAACAAACAGTACGGGGTGTGTTTACAGGATGTTCAGTATGAGCAGATTGTGAATAAGAATCCTGGGATGAGTACAGGACTGCAGTCTTTATGATTACAGCAGCAGCTCTGCAGGTCAGATTATCCACGGAAGCAAGCACAAGACTTGGGCATGTTTCAGATGTGCTTGCTGAAGATCTTTTTCCAAAACCATGGATAGTAAAATGTCCTGCTTTGCTGTTCTAATAACCTCCACTCTTCTGCAAAGGCTTTCCACTAGATTTTGAAGCGTGGCTGTAGGGATTTGCTCATTCAGCCACAAGAGCATTAGCGAGGTCAAGCACTGATGTCGGGCGAGGATGCTTTGTGCACAGTCGGCTTTCCTGATTCATCCCAAAGTTTTGGCCACTTGTGCTCTTCCACTTTAAAATTAGCAAACGATGTCTTCATGGACCTCGCTTTGCACACAGGGGCATCGTCATGCTGGAACATGTTTGGACCCTTTAGTTCCAGTGAAGAGAAATGTCAATGCTACAACATACAAAGACATTCTAGACATTTTTGGATGTCCAACTTTGTGGCAACAGTTTGGAGAAGAACCACATGTTGTCCGGTGTCCACATACGTTTGGCTTTATATTGTATGTCAAGACATATTTACACTGAAATGCTTACGGCGAGACGCAAGTAAATTGTTTACAAGTAACATAGTTTGCAGTATATACAACACACACATACACACAAAAGACAAGAGCAACAACAGTCAACCACTTTAAGCAAATATGATGATATGAATTAGAATAAACTAAGCACGTTATATTAATGTGTTTTTTCTACTATGTTATTATAACATAAGTAACATCTTACACAGGGACTTGTATGGCGGACAATCCGCTGTACATAATCTAACCCTAATAATTAAAAAAAAACATATTACAAAATGTGCTGTTATTCAACAAAGAAAAAATGTATAATCATCTACATGGTGAAGTTTTCTGTAAAGAGATGTTTATTTAACATTTATGGAAGGAGTCTCCAGTGACAAGCTGTGTTTTTTTGTTATTAACTAGATAAATCAAGAGAATCAGTGAGGGAACAGCTTTATAGCTCTTTATATAACTTTATATAAAGTGATACCAGGAACCTTATGGCTGTTCCGCAACTTTATATATAACTATAAACATATAATAAGTATGACATGTCATTTAGTAATAAATCAAAAATATTAGTAATAAATTGCTATGGTAGAAGATGAATAAAACACTTTGGGACATGCTGTTATTAGAAAATAATCAACTTTAGGTGGTAACAGCAACTCCACTTTGTGTCTAGTGACATCACACCGTCTTGTCATTGGTTAATTTCCTATAACAGCACACCTGCAAGTTTTTTAATTCCTTACGTGTATAACCCTCCACAGTTTCCCTAATCAAAAAGAGAGCCACAGAAAACCTTTTTTTAGAAACTAAGACGGAAATGAAAAAAAAAAAGTATCATAATAGTAACACGTCTTTAAAAGTTATTCGAGTTTTGTTTGGCTGTTTGGAGTTTTCACTCAAACCGTGTGTTCCTGTTAAAGTAGGTGGTTCTTGGCAACATTTAGTAGCAGATTGTGAGACTATGTGAGGTATAACAGAAGATTACAAACTGTGTGATGTTTAGCAGCGGTGTAATTTCAATCGAGTCAACAGTTGCTGCTTCCAGTGCATGGAGTTCATTCATTCATTCATTCATTCATTCATTCAGTCATCTACAGTAAGCACTCTATCCTGGTTAGAGTCACCGTGGATCTGGAGTCTATCCCAGGAATGCCGGGCGTGAGGCAGGAATACACCCTGGATGGAACGCCATCCATCACAGGGCAAACACTTACACAGAAAATTATGCAGGAACCTGTAGGGCAAATGATTGAAATGAATAATCTAACTCTATAAATAATTAACAGATTTTTTTTAAGTGCTATTATTATCTTGAAAACAAAAGCGTAATGGGAAGAGATGGGAAGAATTGTTTTATAAAGTAATTCAGTGATATTTTTCTGAATATAAAACCACACTCACATGCCCTCATTGCCCTGTCTCTGCCCCCACAGCGGAGTGCTCTGGCTCGTAAACAGGCTTTACATAATTCTTCAGAATATACACTCGCTGGCCACTTTAATAGGAACACCCATGCTCATTCATGCATCCTCTGGTCTTTTTTTTTTTCCATGTGTCTAGTTTGGGTGAGCCTCTGAACACTGTAGCCTCAGATTCCTGTTCTTAACTGACAGGAGTCAGTGAACCTGTTGTGGTCTTCTGCTTTGTAGCACATACTGTATGTGTCAAGATTTGGTGTGTGCGATGCTTTTCTGCTCACCACATTTGTAAAGAGTGGCTACTTAAGTTGATGTAGCCCTCCTGTCAGCCTGAACCAGGCTGGCCTTTCTCCTCAATCCTTTCTCAAAATATTTCCGCTTTCAAAACTGCTGGAGGTTTTTTGGGGGTTTTTTGCACAGGTTTGTTGTGGCTATTGTGTGTGAAAATCCCAGGAGATCATTAGTTTCTGATATACTCAAACCAGTCAGTCTGGCACCAAGAACCATGCCACAGTCAATGTCACAAGATCACATTTCCCCATTCTGATGTCTGAAACTCTTCATTATCTGCATGAGTTTATGCATTGCACTGTTGCCACATGATTGGCTAAGTGTACAAGGGGTTTCTAATAAAGTGACTGGTAATTGTTTTTGTGTACCTTGCACTGTATACATTTGCATGTTCTGACCGATGGATTGGATGGAAGTGTCATATCTAATTCACATTTGTAAATTGGACACAGTAAGGCATAAATGCCCATAGCTATTTGATACGCCACTTTAAAGCTATGAATGTAATGCTCGGCTCTGTTAAATGATGTGTAGGGGGCTTTTGTTTTGTTGAGTGCTCCAACTCTCAGATCATTACAGCCTATTTTGTTATGAGAAGTTAGGAGAAATCCCAGAGAGGGCACACTGTAGTGCATAACTGCTTAGGAAGTGCTTATTCAGTCCCATGCAAAGCAAAAAATGTTATTAAGCTAAAAGAGTCAGGATGTAGTCTCATAGCAACAATTTAAGCAACAGTCACCTCTGATTTTTTGCCCCTCTCTTGAAAATGATGTGATTATGAGTGTTCCTGGTAAGATCTGATGGGATGTGTTATTAGAGGGAACATAGCAGCTCAGTGAACAGCACATGATAGCTAGCTTGCTAGTTTGTTTCTTAAGCAATATTAGGAAATAAACAGAAACAAATTTCCAGCGTGACGATTACTACTAATATGAAGTATATATGTATATAGGAAAAGATAACAAGGATAAGTTATAGTTAATTTCACCTAAACACAACCACATCTTCCTTCTTTGTTCAGGAAATTAGCCACTACTGAACTACTGAACTACTGCAACCCCTATTAAATGAGCTGGCTATTTTGCCAGGCAAATTTTATTTGTGTTTGGTATGATTGTATGTACACAATCAAAGCAAACTGCCTATCAAAATTCTGTAAAGGAGGTTCTGCGTAAATAGTTCTATTCAAGTAATTCAGTAGTTTCCAAACCCTGGTCACTGAGTACCCAAGGTGTGTTGGAGGAAAAAATGTACTCTATGACCAGATTCAAAACCACCTGCAGTAGCTGACTGACCTACAGATAATATGTGTGGAGGTCTAGATGTTGCTGTGACCGAATCCTGGAAAAACATCGAAAATGATGAAAAAATAGGGTTTTGACCAATAATATAATGTACTTTGGCACCTCGAAACCATAAATATATTTCACCAAAACAACATGGAAACATTTAATTAGACTACTTTCTAACCTTGCCTTGGCATCTGCCTGCAAAGATTGTATTGTATAACAAGCAACAAGTTTAACAAATGCAGCGTTCAAACCAGTCAGTCTGCCTAAAGATGTCTAAAACCTTGCTGGCTAAGTGTGAGGCTTTGATGAAGTTGTTGGATAGCTATGTGCCACAGCAAACCAACATAAGTCTAATCAATTCATTTTGTATCAGATGTCTGTTGTGAAAATGTCCACGATCCACCTGTAGCATCACATCATCATCAAAACAGAGAAGTTCTGTACATACACGTTCTGTATAGATGACAGGGATTAAGTTTTGAAATTTCGAGAAACTGAGTGAAATTGGAAATGAAACTGAGTGGCCTAAAGAACAGACATTTAGCCAACAGAACAGAAGTGAGTGAAGGAATCAGGGATTATTTCCTCACCAACTTCCTCATCACACCTGTAGATTCTGATGATTTCAACCTGATGCTGTGCGAACTTTTTTGGCAGGATTAAAAAAAATGTATGTATATATATAATGTATTTGTATCTATTTAAAATATATTACCTGTTCATTCCAAATAACATATTCAATTACATATAGAGATATTCACACAACATGCAGTTAGTCTGATGTATTTCATTTCAAGTGTGGAAAAAAAAAAACAGGAGGAAAAAAATACACTGGAGCCTATATATTACTGTGCTTTCTTTTATATAGCTTCAATTGATTTTCCTTCAGCAGTCTAACAAATACTGACATATTGATAGTGTTGCACTCATAACATCAACACCAAATACTTATAAAATAACCTTAGTTTTAGGTAACTTAATCCATGATAGTGGTCTTGTGTAGAAAACCATTTTTTATTATACACCTCAATCCATCTGAGGATGTAGTCCATCACTCATATCATACACTTTGTCTGTGTGGAGTGAAGAGGGTGGGAGAGATGTGGGATCAGAACACCACAGAAATGATCTCTTCTCCTGAAGTGGCACAATTCGTCGCTTTCGCTGAAGCCTGTGTTTTCTTTAGCACCCCGATGCATATGCATAGAGGCAGTTTCTGAAATAGAAAAGGATTAAATGTGATGCTGATGGCCCTACAGATCTGAATAAACTGCAGCTTCACAGTCTGTTAGTACTACTTATTAGATCTGGTGATAGGATGAGAGTAATATACCGTAATTAGCAGGCACCGCTAACTCCAGCAATATGGCTGATTGTAGAGCTCCATTCTGGAGCTGGGATGTTGCGAGCCAATGAATGAGAATCAAACTGCATTGAGAATAAATTAGCATGCCTTACTTTGGGTTTGCTAACTGTGAGCCATATTCAGAGCTGTCAAATGAAGTCCAAACGTTGTGTCAATATTTACACGGGGAAGGTTATGTACGTATTTAGGGACAGGTTACTCAGTCGCCAAAGCTAATTTTCTGGGCTCTCTCCTCTAAGGTTGCCAGGTGTTTTTAAATAGATGTGTCCCAAACAGGGTTTGTTTTTTTCAATAGCGTCTAGACCACCATTTTTAAACATAAGCATTTTAAGCTTGAAAAAGCAGGGATAAAAAATCTCGACTAAAGAAGAAAAAAAATTTTTCTTTGCTGTCAAATGTAATATGATGTAACATAAAGCAAGAGACCATTTAAAAATGAACAATAAAATGGTTAATATGATGATAAATAAATGAGGAGATGGAAAAGAATTGAAAGAAACATCTGATATTATCTTCATGAAGAGTCAGTGTAATTATTGCATTATTCCCTGTAAATTTGGTTTAATATGGTTTCCACCCATATGGCTTCCACCCTCATTATTCAACAGCTCATAAAATAGCACTTGATCTAGCACATCCTATTATTTAGCATTTTGTTTTATATCATGCGCTGACAGTGTATTTGTGCAGACAACTTAATGTAGCCCGTAGATACTAAATCACGGTCCTGAAATCACAATGTGTAGATTTTAAATGGACAATACTATTAATTCATTCATGAAATAGTAGTGTTATGTTTATGTATTTAATATTGGCTTTAAATGACAACATACAGCCCACAACATATTCTAGCATTATGTATTGTGGTTATATCATACTGTCTGACAGTGGTTCCTCACTTGAAACGAAGTCATGCAATGAAAATGCTCATAAGTCAGAAGGTCAGAATCACGCTTAACTGAGACATGCTTCTGTAGTTACACCTGAGGTCTCAATACCAGCATACAATTTCTGTATTAAAACCTCACTGCATGCACTTGACTCTGAATACATCCACATGTGATCATATATATTTCTGATGCAAGAAAAAAAAAAGGGGTGATAATGAAATATTTGATCTCACTTGGAATGTCCTTTGTTTTGAGTGTTAATGCTAATGGAGTTTTACTCTCCAGGTTTATGAGGGATCTGCTCAGTTCCTGTCCTCATCCTCCGCTCCACTGCCCCTGAAGATAGGGACCACCCCTGACCCTTGCCCTTCTGACCCCCATGCTCCAGTGGTCATTAGGGAGAGGGGGAGGATGAAGACTCTGCAGGGTCCCCAACCCCTTTGCCCCTCCTTACACTCTAACAAACACATGCATAGCTCACATGTGGGGCTTCTCTTGAGAAAATCACCTATCACCCTAATCTGTGTGCCTCTCCAGACTTGAGAGACATTAATCTTATTTGTCGTAACCAGTCTCTGGGGAGTGGACCGCACCGGGCCGACCCCTATACCCAGCTGGGGGATGAGGGGTTTGGAGGCCCCATATCTCCCCAAACACACTCCCTGAAGCTAATTTGATGTGAAAGTTAAAGAGGCCAAAATGGGAACAAAGACGACATTATGCAGATTCCTGTTTGATTTTCATTTGCACTCCTTTGTACCCACCCCTCCTTTCCTTTTCTTCTCTGCCTTTTCTCAGTCCTTGCGCGAGGCGATTAGGGAGGCCGAGCCAGGCAGATGAAGCTGCTTTGGCTCACTGATCGTAGACAGGTCTGCCAGCGCCGTTCTTATGGAGTCATCACCTGGCTAATTACAGTGTATTGCGCATTGTTGAACTTGATTATCGTTAGGAACATTGCGGGAGGCGGACGATGAGAAAAGCAATTGGGATTCTTGAAAGGTGGAGCCATTCATGGAAGTTCACCTTGCATTTAAAATCAGTTTCAGAGGTATCAAAGCCCATAGTGAATGCTGAAGAGCTTGTATGCACAAACACACTTCAGACTAACTTAAAAAGCTAACCAACACTGCAAAGCAGCCAGCAGAACTGCCCTCAGCAAGATCTGAGGACCAGTTTTTAAATCCCCTCCACTGCTTGACCTTTAATTGGGTTTATATTTCTGCTGCTTTTGTCTTCGTCGCTGCCATTAGCAGAGAAATGGAGGTGTGAAAACATCCAGGCCACTGGCTTTTAATGAAGAACACCTTAAGAGATTAAAATAAAGAAAAGGCCAACTGGTAAATTGAGGGTACACATGTGGAGCGAGGAACTCTAACCTGTTTTCCATAGAGCCGATCAACAGGGGAATTGGCTAGATTAGCATTTTTATTGCGTGGCAGAGAACAAGAGGGCCCCACAACCCCGAGACCCCCCCTCCAATCCACCCCAACTCTCTTCGGCCCCCCCCGCCCCAAACCCCCATCCGGCTGCTCTGGCAGGCTGAGTTCTCTGTTCCCTTTCTGGTGCCGCAGTGTCACCTGTCCCTCTTCCTCGCAGACGTGCCAATGATGGCACCTCGCCCCTGGCACGTCCCCAAGCTCGGGCCTGTTTGTGTGTGCACCTGTGTGCCTGCTTGTTTTGTTTAGACAAAATGTGATCTCGTACAATGTGCATGCCCACGGATGACTACAGATCAGGTGGGATACTGATCATTCCTAATGGTATATAGTCATTATGAAAGAATAACATGGAAGAACAATCTCTATGGCACGTCTCATAGCAATTCCCTGGTGTATATTTTCCTGCATATTAAAACCATGCAGCCTCACTGTAGACTCAGCGGTGAGTCAATCTGCTGTGTGTTTTCTCTCAATAGCCAGCAGCTACCAGCCATGTCTCAACCTCCTCCAATACAAACACACACACCCACACGCTGCGGTCGCAGTATGGGATGACTGCTGTGAACTGTACTCAGTGCACCAGCGTGGGAGAACCAGTCTATGCTCTTCGCCTCCTTTGTATGTGCGTATGTGTCTCTGTGTGTGTGAGATCAGAGACGTCTGCTGAGGGCTCTGAGGAGTGGCCATGTATCAGATTCTTCTCTGCTGGGCTCTTTTCAATTAGTCAGAGCTTCCCTTCCAGCCTTATTGCATCCTTTTACCACCTGAGGAAGTTGCCATGTGGAATTCTATTAAGAGCCGGCACAGGCTCAGCCAATCAGACATGCAGCTCGCTCACTTGCCTTTCCTCGACTTCTTTATAAGCAGATTTTTGTATAAGGTGCCAGTTGTGTGTGTGTGCGTGTGTGTGTGCGTGCGTATCAGATAAGGTTGTTTTTTTTTTTTTTGGAACATGGAGCAGCCTGTCGATGGATTGCACATCACTGTTCTGTAGTCTGCACAGGTTTGTGTGGAGAGTGCAATCTCATTATCCTCTAAATGGGAGAAGCAGAGTCTATCAGCGTCAAGAGACCAACATCAGGTACAGAGGAATGGGGGCGTTTGTAGTTCTCAGAACAGATAACCTCTTGCTTTTTCTCTTCCCCTCCCTCACTATGTCTTGTTTTTATCTTCCTCCTTCCTCCTCCACTCTTTCTCTCTCTCTCTCTTCTCTCATTTAGGGACGATGCTATGATGTGTTGATTGCGCCGCTATGCAGTCTTTCTCTTATTAGTGCCGGACTGAAATGTGACACCACTGCACTGACTCAGCGCATAGCATCCTATTAAAGTATGGAGATAATGAGGCCTGTTAGATGTGACAAGCCTTACAACGCTGCACAATGCTTCTTCTGGTCCATTGAAAGATCACTTGAAATTGACTCGGAGGCAATTATCGAACCACCTGTGTCTTCTCATCTGCTACGGGCTTGTCGCCGTCTAGTCGACCCACTTGTCCTTGAAAAAGATTAGATTTCCCAGAATGTGTCACAAGGGCAAGGTAATTCATACTACACTACAGAGTGTAGCAAAGCTTCAGCGGGTGCCAACTTTATCAGGTGCCAACTAAGACAATAATCTATTTCTTAGTGTTGATAAAACAAGAGATTGTTTACTTCAGGAGGTCCTGCTGGGATCTCGGCCCACTGCACATCAATGGCGCCAAAAGCTCCAAGTTCCTTGGAACTTTGCATGTCATGGGGCACCTCACCTGGACCCCCAAACACCACCTACCTAGCCAAGAAAGTCCAGCTGCATCTTCAAACCACCCCTCTTCCATCCTCACCAAGGACAATGTCAAAAAAAAGTTTCCTGACCACCTGTCTGACTGATTAATATTGGAACTGCGCCATATCAGACACAAGACCCTACAGAGGATTGTAAGAGCAGCCAAGAATATCATCTCTACCAACCACTGATACATTCTACCACAGGTGCTGCAGCCACAAGGCCACTAGCATTGTGGAAGACTCATCCTACCATTCCCATGGACTCCTCACCCTGTTGCAGTTTGGTAGAAGGTACTGGAACATCCATGTCACAACTACCAGACTCTGCAACAGCTTCTTCCTTAAGGTGGTTAGACTATTCAACACAGTTCTGCTCCAACATGAACTCCAAACCCTTTGACCATCACTGCACACCAACACTTTAAAAATAGAGAATTATCTCGTGGCATGTATTATGCTGCTATGTGCCATTTTTACCTTGATCTTGCTTCTGTTGGACACTGCCACCATCCTGCTGCTATTAGGACAATTTAACTAGTGCATAGAGAGAGAAAATTGTTTTCAGTGTTTTCTGGTCATATCCTGCTATGATAATTCAACTGCCTAGTTATGTTCAGCTCTTTCTCACCTACATCATATAATCCATCCAAATATTGTTCTGTTGTCCTGTCTTGAGTGCAGTGTCCTTTCATGAGTATAGCTAATTTAGCTAATACCTGTACACAACAGATATAGATAAGATCAAATTATCATTAACTAGTGCATTGTAATGTGTGATGATAAGGCAATATGCAACTGAGTAAAACTGGCGTGTTATGTGTTTGGGGAAAACCAACACTTGTAGTCATAATTCCAGGCAGACAGGATCAAGATGATCCATAATCATAAACAAGAATACAGGCACAGGTCTAAACACAGAAGTATAACTAGACACACAGAAACAGGGAAAACAAAGAAACAAAGGCTCATTAATTCACATTAACAATAAACAAGACTTCGCAACCAGACAAAGGAACGTGAGTGTATATAAAGAGAAACTACTCAAGGGTGGAGGGGGAAGAGACATGACCAAACTAAAGATACATGTAGAGAACACAAAACAAAAACATGAACGAAGCACTTGTCACACTTTGAACCGCACCCCGTAATGAGAGGAGGAATTTGTGATACCTGTTACCTACTTGGCTAAATTAGCCAGGCTAATGATTATATCAGAAAACACAGATATTGTTACAATCCATGTCCATCCCTATTAGCAAGGTAGACCTGCATCTGATTCAAGTCCTCCTACACTACAAGCCTAAACCCTATCCCACACAATGCTTTACAACACGAAACAATGCATTAAACACAATTATCCAGTGTAAAACACACTCCACCCCCTGGATTTTTGGCTCGACTCCACCCAGCTCCACCCATGTAAGAGGAGCTGGATCAGGTCCAACTTCATACCATGGATTTTTTGTTCGCCAGTGAGAGATACATGCTATTATCTGTCTTTTGTCCTGACTCATATAGCTAGCTAACATTAGTAGCAGTTAGCTAACAAAGCCATTTGCCCATGGCTTAACTTTATGTGCTGATCGTCTTAGCATTCGTAACCCAGCTATTTCTCTGAAATCAGGACGTCTGTTCACAAAGTGATTTTGGTCACTTCAGAAGTTTCTTTAAAATCAAACCTTTTACCCAAATCCACTGATCCTCTATTTTTAGGAGGTGATGTATGTACCTTGTAGGGCACCTCACATCCAGGTGCCTGGTTTATACTGGTTTTGTACCAGGTACTATCGCACAAACAATACCAGCCTTTTGCAAATCCAAAATCCTAGTTTCAAAATCCAGTGTTGTTAGCATCTGGCATGAAAACAAGACAGTTGGGAAGTGACTGACCAGAAGGATTAGAGAAAATATCAACACATCTCAAACAATCCGAGTCTTGGTTCAATTGCTAAAATGGAAATATTGTGGATTTTTCATTGTTTGGAGGGACTATATACATTTCTACTTTGCACTTGTATGCTACAAAGGTAAACTGAGGCAGATGCTTGATTAGGAAGAGGCCCAGATTTGCACCTTTGGCCACTAATAATGTCTGTGTTTGGATCAAGTCTCAAGTGAGAAGTTCTCAAGTCTAAAAAAAAAAAAAGTCTATGAGCACTTTCAGTTATGCAATGCTTTGTCCATATGAATTGCACCATGGGGTGTTTTATTCCTTGGTGCGGTTCATTTAGGGTGCAGACTGTATCTCAGTACTTAATGTTGTGTCTGTGTTGTTATCTTTGGCATGGGTGTGTGTTTATGTTCATACATCTGTGTTTTTTTGAAGTCTGAGCACAAACAGGATAAAGGGCTTTGGGCTCTTTTTCCTACACTGCAATGCCTTTGGAGTGCTTTGGGGCGCATGCTATTGTGTTGTGCTGTATCACCCCTGGTTCCCTGGGGAGCGAGTCTTCATGCTTTAATCAGTGATTTGGATGCAGTGTACATGCCTGAAGCAGTGAGGCTGCACATTGAGCTCAGCCACTGTGCAGCATGCACTTTTTTAAGCATCTCCTGCAATGACAAAGCCCAGATCCTCTGAATCTTCAAAACAGAGCCATTGACCACTGGCCAGTCAGCTGTCTGGAACTCAAGTTTAAAGACTGCAGCACTGATGGCGTGTAAGGTCACAGTCATGCACAATGGTGTTTGATAGAAATGTGCGTCAGGTTTGGTTTCCATTTTAGCGCTAACTGCATCAGGGTGGTTTTCCTTTTAACAAGGCCTAAGTGTGACAATTTAGATGGAGGAATTGAAGAGGATAAAGGCAGAAAAGCACGGGACAGATTACAGACATGGCTGTTGGCAGGCGGTGACATTCTGTATGCGTGTGCGCTTGTGCATGAGCATATGTGTGTGTGCCGGACCCCCCCTCTCTTTCATCCTCCAGATGGCTCAGGTGATGTTGGCTGAGTTTGTGCATGAGTGTGCGTGTGTGTGTTGTGACTAGGGAGAGGACATGAAGGGGGGGACACTCCATCAGACATATGCACCCTGAATATCGCTATGTAAACATCTGCAGTGACATGACAGGCTCAGATTAATCACCCCAGTCTGGGCAGCCTGCAGTCCTCCTGCTAAGACCCAGCTTGCTAACACTGCTGCTTCGAACACAAAGCAAACATACCTCCAACACGTGCCAGTGTGAGACATGCATAATTGCTGGGGTCCAGATTTCAGAGGCCTGATTCAAAAGATTTGAACCTTGTTCATATTTCAGGCAGTAATAATGTCAGTGTTTCAGTTGAGTTCAAATAGGGAGCATATACATATGCAATGTTTAGTCTGTTTGAATCAAACCCTGGTGTGTTTTCGCTCTCAGTGCTGTTCTTTAGGAAGGTATGAACATAGCAATCAAACTCGGGTGTGGCCCAAATCAATCGTCTCGGCAAGGTGGTCTCAGTCCACTTACAAGTGATCGCTAGAGAGGTTCGATTGCAGTAAGAAAGCGATTCAACTCTGAATCAGCCCGACTGCAGGGAGTGACCCAAGTGAACACACCGTGTATTTTCGGTTGCAGCTTTTTTTGGAGATGTGAGTTGCTAAACTGAGCCACAAAGTGCAAACTGAGCCAAAAGGACAGAGCTGTGAACTGTAGCTCTGTGTTCTGAAGATTTAGACTGACGAACAAAAAGAGAAAATAAACACTGGATGCACACACATAACGTTATAAGCCGGTTATTTTTATAATTATCTACCTATTTAGCATTTCTTTAGTGCCGAGTCTGTGTTCTCAATGCTTGGGCGATTTTTGTTTTCATTTTTCCATCTTCATATTTCTGACCAATGGATGAAAGAATTTTTACGAGGATGTTTTCAGCCCTACAGACCCCTCAGCCATTTTTTTCTGCTTTTTTAAATCGCTGTAACTCTGTGTAGTATGAAACCAAACCAAATAGCAAATGAGCCAAAAGTATCAATTTCAGTTTGATTCCAACTCACAGATGGACTTATAGATGTGAAAGTGTCATGTCATCCCACCATCATATCCAACTCAAATCCATCATCCAAGTGTCCTGAATGGCAGGTGGGGGTTGGGGTGGCTGTAGTAGCTTGTGTAATGTTTGTAACAGTGATTTCACATATTTACACCATAGATAAAGCAAAATTCAAGGCCACTTCAAGTTTCATGTCAAATCATGATTTAAGTTAATTCCATATCCAGTACTTGAGTAGGATACTAGATTCCATAACTGGGTGCCATTTACCCTGGCTTAAACTTTGTTTAACCATTCAAAAATGTGTTAAACCATATCATTATCAATTTCTACTTTTTTATTTTTTATTTTTTTGCTGATAATGGCTTCATTTAGTCTCTTAAATAAGTAACAAGGTTGAAAGTAACAGGGTTGACTTCAGCAATTATTAGCAAACACCAGCATCCACACTAATGGCTTGAGAACATTAATGACATTCTAATGATTTACGTATTTTCAATCTATAATATGCATAACAGGGTTGTACTTTCAAAGTGACCAACATCATTGAAAATATATATACAGTATATATATATTTTTAAAAAAAAAAAAAAAAAGCAGAATGAGAGTATTTACTTTTGTTCTTCCCAAATTCAGATGATGCAGCTTCCTGTTGAACGTGTGACTTCATGTTCATGTTCATGTATGTTGAGTGGGACTAAAATGCACATTTTTATAATCTATACTGGATGACTCATTAAAAAGTAAGAGATGTTAAATCGTTAAGTTACCTTCACACATGAATGTAAAAATTATTATCAATTTAGTAGTATTACTAAATGTCACTTTAATAACTGATTATATTTTTTAAAATAATACTTTAATAATTGATTATATTTCAAGATAAAGTGTAGTTATAGAGGATTGACTTTTATGTGTACTTTATTTACATATTTGGAAACGTGATCTCAAGTGGGACATAAATGGCCCCGTGGAATCACTATAATCCGTCCATTACTATTCAAGCCAATTCACCTGCAACCAGTTGTAGATGTGTTGAAATGTTAAATCTGAGTGACTGCTGTGTGTTTTTTCCTGCGCGAAAGTTGACGCAGCTCTTTTACAGTGCTCCGCGTCGTCAGTGGGCAGCGGGCCAAAGAGACGTTTGTTTGTTTTGTTTGTCGTGTGTAAATGAAGCCCTTCTTGGGTGTTACACCGAGCGGTTTTCTTCAAAAGGCGATTTGCATTTCATTTGTTCTGGAATGTGCCCCAGAGGTTCACATATTCATAATGAAACACGGCACAATCCTATTAGTACACAGCTCTCTGTCTTTTTATTGCTGGCGTTGTTTTCTACCATTTGTTTATCTCACGGTAAGTGCGGGGGGGGGTCGACAAGTGGGGTTAAAAGGTAATGTGTTTTATTATTACACGTGTATAAACAGATGAATCCACAATAAAGAAAAACAAATCACAGAGTATGATGACTTAACCCATTTAATCCCAAATTTTCCGCAGATATGCAACGACACGAACTGTAGTCTTTGGATAGCCCTGTAGCACCAACTGTACTCCTTTTTTTTTTCACAGATTTTTTAAATTATTTAAAGAACAACACATTGTACTTTGCATTTGTTTATAGTTACACTGGTGGAACAGCCACAAAACGAGTTAAGTTCCTGTTATCGCTTACTTCATAGCAGCAGCACACTCTTTATTTCTGTCAACATGAAGTTAATATGACAAAAAGCAGCTTGTCATGGTACTGAGGAACAAGAATGTCCAAATTTCTCTGTCCTGAAGACTTTCCTGGGATGGAAAACTTAAAAAGAACAACTTTACCTCTGACCCCTAAAACCGTAAATGTTAAACAAACATCTCCTTATTGAAAGCTGCATCATATCAGCAATATGTTTTTCTCTGTTAAATAACAGCATGTTTTTATTATTCCGTTTATTAGTAGACTTAGTTTATATGGTTCATGGGCAGCGTGGTAGCTTTGCTGGTTCGATCTTGACCTTGGGTTACTATCACTACAGAGTTTCACATGTTCTCCCCATGCTGATGTGAGGTTCATCCGCGTTCTCTATAAATAGGTGGACTGGATACGCTTTATTGCCTGTAGGTGTGAATAAGTGTGTGAATGTGTAGGTCAGAGTTTCTGCTAGAGAAAATGAACCAACACCTTCTGACCAATCAGAATCAAGCATGTACAGTCTTCAAATGAATTTTTGTCACAATTCTAAGCAGTGTGATCTATTGGGTTTAAGCAGAAAATAGCTGAAAACTGGATAATGAAGCTTCAGTCATATTATATTTCATTCATGCCTCCTCTGGCCGTAAGCATCGTCCTTTTTAGTGTTCGCCTCCGGCAGTGTGAGAGTTACAGAGCCAGATTTGTCCTGCTAACTCAAACAGATCGGCAGCTTTTCTTTCCACTGCAGAGCATGCTTTGTGTGGCGCTGTGTGTGTATGTTTAGCCGTCTTAAAAAATGGCTGCAGAACTGCATCAGCACTGAAGTGGCACCTGGTTTCTCAGCTGAGCAGCCAAGTTTAGCTCGAGGCATAACGGGGAGAACACACACACACACACACACACACACACACACACACACACACACACACAAGCATACATAGTGATGTGGAGATTCAAGGAGTATGGGAGGCAAAACAATGGCATATGTACAGAACATCACCGAGAACATCCTGTAATTGTATGTGTTAAACCGGTGCGATTACACTGTATGATTTCTGGCCTGATTTTGTTGTTGCTGACAAAAATCACACATCATAAATACAAATATTTAGTTGTGAGTTGGTATTGGCAGTATTAGAACACATAATGTAATATGTTCATTGCCAGCTCATTTAGTGCCATTGCAACCAAAGACAGCAGACGACAAAATTCTGGCAGTGTCCAAAATTTTTAAATAGAATCTCAGAGTCTGAGTGCTGCTACGACACTCGTCTAAAAGCCGCCAATAGGACAACGGCAAAAAGATGATGCAAAATTCATGGGACATCTACAAATATGGTAGCTAGAAATGGTGAAACATAAACAAAACATGATAATGGACAGAAAAAAAATATCCTTATTACCTCACTCAAAGCTCACTTTGAAGTATGTTCCTCTTTATGCAAGTAGAATGTAACTGTAATATTTTTCTTTAATCACAGGTCTATCATTAGTGGATCTTCATTGTATAATATGACTTGTTATCGCGCCGTCTATTATAGAATTTGGGTGACGTTTTATTAGGATCATCTAGTACCATGTGACAAGAAATAATCTAAAATCAGCTTTATTTCAGACAAGTCAAAAAGTGTGGACATAGTGGATACAGTGTGTGCTTGACATTCATGAAACATCTTTTCCATCAGTCATCACTGTCTCTTATTCATCCACTCAAGCTTCAGCTACAATGACATCAATGCAGAGTTGAATGTTTTCTTGGGGAGCCAGACATCTGTCGAGACAGATATTGACTGCATGAAAATGCATCAAGAATAACTTGACGAGAACATTTTTTTTTAAAGAAGCTGTACTGCCTTCTTTGTCTTTCCTGGCAAAGATACAGCCTGTAAGTGAGCTGTTCCAAGCACACACTGGAAAAACACATCTAACATAAAAACACAGCACGACCCCGCCTCCATACGGGACGATTACTTCTTCTATTGACAAACAGACTGGAATCTGCACCACGACAACATCCCATTAGTAGATGTTGAACAGCGATTTCATAAATTGTTACAGGATGAAACATCATTAGAGGCTCGCACTGATTGAGCACCAGCTGGTTAAGCAGCGCTCAGTCTGCCTGCATGCTGGAGAAACTTTCAGACGATGAGCTCTTCCTGCAGACACGCCATGCATGAAGGCGTCTCGCCCAGAAGTGGCTGAATCGCTGCAGGGAAGGATCGTGTTTGCTCGCCTACTCGGGGAATCTTGGTTCTGTTGTTTAGGAGTGATCAGTAAATGTGTGCAACATGGTGTCGGACTCATGCTCGTGATAAAATGCAACGAAATCTTGTCGCTCGTTAGAAAAGTCGTACAATTTTGCATTTGTTTGTTTTGCCCGGTCTGCATGTGTCTGTCAACACAGACGGCTCTTAAAGGGTGGTGGTGGGGGGGACGGCTGAGCTATCCTTCAGCCGACAGCCAAAGGGCTAATTACTGAATAATAAAGAGAGGAGGCAGGACACATGTGCTGGGCCGATGCCCCTCACTACAGAAACCCCCCGCAGGCCTGTTCATTCTACACCCACTCCAATTTATCTCCTGGGTTTGAAGGTTTGGGGTTGCTGCATTTTGCATTTGAGGGACTGGGGGTGGAGATGGGGTGGAGTGGGGGTCGCGTCCAAAAACTGATCCCAAAGGCACCCTGTCGACTGATGCTCACCTGCCCATCGGCCAGCGCAGGTGCTGCAGAGGCTGAGACGCAATTTCCAGCAGATGATCGGCGCTCGTGAAGCCTGTGGCCCCCTTAGTGCCCATCAATATAGGGCAGGGTGGGGCAGTCAGGGTGCATTTTGGTGAAGGGGGGGATTGTAATTGAGCCTCATGCGCCTGCCATCTATCATGGCGAGGAGCAGGTGTGGTTTGGGTGGCCGCCATCAGACCCTGACGGCAGGAAGTGACACACACCGGGGGAGGTCTCCACGTGCGCCGCCGCCCACCGATACTTTTCCAATTTGCCGTAATTAGCCCCCATACGAGGCTGGTCTGGGAGATCACAAGACTGCTCTGGATCAGCTGCGTTAACCCTCCCGTGACGTCTAAACTCCTAATTCATTGCTACATTAACGGCGTTGATTAGCATATGCCGTGCTCCCGACGGCCCAGCCCATATCCCCATGTGATCTCTTTAACAGGCACCTTGATAGCAGCAGACGGTCTCTGTGCACTAAACATCTAAATACACACACATGCTGCCCCCGCCATGACCATTAGTAATAGGCTGCATAATTGGTGAGGTGTCACAGATGATCCTCTCTGAGGTTTATGGTTAAGCCAAAGCAGACTGGAAGCTCCCAAATGTGACCTTCATTTAGACACTAAACTTATTCAGTTGCAATAGAGGCTCAATCTGTGGATGAAGATAAAGAAGCAAACTCACCACCAAACCACTAATCAGATAAAATCTGTGAGTCAAGCTAGGCCATAGAGTACAAACACAGCCATGTGGTCTGAAATTGTTTTTTAGGAAACACAGTAACAGATAAATACAAGCTCTGTGGTGTATCTGGTTAAATTAAGATGAATAAGAGTACAATAGACAGTACTGAGAATTGAATTTCACTTTGTACTGTATTTATAGTACATCCTAAACCTTTAGTTTATCCCGACATGTTACACTTCAAAATCCTGTACATCAAAGAACTATGGGTAACTCTTTCTCACTCTGATCCGGAGCCTATCCGAAACTGCTGATCTCCCGGGATTTTCACGCACAGCAGTCTTTGAACAGAATGGCATGAAAAACAAAAAACCTCCACTGAGTGGCAGTCCTGCAGGCAGTGAGAGAAATAACTACTCTTTACGACCGTGGTGAGAGGAAAAGCATCTTAGGATGCACAGCACATCAAACCTTGAGGTGGAGGGGCTACAACAGCAGAAGACCACATCAAGTTCCACTCCTGTCAGCCAAGAACAGGAATCTGCTGCTACAGCGGCCACAGGATCACTGAAGCTGGAAAAAGATAGGAAAACCTGGTCTTTATCCAATCTCTCCAGCGTCAGTGATCCTGGAGCTCTTAATTCATAATTCAACAATTCATAATGAATAATAAATATAGATATAGATTATAGTGCATTTTCATAAATCATTACAACATCATGTGTAATGCCTTATGAGTGCATTATAACATTATAAGAATGTATTCCTATAAACTGTTACAGAATAATGAAATTATAAAAGAAAGAACTTGTGTGTTTTGTATGAAAACGGTGTAATGGATAATGATGGCCTTTTTCCATGCCTTTGTTTTGGCAGTGTTATTCATTCAGTTCTATTCATAAGGGAGACACAAGTTTTAATCACACTCACCTGTTTCCAGTCACACTCACACCCTATATAAACAGACCTTGGACATTCAATCAGTGCAAAGTAACGCTCAGTGTGTCTAACCTGAACTTACCAAGCCTTTTGGTCTTTGATTGGTTTGGATTATCCTGGTTTTTGTGTCCTGGTCTCTGCTACGTTGTCCTGTTTGCTAATCGCCTGAACCTTTGCATGTTTTTTTGACCTTGAACCTGTCTCCAGTTTTGGAACTGTCTGCCTTGAGCATTAAACTGTTTATACTGCTCTTGCATCCATCTCAGCCTATTCGATGTGACATGACCTGTTTATATAAGACTTAAAAATAATACGTTTGAAAACACTTTTAGCATGCTGAGATAAGTTGATCCACTTGTTACACTTTGAAAGAATGTACAACAACAATGGGTCTCATTTATGAAGCTGTATGCATACAAATGTATTCATAAATCATTCACAAGAGCATTTCCACAAGAAATTTGGTATTCATGAAAATCTAGTTCAGAAACATTTTTGTATCCTACAAGAGATTGTGTAAATTTATGTATAAGGAGACTAAATTGAAATCATATTTGGCGATGAGTTAAATAGTTTTTTTGGGTTTTTTTTTAATTACACACAAATTTGGTGAAAATTTTAGGGAAACTCCTTCATTTCATATTAATGAACTGGAAGCAAGCAATCCAAAATAAATCCATAAATTAAGACAAAGAACACTAGCCTTTTATTTAGAATAAAAATTACATGGTAAAACTGACACATTATAGTAGCTGAGCTGTGTTACTGGAAGATTTAGTACACACCATGTTGAGGAGGCGCACTTTCACCATTTAGTCGCCATTTTGTCATTTTCATCTCACTATGAGCTTGGCCTTTCGTGGAGTTTTGTGAGCATCACTAAACAAAAATCAGTTTTGCCATGAACATGCTTGGTAACATGCTACGGCTGATTGGCATTTATCACCGTATGAAGAACCGAAACACTGGTAAATCTGGCAGACCCATTGCATGTAAAAAAAAAAAGAAGTACTTTTGTATTTCAAAGAATCAGAGTGGTGTAGAATCCTAATGACCTGTAGGACAGACAGGGGAGAAGGCACGGTCATGGCAGTATTTAGTCTTTAACACCACTGAGCGCTATTTGAGAATTGAGTACTTTTTGCTTCTGTGCATGAGAACAATACTACACACATTCACACACATACATACACACACCCCTCCCATTATGGAATATGATCATCTCAAACTGAGGCCAATTTCAAAAGCAACAGGATATTCCACACCACAAATAGGCAGGAAGGTGGGAGGCCGAAAAATGCACAACGCTGAAGGCAGTCAGGAACCTCTGTAGGCTTTCTGTCCTGTGTGTGTATCAGTGTGTGTATGTGTCCAGGCTAAGTTAATGGTGCTAGTGTGTGTGTGTGCAAGTGTGTGTATGTGTGTGGGCTCTGCTAGCGCTCAAACACAGATATAATGACGCTTAACCGCCTCGCTCTGCCGCTATTGAGCTCATCACCCCACTGTGCAAAGAGGCAGGTGCTGCTGGATGGGAAGGCATGCTGTCAGATGCCGCAAGAGCGGTGTGTGTGTGTGTGCCTGTGTGTGTGTGTGTGTGTGTGTGTGTGTGTGTGTAGAGAGACGGAGCCCGAGAGAGGCAAAAAAGAGGGAGAGTGAGAGTAGAAGAGAGGGGACCCATTTCAATAGGCTGCTGATTTGAGATAAGTGATCCCCTTGAAAGAGGAAATGCGCCGGTTCTCTCCCCCTCCCCCTCGCCAGTTTGGCCTGAAAGGAGAACCATCCACCTGCTAGCAGCATCAATTGGCCCCTCTTGTGGCTTTTTCACCATTTCTTTTTTCCCCAGTTCCCGTTTGCTCGCCCCCTCGCCGTGTTTCCCATTCAGATGGCTGAATAAGCAGCCTGTGGGCCGTATTGAAACTGGCCTCACCAAGCACTCATTGTTGCAGCCCGCGCCACTCCAGAGGGAGGGGACCTGCTCAAACCTGCGCTTGCTTTGCCCTCTAATCGATGCATCTCTGCTGCACACACTGCCTCCCTTCCTCTGCTCGATTTAACTGTGGCAGCAAATGGAGACGTTTAACTGTTCAGTGTTTATTTACTTCCTTTATCCCTTTTGCCCTTGATCGAGGACATTCAGCTGGATAGGGGGCATCGAGGTTGGGGTTTTGAGATGTCTCTGTGTGTGTGTGTGTGTGTGTGTGTGTGTGTGTGTGTGTAGGTATGGGGATTGTGGGAAAAAGCAGAAGAGGTGCTGAGAACTGACAGGTGTTAAACTTCTGCTCCCGCCTGTGGGAGTTTATCCTGGCTTGGCCCAGATACGGATGCTCCCATGATGCACCTTGCACTGTCCTAGAGTTTCACAGCACTAGTTCACACACACACACTAAAAAAAAAACTGACTAAAAAAATGACTACAAAAGGGTGTGATCTATTCATTCTCACTTTTTTTTTAACAGTCATCTCTAAGATCACCTTTTTTGAGTTTGAGATTGAGCCATCGATCAACAAGTCATAATATTTGATTCAATTCTCATCAGATTTTCTCGTATAGTGCTTTTAACTACAGACATTGTCACAAAACAGCTTTACAGAAATCCGGATGTAGGCTTACATACCTAATGAACAAACCAGAGGACACAGTGGCGAGGAAAAACTTCCTGAGAATCATGATGACATGATGAAAAAAACCAAAATACTAAATATGTATGGTGCACGAGAACGTGTTGATTCATTTTCTGTAACAGCAGCACTGATAATAGTGCCGGCTGTAATTCAAATCACAGGTCTATATTAATGCTCTCCTTCAAATGCATTATCATTTCTATAGTAACAAACTACAAAGGGACTTTGTATGGTGGACACTTCACATTAAAAAAGTGTTATTATTGATATGGTGAAGTTTTCTGTGAGGAGATGTTTATTTGGCACTTATGGAAGGAGTCTCCAATGTCAGCGCTTTGTAACAGCCAGAGGTAAAGCTGTAACTTCATGTATTCCTCCATGGAATGGAGGGTTTTGCGGTTTCGCAGTAAAATGACAAGTAAAATACCTTTTTTTCTGTCTTATTAACCTCAAGATAAGGAGTAAAAACTAACATAAATAATAACAGGAGTTTTAACTTGTAACAGACATTCTACAACATTAACTATAACATGTAACTATAAATGGATAAAAAGTACGACGTGTCATTCTTTTATAAATACAAAAATGCAATCATTGGCGAATTACAGTGCCATAAGAGGATTAAGACAAAACAGAATGTGCTGCTATAAGAAAATAATTGGCATCACACCAACCTATTCCTGATTATTTTCCTAAAACAGCACACCCCATCATGTATTATTATTTACAAAACCAAATCCATGTAAGCTTTAAAGAATTTTTCAAGTGGACATGTCCCATCAGATGTACTGCCCATGGATTGTCTGATGTATACTGTACACTTAGCTTGTCACAACTATCTTAATCTTGGTAATTATCTCATGGATTATCTCATCTCATTCATGCAACAGCTTGGAAACAGTGTAATTTACCAAAGTCCGATAAACCTTTGAATCTGTGTATCTCACAAACCTTGCCGCAACTATCCAGAATCGCTTTCAGTGTTCAATAGTTTGATTCTCCATGAATGCAAATAGCTAATGAAACTGGCGACCGGCAAGATGTGTGGCACAAAAGGTAGTTCCAGGGTCTCTGGTTCAAACTTGGGCTTGGGTTACTGTCTATACAGAGTTTGGCATTTTCTTCCTCTGGGTTCTCTGGTTTCCTCTCACCTCCCAAAAATAAGCATGGAGGTGGACATGTTATACTAAATTGCTCCTTGGGTTGAATGTGTGTGCATGGTGTCCTGCAATGCACTGGTGTCTCATTCAGGTGTGTATTCCTGCCTCACACCCAAGTAATCCTAGGAAAGGCTCCAGATCCAGGAGCAGGATAAAGCACTTACTGAAAATGAATGAATAAATGAACTGGCAAGATTCTGATGCTTGTGGCCAGAAAAGTGTACAATACACACCAATACAGACTGTCTGACTAACAAAAACAGTCTGGAGCAACAACAGACAACAACAATTTGACCAGATCTGTTTTTTTTCCCCCAGAAAAATCTCAAAGCTCGATCTCAAATTCCAACTGTTGCTTTAACATTTCAGCGTGTGAAAAGTTAAACACTCCATTTGTAGATGGCAGGGTGGCAGCAAGGAGAGTGCTAATGGATGCAAATATGGTTTGAACAGCACACTGAGCTGTGCTGATTTGCATTACTGGCAGGAGCTCACCTAACACCAGCACTAATCACGCAGCTCACTCTGAAGTACCATTAGTACTTCAAAAAAGAAAAAAAGAAAAAACAGTTTATCAAACCAGTTTATCGCCTAATCGTTATACAGTTGGTGAACACAGGCCGGGAATTGAACAATGCTGGATTTCAGCAGTGGTCAGCGGATCTTTAAGAGTTACGCCAGCGAGAAGGGAAAAGGGAGGAATTATGATGCCTCAGTTTGGAGACTGAATGGCCTCGGTAGGGTTCTCACCAGCCAAGTAATAACCTGCAATCAGGCAATTATCCCCTCTCTACTGCATACAGGTGAGAGCTGCTTTCTTCCCAGCAGCACTAGCAGTTTCTCATTCTGCTAATGAACAGGAGGAAGCAGGTTACAGATTTCCCCGTAGGACCCACGCTACACCTCTCGTGCACTACATTCACCTCGCCAAAATGAGTTAACTTTGACTTTAGGCTGTAGTCCCCGGAGGAGGCAGAAATTCTGCTCTGTACACAATGTAGCTTGAAAGTTAGCATGTAAATCACAGAAAGAGTTTTATCTGCTTGACTTGGCTCTGAGGCTGCAGTATAAATGGATGAAGCTCTCTTTCACACAGATGGAGCGCAGGTTTAGTGTTACAGGTTTGAGTTTTGTCTGCAAGACCTTTGGACTGTGTGTTATTCGGGCATGCTGAAGATCCAGGCATCTTGCTTGGTGTGGCTTTTATAGTTTGTCCGTGTGCGTGCGTTTGTCGCAAAAGCAAAATGTGGAACACTAGTGTGACCTTACCCAACGTTCACACTAGCAAGTGACAAAGCGATAAAGTAACAATTCTATACACATATGCAACACGGATCCATGATTTCAGTCACAGCAGCAAGCAACAGAGAGACAACGCAATGTTTTTACAAATTAGGTATGATGCATTAAACCAATGGCGTGTGTGCTCTACCATTCCTTCACTTCCCCAATTACAACATTAGGCATTACTTTTTGACATGCAAAAGTGGAAGAAAAACCCATGACCGTGGTTTCATCTTATCCTATCATACACGATGCATCATTAAATAGACATTGCCAAGAAAAAATAAATCTAAGCCTGTCATTGGGTCTTTCACTGCATTGTGCGCATATGCCAATCTCTATCCTTCATTGCTTGTCAAGCTTATCGTCTACACTTTTTAGTCATGGTTTTCTCGTGTGGTTTTCTAGTTGTTGCATTTCCATATTAATAGCATTTCCTGGATTTGACCTTAGCCTGTCTTTTCCTGTTCACGAGAATGCGTACGTGTTTAACGGTGTCAGCCTATGTTCTGACCCCTGACCGTGATATCCAGATTGCCTTAAAATCCAAAATCATTATCACAACATCGAGCACTTACCTCCTGCCTTCCACTAACACACCTAACAAGTAGTTCTATCCTGAAAAGCGAAATGTTAGAAAATGAGAACTATATTTATCACCGCAGCAACCACCTACACATTTTATAGTAGAGCGAGTTGCAGAAATGTGAGACTGAAAAGATAATGCTGCTGCCATATGAGTAATGACTGCAATCTGATCTCCACAACAGCATCAGCATAGTGTTCATGAACATAATGAGCCTATCAATGAGTAGTTTGTGTCATTTTGGCTCAAATAGGCTTTTCGAAAATCTTAACACCGCCTGCCAAACCTGTAAACGTGCAATATTAGGGTTATTTTTTTGAAGAGCCAGGTGTATATGAAAAAGAGATATAGTTCTGCCAGTCATAAGCATTTTATCTACAGCCCTATCTGGATGGGATCTTTGAGTGACATCTGTAATAACATTTTTACAAATGTTACAAGTGCTAAAACGCTTGCGTCCCAGCTCAATTATATTAACGTCAGGGAGCTGAGTTTCTGCTACGTTGATTTGTCTACAAACCCCGATGTTTGTGTCACACATGGTCAGATCATGTTTATTTATTTGTCAGCATCTAATATTTAGAATGATTAAGGAAGTTACAGCGATACCACTGGTCATTCATTCAGTTCCAGAAATGAAAAAAAAAAAAAAACAGTAGGTGTCATTATAATATTACCCCTTAATCAGCCTTCAGGATTTTGCTCTTCTTTTTTCTGTGAAAGAGCTCCCAATATAGGCAGTTTGCAGACAAAGTTATACCACGACTCATACCAAGTACATTTTTAAGGGACACCTCCAAAGCACTTATCTTTTCACATTTCAGGAAGTGGATACAAGCACTAGCATGTGTGATTAGCAGAGACAGCATCTGTCTCAAGAATTATCACTGGAACTAAAATTTATCAAATGACTGGTTTAAAAAAATAGCTAATTTGGTCTGTAATTTTCCCTTGGAGAGGTGGGGGAACAGCACTGGCCACTCGTGACGTAAATATATTCACAAAGTAGCACGTGCAATTTATTGGAATTGCTCCAAGTGCTCATGTAAATGTAACTCCATCCAAATAGGGCTTTATACAAGAGAGCATTCTGAAAATGTCATTTCAGAGCTTCCGATTTCTGGCAACTGTTGCTTTAGTGGCATGATGATGCATTAGTGGCATCAGATTTTCAAGACTGCACTACAAGTCCAGTCACCTTGACTTACTACTACTATGTCATTACTTGTACTTCACTGACAGAAATTATATTACATGATCTAAGCATCCATCCATCCACATAAACTTAAACCTTTATTATTCTTATAGATAAGTGTGATATAAACACACAGTAGATCTTTGGGATTGGATGGTAGTCTGGGTACAGCAGCTGCTCTGTGTGGGATGCTGGAGTCTCCGTGGTAACTCATCTCTACAGTACTGCCAGAACATGCAGACACAGCGATGGGCCCAGGCCAGCTTGCTCCATACCTCTGGGACATATGAAGTTATATTTATATCACTCCACCCTCCATATAGGCCTGCCACCAATTTGCCTGAGCCCTGCAATAGAGCTGATTGAACTTTGCATACAATATGATAAGCCATCTTCCTCCTTCTACCTCCCCTTGATTCTGCAGTGCTGGGACTTTCTGAATTAGGTTCATTCCCTCTTTCTTCAGCCCTTTTTTCTGCTGATGACACCGGATTGTTTGTTTGAAATGTGTTCACTCCTCCGGGGGCCTCTGAAAGTGCTGATGAAACCTGCCGTTCGCCCTGAGAGGTGCCAGACTGGGAGACTGACAGAAAAAGAGAGAGAGTGAGAGAATGAGAAACAAGACTGTTCACTTTCTAATAGCACTTTTCCACCAGACAGTGCGGTACAGCTACTAATCCAGAAGACTGCTTGAGTGGTTTGTATCCATTTCCTTTCAGTTAACAGTATCCCAAAAAGTACAAGAAGTACACTTCTCTGGAGGTGGTGCTAATATTTCCTACATGATGCTAATTCTAGCAGTAAATACTACCACTGTTTTTTAGTGTACAACAAGGGAGAATGTATTCCCTAATTGACCTCAGAATTTGGTTTTATCTGATGAAACATAAAGCAACCATTAAAATTGAGCTTTCTAAGTTTCCCTTTGTACGCTATACAATATACAGTATTTTCCAATATAAAATGATAGCATGCATCCCAAGGAATCCAAATTCAGCATGGATACTTACAGTAAGGGTCATCTTGCAATCAAAAGTATCAAGTGCAACAAATCAAGCATGAGGACAGTAAGGCACCAACAACAGCAACAGGATGTACCGGCAAGACTTTGCAATGCAACAATAAAAACCATGTGCTTATATTGCTGGGGAACAGGAAATAAACCAGATTAGAATTCTGGTGGCAGGGAGGGGTACTGTCCTGGGATATCGCAACTGTTCAGTGGCTTTGTGGGTTTCTGTGTTACCAAATTTCAGGCAAAAATTAGACCCATCCTCATAGCAAATACAAGTTTATTCATTGACATAAGCTCTCAGAGCAGAAAGTGTCATGAATGCTTTAGGTCGGCAACCGGTCAGTTTCTTCTCTCAGAACGTATTTCAATAAATCATCTGAATACCAAGCTTGAATTCTGATCCTGAAGTATCCCTGCCATGTCCTATCAAACCATAAAAGGCTTGTTAATTAGCTGAAAAATGAAGGAAAGAAACAAAAAATAGGACATGCAAGAGTAGCCAATGACTAGATTGAAGAACCACTTACACATTTACACATTTTAGCAGATGTTCTTGTCCTCAATGATTTAAGGAAGTGCTTTGAAGTCATGAAGCTAGTACAAACAGACCTGAGTCTAATAATATTATCAAGACAAAACCCTGTTAGAAAGGAGTTAGTATGGCAACTGAGAGCTCATTTAATGCTCATTTAAGTGCTTGCTAAAGAGGAGGGGTCTTCAGTCTTTGTCTGCCTGTGGAATCATCATGATTTTGAATCTCCTGACAATAGGCCTAATGCCTTTCTGTTGTGCTACTCGGGAACCCAATATGTTATGGAAGATTTACAGTACATATGCCACAATATCATTCAACTATTATGCAGCTTTTTGTTTTATAGCACTACAGAAAGAATTAGAGCTTTCCTTCAGGTGTTCGGCTGCCCTGTGATGTAGCACGAGAAGCCGTTTGAAAAGATGAAAAGATGTGCTGGCTGGTTTTGCATGTATCAAAAGAAAGTTGGTAGGTTGGTCCCTAATAGCTGTCATGTGATAATGGAGAGCTAGCTTATGGGTGGGAATTGCAAATGACCAATATTAGGAGAAAATGGGGTTAAAAAAGAAGACAGCTCTGACTCATCTGTTTGGACAGCCAGGGAAATGTCATTCCTACTGACAGAGAAGAGTCTTGATGCATGTCTTTCAGGTATCTTTAGGGACTGTGGATGAAGTCGAGCTGTACTAGAGCCTCAAAGAGAACATGAAGTAGAGCAGGGTGTGATAAGTGCCTTCTGGTTGGTAGAGGCTGGAATCATTGCCCTAGTGGTTAATTTTTTTGATAAATTGAGATACTGTGTGCTGTTTTCCACCTGATGAATGTGCAACACATAACAAACAATACCTTGTCTGTTCTATACAGTCTGTGTTTGGAGTACATGAATGCTCTGATAATGTACAATAAGCAGGTAAAACACAGTGCTAAACTGTTCAGGCCTATTACAGAGACATCGGCTTAGGGGTGGTCAAGAGGCCAACCTGCAGCTTTCCCGTTTATTGAGCTGTCTCTGGCCGCATTGTGCTCTGTTTTACAATGCTCTCCACTCTCCTCACCTCTCCTGGGGTCAGCACTGAACCTGCGACCTCACTGAGTCAAAGGTCGTGGTCAATTGCTCAACGACATTTGAACAGAAGTGTGACAGTGATGAGCTGATAAACTCCCTGTCCTCTTCATTACACTGTAGTAGGCTGGATAAGGATTTTTTCCTGACTGAATAAGGTTTTGTGTGTGTGTGTGTGTGTGTGTGTGTGTGTGTGTGTGTGGGTGTGTGCACACGTACTGCCAGCCCATTGTGTTTCTGCCTTCTGCAAATTTATCTGCTCCTTCCATGAAAACTTGATTATGAGATTTTCTTAATTCTATGCAAATAATTTATGATGCAGTAACAAATCCAACAAATCAAAATGATAGCCTTAAATGAGTTCTCGCCCCAGTCCGATCTAATCCAACACATTTGGTTCTCAACTCACAACTTTCATTTCTACCTACAGTTTGTTCCCATTTATTGTCTGATGTGCAAAAAAAAAAAAAACTAAAAAAAAAACCCTAAAAAAAAAAGCCCTAGCCTATACAAACTGTGACCTTAGGCAAATGCCAACCCAAATTATAATACAACACCTACCCTAGTCTATCCTAAGTATTTAAATCTAATCCCTAACCCAACTGTACCCCTTGACGAATCTTAATAAACATAACCAAGAAACCATGCAAGCAATCCTAGGTACATTTACATTTAGTGCTGACACTTTACAAAGTGACTTACACTGAGCTGGGATATAGCTGAGCAGGTGAGGGCTAAGGGTCTTGCTCAAGAACTCACAGCCTTCTGCTCAGTGACCCAAAACCTTAAACACTGAGCCACCACTTTCCTAAACTTTAATCATGGCCTAACACTAACTCTAGGCAAATCCAAACCTTAATACTGCAAGTCATGATATTAGTCAACGTAATGAATTATCAAGATGTCAATATACTTAACTATTCATATACTGTATGACTCAGAGCCTGTTAATGTATACACTTCATTATTTCCTGATGTGCTAATGATTAATATGTCTATTAAGTCATCATTATGGAAGCATTAGATAAGTAATAATACATGCAAAAAATCTCTATTATAAATAGAACAAAATTGACTGATCAGAATCAGTCTTCCTATAAAAAAAAGCCCAAAAAAAATCAAAACTTGAGTACATGAAAAATATGAAATAAACCAATATCAAAACATTTTGGATGTTGGAATCTGGATAATCTAAACCAAGTACCTTTTTGTATTCCCTGAGAAAACAAGGTGCTCATACTGTGCTTTGGGATTAGTGCTTTGTGCTGCTGTTAATATCTGTATCAAGGATATACATTCAGCCCTGAAGAACAATGCAGCTTATTAGCCCTGATGCTTCACCTTCTCTAAGGCTCAGTAATTTCCAGTGAAGCTGACATCATTATCATAGATGACAATTGACATCGGTTAACGTGTAATTCAAGACTCTTCATATGTGGAAAATTAGAATTGCCCAGTGCGTCTGCACCTTAAGCTATCTGAAACGTGAATGCCTTTTTAATAATTTTCTGGCCTATTCAAGCTCTGTTGGCTGGCAAGAGTGGTGTGTGTGTGTTTGTGTGTGTGTTTGTGTGTGTGTGTGTGTGTGTGTGTGCGCGTGTGTGCGTGTGCATGTGTGTGTGGAGTTCATTACGCTGCTGGTTCAGCTCTCCGCACACTCAAGAGCTCTCCAGTCTAAATGACCCTAAAGCACTTATTCATCCTCTCAATAGACTGGCCCGCTGCACCTTAAGAAAACTCGCCACATGCTTAACGGACAATAAAGCCCACTGATTTTTCTTCTCCTTGAAAAAAAAAGAAAGGAAAGCTATCTGTGATCAGCAAATGAGCAATTAATCATGGGGGAGGCAGGGTTAGATATAATCACCTCTTGTATTCTTGACTTCTTTGGGAAGGCATGACGGAAAAGGCCCAGCATGAATGTTGATCAAAGAGAGAGAGAGAGAGAGAGAGAGAGAGAGAGAGAGAAAGAGAAAAGGCCAAGCATGAATTAGAACCCTTGTGCAAGCCTTGTGTCAGGATGTCAGTGTATATTTAGTCCAAGATCTATTATTTCCAGAATCTTACAAAGTGTGTGTGCGCAAGGGGGACACAACATTGGGGTTATAACGGCAGTTGGTCTCATCATAGAGACAGAAGGTGTTTCTCATTTTTGGAATCTAGATTTAATTTAGTTGCTGATGTTGCTATCAGTGGCGAACACGCTGGCAGCACTCGCGGCCTGACGGTGTGTGATAAGCCCACAGCGCTCCCCAGCTAAGCCTGATTAGTGCTGGCCCTAAAAGGTTTTGTTATGAGAGGCAAATAGACTCGGGAACTGCGGCCTGGGACCTCAGTGATATCAACAATCACACAGCAAGCCCTCAGCAACCCTACTAATGCATATACACACACATGCACACACACACACACACACACGTTTGTCTTACTATCTTTGTGAGGACATTCCACTGACATAATTATTAATGCTGCTAATAAATACTATGTCACACCTAAATCTATCCCTAACCTTAACCTCAGTGACCAAAAGGAAAACTTTAGTCTCGTTTAGCATTTTTCTATTTTTAAGTTTTAAAAGTTTATCTTTTATTTTTTTCTTCTATCCTTATAAAGGTTTAGTGTTTATTGTTTCATTCCTTGTCTAATTTTTAATGTTTTATGTAAAGCACTTCGAGTTTTTGAGTACTGTATAAAAAAGGATTCTCCTTCTTATTATTCTTATTTTCATTATTGTATTTTAGTAGTAGTAGTACAATTTTTATTAATTTTTTAAAATGTATTAATTTATTTTTTAGTTATTTCTTTTATTTTATTTTATGTAGGTATTTATATAAGCAGTTCCTCTTGCAGGGATCAGCCAAATGTCCCCAAATTATCAAAACTATCACATATTCCAGTCCTTGTGAGCACATTTGGTCTCCCCCAAAGTATAAAAACATGCACATATTCACTCACACATGAACATACAACCCTAATAAATTGGTCGCTTTTCAGGGCACTAGACTGAAGAAGCCCGTGGGCATGGGTGTGTGTATGGGTGTGTGTGAGAAGAGAAAGAAAGAGAGCTATTGTGTCTCAGACCACATTTAGTTTTTCTCTAATATCATATGAAACATCTTATTTCTCCATCAGTCCTAACACTTTGCATCGCATCTAAACATTTTCGCATGCTATTGGAACTACATACATTTGTTGCATTTCGATAAAAAAAAAAAAAAAAGAAAGAAGAGAAAAAACCCTCCTATCCACACACACATTATCTCAGTCTCTGTCTGTCTCACACCCAGGCATTAGCACACAATGCACAGATCAGGAGGTGATGTTTCTGTCCATGTCTGTCCATGGCATTGGGCTGTAACGTATCCCAGCACACCGCTGGAGAAGAGCCGCCGCCCCTACCGCTCCACAGGTCCTCTTTGTTCAGGCAGACAGCAATGATGCCCCCCTCCACAGGCCTCACTGCAGTGGAAGTCTTTGTTCGTCTCCCTGCGTGACATGAGGCTCGCCGCTGCACACACCCAGATTTATATGCGCATACTGATGCTGTTAAAGCAGAGATTAATGAAAATCTAATAAGAAACACAGATAGAGGAACTTCTCAATGTTTTTAAGAATGGAAAATGGCATTGCAGAGGATTTCTCTGAAATTGGATTGTCACAAAATGAACAACTGGGCAAATTTTAAATTCTCTTTGCTAAGTGGACCATAAAAAAAAAATCTAGACCCAAAGAAGGGGTTCCACCAGGAGGAACCTTTTTTCCCTAACAGTGTACTTAGCAATGAGAGTGCATGTGTTATTGGATAACTCTGACTTAATTCCAATAAATTCCAACAAATTGCACACATTCTCCTTGTACACTGTTAGGAAAAAAGGGTTAAATCTAGAACCCTAAGTGTTATTTCATTATCTTTCTTGGAGGAACTACTTCATCACCTTTAATGTGTTATTGGATGAATCATGTTTTACAATTTTTTGTGCTTATATTCATTACAATAAGATGACGAAGATAAAAAATATAACACACATACTCTATGTACAGAACTGGATACTAAGTAAGGAATAAAACACTCAAAGCCTTGCTGTTAAAATAATCATTGACAAGGTTGTTCATGTCCTGAAGTGTTTATTCCTCTTATACCACATCATTTTGCCAATAATTAATTTTTTTCATTAATTAAAGAATGGCATGCACATTCTTTTATCCATTTATAGTTACATTTAATGTTGTCCAAGGTCCAAGGATGCAATGTTTTTTTTTTTTTTCCTGCTTGCTTGCTGCTCTTTAAGGGAGCACACGTTTCATCCTACCTGACAATATGTTGCAGTCTGTTCATCTCCTTACTGTTTGCAGAGCCAAATCAGGGTGTTACAGAGGTGCAGGTGGAACTGGAAGCGCAGATCCTGCGGTAAGTTAAACTTCTTACCACATCCTCTGTTCTCAACTTTGATATAGTGGAAATTTGATTAAAAGTTCTCAATATGTGATTAAAAGTTTTCAATATCTGTTTCTATACTAAAGGCTCCATTTAACTAACAGAATGAAGGTTCTGTCTTCCTTGTTCGTCAGCTTTGCTTGTAAATGATATCAACATATTTTCTAGTCGTTAAAGATACATGATATTTTGAAGTCCTTAACCCTTAAAAGTCTGTGATCATGTCTAGTTATTTAGAGTAGAGGATTGCTTCAAATTCCATCTTGATGCAGAGATCTGTGGCTTAATGTGAAAAAATTGTTACTGCAAATTACAGTTGTTACAGCGTCAAGTCACAGTGTATTATTGGGTGGTTTCCCCACTGCTGGTTAGCAATAATGTTAGTTTTTTTTTTTGCCTTTCCTCGCAGCCACTCTTGCTTCCACTTTATAAAAACGATATGATAAATACAGACAATATAAGAGATATTTGGGATTTTGTTATATATACAAGGATGTGCAAAGATACTTTTCTACAAAGGTTTAGTCATAACATTTTTCTTTCATTTTCACCACTAGCTTGTGTGCTTTTAAATGGTCAATTATTACCGTGATATACTGAATCTGAGATATTTTTAGACTAGATTATCATACTGTTTATCTTACTCTTTGCCTTCAGTTGCTGCTTGTTTGTGGGTCTTTCTGCCTTTAGTTTTGTTTTCAGTAAGTGAAAAGCCTGCTCAATTGGGTTGAGGTCATCAGACATTTAAGAACATTTACACTGCCCTCCAAAAGTTTGGAAACGCCTGAACAAAATAGGGTTTTTGGGCAATATCAGCATAAATCCTCTTTAGTTAGTGACCATTTTGCATTGATAATAAGGGACAACACAAACTATGAAAACATATTTTATTAAATAAAAAGTTTATGAACATAAACATGAACATAACATAGAAAAATACTCAAATTT
>CM040997.1:5153532-5218986 GCA_022985145.1 Pangasius djambal
CAGCAGAGCTTCTACTGGCCAATGAGAATCCCTGCCTGTATCATCCAGCAGCAATACCTTTAGCGATGGAGTAGACAATCCTGCAGAACTGATGGATGTGTCATTTGGGGAATCTGGCTGTAGCATTGCCAAAATGTCGTATTCCCTCCCCTGAGCCTTCCATAGTGTGTTCTCCATTCTGCTGCTAACACAGACCTTATTCCCTGATGGAGGTATGTGCAGGCAGCTCGTCAGCGCTGGCCGAGTCTCTGCTGCGTGTCTAAGCCAGGCCCAAGCTTCTACGCTGCTCCTGGGCCACGTTCCCTCAGGGACACAAACTCAGACGCCAGCAGTGGTAAATCTCCCTGGAGCCCTCAGCCTGGAGGATTGGTCCAGAAAGAACAGCCAAAGAATCAGAGGAAATCAGCCAATATCTCACCAACCACCAAGAGGATGGGGAAAGACAGTAGGGTTTGTGGAAAAGTAGGACATTTTCCTCTCAGTTGTGTTGAATTCATAACATCTGTCTAGAGAATTTTTTTTTTTTTTTGATGAAATCAAAAAAAAAAATTTAATTATGGATATTTTCCTGTCAGTACTCTAAACTGAAATTATACCACAGCACTGCTGAATTCTTGATTCCAACTGGTGATGATGTTGGTTCCAAGATGTTGATTAATTTTCTGAAACAGAAACTCTGACAATAGTTCCTGCTTTTTACAGCAGATGCTCCACATAAAAATAAATGCGTGAAATCATTGATATAGTGATGCCTTCTGTGAGGAAATGTTTAGTTAACATTTTGGGAAGGAGTCTCCAATGTCAGCACCATGGCCCATTTAGATGTAAAGGTGTGACTATAAGTTTTCAATCAATGGAAAGTCTTCAGGATGGAGTACTTTGTGCTTTGCTGCATTTCTTTTGTCTTATTAGCTTCTAAAAGAGAGGCTGGTGCGGGAAAGACTGTTTCTAGCTGCTGTAATGTAAGTGATAACAGGAACTAATTTGTTTCATGAACATTCTCCAATATTAAATGTAACTAGAAATGGATAAAAGGTATGGTGTGCGCTTCTTTAATTAATAAAAATTTTTAGAGTTGGCAAATTGCTGTAGTGTGAGAGTAATAAAATGATTCACAATGTGTTTTTTGAAAATAGTTATTAGAAATCGGCCACATCACACCACAGGACCGTTGATTATTTTCCTATAACAGTACACCCCCAAGTGTTTCATTCCTTACTTATTATCTTCATGAGACACTAACCAAAATTTTTAATCATAGCAGCCGTCTTAAAGGAGATATTAAGATATTATCTCCTCTCAGGTGCGCAGTGGAAATCCAGGCCAGTGAGCTTCGGCTGAAGCGTCTGCCTGAAGTGTTGAAACATGTGAGGGGGTTCCCGATGGAGATGACAGGTCCTAATGACGGCAAGACAATCGCGCCACACTCGCCGTGTTCTCTCACGTCTGCTCCTCATGGGGCTGCTTTTCCACACCTCTTTCTCCTCATGGCTCCTCGGAGATCTCCCACTTCCCAAAATCGCACTACTGTACCGTGGTGTTGATGGAGCAGTTTCGCAGTTTCGTTCATAACAGATAATTTGGAGGTTAGCTCAGAGAAGCTGGTCCTGGGTCAGCAGGAAACTTTTACCATGAACCTGTCACGTGGATTTGTTTAAGAGATGACAGATTTCTGACTTTCAGCACCAAAAGTCCAGGTTCTGCTTTAAACTTTGTCATAAATATGGAGATTGAGCTCTTAGCATTAATGACTCACAAACAGACTGTGTATTGTCTGACATAAACTTCATCATCGTAACTGCACACACCAGCGCCAACAGGCAGAGAGGAGAACACTCCAACCTGATAACTTCCCCCATAAGGCACCAGTCTGTCCTACACATACGTTTAATTGAACAAGCTGTGCGAGCGAAAAAGCAGCTCAATTTTTTTTTTATTTTAATAAGACATTGTTCATGGGTCCTCTCATATTTAATTTGATGGCAGAGGAATGGGAGGAAAAAAGAGCGTGATAATTCCATACTGCGCCATTATGCCTAGCCCTCCTGGGTTGAAACTAATTGGCAGAGGATTAGTGCAGAAGAAACAGAACAATCTCAAGCTCTTCTCTCCTTCTGTGTGTCAGTGACCAGACCAGAGCCCCGAACACCCCATTTGTACAATTTGGTCTCTAACAGCTCCAGGGAACTGCGATGTTTACATTTACACAAGACATTTTTTTAGAACAGGATTTGTACAGGATATTTTAGGAGTCCTGGCTCTAATCCAATGAATTTATACTTTGTTAAATCAGTAATACAGCCTCTGCTTCATGTTGGGATATGATTATTCTTGTAATGAATAGGATGTGTAATAGCATGAAAAACTTTCTTTACCTTCTAGCGAGCATCATTAGATTTTCCTTGTAGCTAAACTATAAAACACAGTAGGCTCCTACCTCAGAACAAACTCCAGTAGTCAGATGCAAGGGGTGTAGCAGATATTCGAAAGGTAGATGAGACAGAAAGCATCAATGCCGCCAATCTAAGGTGGAGTTGATATAAATATAGCTGAAACTAATTATAAATAATTTAAATGTTGATATACTTGCCAGCTAGCTATGTACTAGCAACTATGTGGCTGAAGAATACATAACCTGACCACAGAAAATATGTAACAATTCAGTTAATCACATTTTTTTTATCCATTTATAGTTATGTTTAATGCTGTGGAATGTCCATAAAAACAAGTTCTTGCTTACAATATAGCAGCTATAAACAGTTGTTCTCTCAACAGCATCTCTTTTTTCTCTGTCTTAAAGTTAATAAAAAAAAAACACAATTTCAGCGTCATGTTACTGAAAGAGTCATGTTACACAGCACAACATCATGTAACTGAAAAAACACAACATGCAAAGCTCTCTGTCTTGAAGTGCTGGAAAACTTTAAGGTTCAGCTTTACTTCTGACTGTTACAAAGCACTGACACTGGAGACTCCTTCCAAAAATGCTAAATAAATGTCCCCTTATAGAAAGCTTCACCATATCATATTAATTACACATTTTTTCTTTCATTTAGATGAGCATCTCCTGTGTTTTTTGGTTCGTTTATTTATTTATTTATTTATTTATTTTTACCGGCTAGCTGACACACAGGATTATGGGATGTAGGACAGCGAAAGATACATGTATGCTGCCTTCAAAATTCAGCCAGATCCTCAGAAGGCAGCATTCTTTACAAACATCTGATTACATAGAATGACTCGATGCCCGCCTTCCTGTGAATTCACCTTTAGTAGGCAGCGTTGTCACGTTTCAGACACACTCGGTGACTCAGTGTGCTCTCTGTGAGTCATCGGATTGAAAAAAGTTCACGGCATCAACATAACACAAGTTATTCAAGAGTTTTGTTTGAAGAATAAACAAATAACCTTACAATTAGTAGCCATTGGGGATGGATTTCTGTAAGGCTGTTTTCTGAGAATACTGACCATAGGAATAAAATTAAAAGTTAGTAATTAAACGTGATATTTTCACAAGTTCGTGCTTGTCTTTGGTTGGTCAACTGCAATGTGAGTCAGATGGCTTCTTCCTGTAAAAGTAGGCCGTTCTTGGCCACATTTATTGAAATGTACCAGTCTGTTGAAAAAACAACAGTCAGCTCATGCTCTCGAACTTCTACAGTCAGAATTCATCCACGGAGTTCTAGCTACAGTTTACATTTCACGCTAAATGAGCAAATTGAGCAATTCTTCCTCTTCCGCCCAAACTCTTCATAAACAGCACTTGCCTGAGACGCGCCCCATTCCGCAAACCTGGCAGTTCTCTCCAAACAGATGTTCACCGAGGGCCTAACTTCATTTAAGTAGGAAGAAATATGTTTTTAATTATCAGACCACCTGGGGGGTTGATGGACCCTGCAAACTCCACGTGGAACAGATGCAGCCATTCTCCTTAATTAAGTTTGATTTCCATTTGACAAATTAAAAAGAATATTCCCACCACTGTATCCTGGGTATTTGGGACGCAGGCACTTAAGCGTTGTCAGAGTCAGTCAATATTGGCTGCGTAAGCATTTCATTTGTCACTTTCTTAAAGCTTGATATGCTGATAATTGCATCGGAGGGCTATAAATATATAGTGTTATGCAGTGAAACACTTGTATTGGGGAATAGATATGTTGACAGAGATGACTATAAAGTAAGAACAGGCACTGACACTGTCAAGGTGATCACTACAGGTGGATGTTTCAGGCTCTTCTGCAAAAGAAAGGCACTATGTAGACGCCAAGGGGCGGATCCATTGTCCTGAAGCCATCCAAAGTGCTCCTTTCCTTCTGCTTGAGCCACGTGGCCTGGGGTTCATTTCTTCTCTCTCGTCCTTTATAGTAACAAGGTTGTAATCACACACACACGCACACACACACACACACAGTGAAGCATCCTTATAAAGCCATTCTGCCTGTCACCCAGGCTGAAATAAACAACCTATCATTGCCCTATAGCAGCTACACAGATCAGCCTTGTGCAGTCTATGCATAATGCCGCAACATCTGGCAACCGTAGAGCCCAAGACAATGCTCTTCTGGTGATATCCAGAGCGAAGTGGACAGGCTTCACAAAGCATGGTAAAATATGCAAACGAGGGTCCTTAAGAGCCTCCACAGTGGCTGGTTTCTGGAGTCAGAAGCTAACGATTATTAATTTGGAGGGCGTCTAATCTCACCTTGCGGAAACGATTTCAGGGGACCATTCTGTGGTGTGGTCAGAATGTTGATGGGATTTTTTTTTCGGGGGGGAAATAAAAAAATAACATTTCATATTAGCAAAATAATAACCCTGTGTCATGGGTCGATTCATTTCCTTTTTACTTATTAGATCAACCAAGTGAGAAATTGGAGTGAAAGTGTTAAAATGCATATTTTCGGCTAATCCATGGGTCCAGTCAGTGGGCTGGGGTAAAAATGCAGGAACCCTTACAAACATGTTTCTGCATTGATAACACACTGATGCATACCGCTATATATTAACCATGTTACAGTTAACTGTGTTGTTTTGTTTTGTTTTCTACTGTATCATTTTAGAAAATGATAGCCCTTTACATGGCCTTACATCTGCGAGCCTGATAGTGAGTGATGTACAGCTTTGTTTGTGTGCTGTAAATCTCTACGGTTGTCCTCTATGGGAAGATGAAGGCTCGGCATGTCAAGCGCTAAATCATCAGCAGTGGGACGGTGTAGCGTGGGCCGGCCGACAGGACATGATGGATGAGCGTGTGTCTCTGGGGCCTTGTGTCCGGCCTCTGAGGGACTACCGGGAAATGGAGAGGAACATGCTCGCTTAACATCTGTGTGTGTGTGTGTGTATGTGTGTGTGTGTGTGTGCACTTGTACTGATGTCCTGGTTTGTGGCTTGGAAAATGTTAGCATATATGTACAGTATTAGCAACACAATCAGTATGATGTAGGTTCTACACTGTCTGGCCGAGTGAGATCTGAGGTGGTTGGCTTGGAGTCCAAAATGGGCTTTCTTTTTCAATTCTGACAGGTTTATAATCTGGAACAGAGCTCTTTGGGGAAACTGAGCAAAAGCATCCAAAAATCACAGTTTGACCGTACAAGCTTTGTTTACTTGTCAACTTTCACTGGAAATGATAGCTAGTGCTCTCCAGTCAGCCATTCTTGTGACACTGTTGATCCGAGATGTGTTTTGATAAGCTTTGACAGAGAAAAGCTGCTCTCTCGAGACCACAGGGACAAGAGGGCTAAGCTGCAGTCTGAGAGCTTTGCTCAAATTAAGATATAGATCTAGGACTTTTGTTTTCAGATATATGTAATCTAACATCTATTGAGACACAAGTGGGAAAAGCTCCAGCTGTAGGTTTTACTTGTAATTCCAGGTCCTCGGCATCAGTATCATCAATTAGGTCTTCCAGACTTCCATGCTGTATTCATTTCTCATCATCAAACCATTATATAGGATAGTTTTGGCAGTGTATACCAGGGGCAAGAAAAACTTCTTTTTCTTTTTTTCCAAACCTTAGTCATCAGCAATTCCCACTTGCTTTCTAGTAGCACTTTTTGTACTAGAAAATGCAGCATGGCATGGTACAACACCAAACCAAGAGCAAACAAGAGCCTCACCCTGGATCCAGAGTATATTTTGGGAACACTGTGCATGAGGTGGAAATACACCCTGCATGGGATGCCAGTCTATCACAAGACACTAATTCACACCTATGGGCAATTAAGAGTCACTAATCCAAGATGTTTTTGAGAGGTGGAAGGAAACTGAGAAACCCACAGGGAGAACATGTGACAGTAACCCAAACTCGGGAAGGAACTGGGGACCCTGGAGATGTGAGGTGGCCATGCTACCTCTGCTGCACCACCGTACTACTTTGTGATTCAACATATTTTCATTATTTCCACTGCCAGGTGACCCATGCTGACCGGAGTGAATTTCGATGTGGGTCTCACCAAGGTACCAGGAAGGTGTAAAACAGGGGTTCCCAAACGTTTTGCAACCAGGGACCTTCTCTAGACTAACAGAATTTCCAAGGACCCTCTTATGATCACAGCGTAGATTTAATTTTAAGACCATTAATATATTCAAGCCTTTAGAGCTTTTATTCCTGAACTTTACACTCACCCTGATGTAGATTTGAAATCCTGTGTAACAATATTAACATCAGTTAGATTAAAGTTAACATTATTTAAACCAGCTTTCTAGTTATTTAGTTTTAGATGAACCATGTTCCTTTCAAGTGACTAATCCATTAGGTTTACATCTGAGCTAAATAATGATCATAACAGCATCAATACTAGTTGACCATAATGTGATTTTTTTTTAAAAAAGCAATACAGTCAGGGACCCCCATGGACATACATCATGGACCCCACTTGGAGAGCCAGGGCACTAAAACGTATGAAGCGACTTTTCAGACTTCTGCTGTCATGCAGTGACATGGCTGAACATGTAAAGAGAAGATTACTAACCTGCTTAACATGGGATCAACAGGGGAAAAAAAAGGAAGGCCATCACACCTACCCAGGGCTAATCATGTTCTCTTGGAATTGAATAAGAAAATCAATCAACACAAACCAGATTGGAGAATGTAACAGCGCTGCGGTATAAGCAAAATATTATATAATATTATTCTACCCTTCCAAAAAAAAAAGGAACATTAATGGAGAAATACAGTTGTAAAGGGCAGAATTATGATCCATCATCAAATATTTATACAAGCAAAAAGTCATGGTGAAAATCAAATTAATCTTTGTTGTATGTATATATATATATATATATATATATATATATATATATATATATATATATATATATATATATATATATATGGAAATATTATAACAGTCTAATTATTTTTTATTGCTCTTCTGTAAAGCCTATTTCATCTTTTGACCTATAAAGCATGAGCATGTAAACTCACAGAAAAGATATTATTAATATTTCGCTAGGGAAGATAAGTGTGTGCGATAAATGTGTATTTGTTTCATTATTAAACAAAATATATAATAATAATACTAGTAATAATAAGAAGAAGTGGTTTCCTCTTATCAATTTCAATTTTAATACTTTATAACTGATATGGGCAGCTCTATTTTTAATAGGGCCTACTACAACTGCCTAATTATGCCTAATTTTTAGAAGAGGCGTTTGGGAGACAGATGTTTTCTTGTGTTTCTGTCGTCCTGATGGCGAAGCCCACGTCTCAATAAAGAATCTCAGGGATTACCCGCTAGTGTGCTGTGCAAACATACCCACTGTGTCTGCGAAAAAGGAGTCATCTTAGACCCCTGCTCTCTGTTCAGTCAATGAAACTGAATATTTGTCTAATTGTTTAAGTAATTACTTCCCTGTGTCAGACATGAATCCAGAAGAGTCAGAGATTTTTACTCAGAGAGAGAAACAGATATGAAAGATGGATGTGTGGGTTGATGGAATATCAGTTTTGTTGGATGCTACTGAGATTTACATCTTGTCCATAGTCATTTCCTGCTGCATTATAGTGGAACAAATTGATATAGGAGGAAAATATAGGAAGGAAGGGAAGGAAGAAAGGAAAGCGGGGGCAAGCTGAGCCCCAGATAGTAAACTCAATTATCTCCTGAAACCAACTCAGCCGGGGGAGAAAACACTTCACTGACTAAAAATGCTGCAGGGATACTATGCAAAGTACTTTCTGAACAAACTCAGGTTCAAATGAGATTCACTGTCACTGGTGTCATAAGCACAGGCTGTTACACCAATGACAGTAACACCATTGACAATTTTCTGTTAAAGATGTATTTTCCAAGATGGCGTCATCATTACACACATCATTAATCTCACCAGCATCAATAAATAATTCTATTATATCTTTTTTTTAGCAAAAACTATTTTAAAAACAGTATTAACAAGTAAATGAATAACTCATAGCATGTGAAGGGAAACTACTGGTGCTGGTTGAACTGGCCGCTCATGCTTCTGAACTTTGACCCTGGAAGCAACTATATACAGCTTTTTCTGATTTCAAAATATGAGTTTTTATAAACTAGCTGTCACCAGTGACATGAAATGTAGGGGCCAAGGTCATTTTTTAAATTATTTATATTATTAAAAACATCTTTTAGCCCTGTTCTATTCCAGCCTGTGACATTGAAATGAATAAGCATGTCAAGTGGTCCAGTAATTGTAAAGTTGTAAATACTAATTGCAATTTAATTTTACTTGGTTTAACCACGACGGCCATCTTTGTGTCATGGCACACAACAAATTTTGGTTATACAGCTGTTTACGGAAACCTCAATATCTCGGCTCAGGATGGTCTTAGCTTGCTGGAACAAAAACTGATCTCTAGAGCACGTTACAAGTTACATGTACATATATAATCATTTTGCACATTCTTGTTTCTTAGACTTAGAAATTAAGTCCTAATGTAATGCTTAAGATTTATATTTATCTATGAGATCTATTTATAATGAGAAGGGTTGAGTCTCAGTCTTAATTTTTTAGGGGTACCTAGGTAAGTTTAGTGTGCAGGCAGAACATCTCAGGTGTGAGACTTCTCATATTTTTTTATGAGGCGAGAAAGTGCAATTTTTAAAAAATTCCCCTCACTTTCGGATTGAATATCGGTGGTGCTGGAAGAGATATGAACCTGAAATTTTCACAGAAGTAAGTCCTCTCTAGTAGCATTCTGCTCTAAAAATTTTGAGTTTGAGATTCCCCTGCTTACAGAGCTAGGGCTAGTAGAAATCTGGAGAAAAGCCTACTTTATTTATGCATTTTGAGAAATTAACACATGTAATATATGCATAACAAATAATAAACATTTACAGTATTTTACAGTAATTATGTTTATGATTGACATACAATAGCTTATGCAGGTTTTGCAATGCCAATACATAGTGGTAATCACTCTAAAAAAAATTTTAAATTAAAAATGGTCAAGCAACCTGCATTAGACCACTTGAGATGGAATGACAAGATTCATGCACATGGCAGTTTCCAAGAAAACAATAATAAAGTTAAACCATATTTTTTTCTATTGCTTAGGAACCTTTAAAGTTATACAATAAGGTCTGTTCCCTTCTTGAAAAAAAAGAACAGCTTACAGTGTGTTGCATAAGTATTCACCCCCATTGAACTGTTCCAAATTTTGTAGTGTCACAACCTGGAACTGAAATGGATTCAATTGTGATTTTGCATCAAGGATCTACACAGAATTTCCCATTCTATTGAAGTGAAGGAAAAAGTCTATATAGTTTGCAAAATTATTTACAAATCAAAAAAATGTTAAAGTTGTGATTACATAAGGATTCCTTGTATTTTATTTTATTTTATTTACCTAATGTTACTGCACAGAACTGGCTGCCACTGTAGTCTTTAAATGTGCTATGTACATAAATGTGACTTGAAACTGCAAATACACACATATTGGTATGGACATGGGCAAAAAAAAAAACAAAAAAACTTTTAAATAAATTATTCAGCTTCTATTAACTCTTAAAACCATAAACATCAGAAGTCACTTGACACTTCCTATAACCTAAAGGTTAATTAACTCTAAGTTACATCACATAAGATGTGAATTTAGGTTATAATTCATACTCCGTGGTTTGTACTACAATATTTTAATGAAGTGTTTATTATGCATTATCACAGCCTGTGCAATTATTAGTTATTTTACATCACAATTCTCCAGTTGTGTATAAATGAAACTAGTTGTGTATAAATAAATAAACCTTAATAAAGCTTAATTATACAAATAACAAGGCTTTAATTAATCCCTAACATGCATTCCTTAAAATAAAGTACTAACAAATACAGTGCTACCTACCATTACACTTTATATTTATAGTGTGTGACATTCCAAGAGTCGAGTGCTAATTGAATGCTCTTGAAATCCAATCATTATAAATAAGGATGAAGGTCAAGAGGAAGACTTTTTTTGTATGTTGTAGCTGAATTCCCCACTCCACGGCTTATCCAGGACTTTGTGTACTCAAGTAGACTCAAATTTGTATACTCAAGAGAATATTAGCCTGCTATTGTATACTGTATATCTGCTACACTACACACTTTGCTTTGGTAAACATGAGGAAAATCAGTTTCTAGGTCCACGAATTACAAATAACATCACAACTCTGCAAAAGAAAAAAAAAAGGATTCTTAGATGCCTGTCAACTTCAAATTGGGGAGCTGGCAAATAAATTAATTAACAAGGAGTGGGTAATTAAGTAATGTTACACACACACACACACATACAGACACTCTACATGCAGACATGAACACATGCTAGCAAAAAGCAGCTGTTGGGCCCGTGGAGCTCCTGGTGGGGAGAGTGTGGTTGTGCACAGGTACCCCAGGCAGACACACACAGCCACGCTAATTGCAGTAATGACTGCCACACAGACACTAATTAAAGCCTGGTGCTGGATGGTGGTCTGCAGCCCCGGAGAGCACTGACGAGGCCTGACAGCGCACGCTGGCACACAAATACAAAGACATAATCTCAACTCTGGGAAGAGAAGAAGCACAGAGGACTGAGTAAATATTTTCATGCAGGATCCCTTTGCTGACCATATGGCACTGGGGTAATTATAATACTTTCTCTCATCTCTCTTCAAAGTGAGCAAGTGTGTTGCACTGACCATGAACACCCAAGCATGCTCATCAGCATGTGTGTAATTGAGGAGTTTGTGCGGTTGCTTTAATTATCGTATACAGTGTCAGGTGTATATTTCATTCCTCCGGCAACATGTGTACACCTATCGCTGATTCTGATTTAAAGAAATATGCTTATAGGTTTTTTAAACTATAAGATATTTAGCACATCTGTAGCATGTGTGTTAAATGAACTAGAATTTTGTGCTGAAAAAAGAAAGTTATTTCCTCAAAACTCAATAATAATAATAATAATAATAATAATAATAATAATAATAATAATTGCTTCAAAGCTAATTACAGGTTTATATTAATGAGCTCATTCTAATTACAGTAATAGTTTCTATAGTAACAGCTAATGTACAGGGACACAGATGCCCCCATATAAATTAAATCAATAAAAAAAAATTGTGTTATCGAACAAAGGAAAACATACACTAGTGACATATATTTTTAATTAACATTTATGGAAGGAGTCTCCAGTGTCAGTGCTTTGTAATTGTAAGTTTTTCTTTCTTGGTAACAAAAAACAAGCTGCATTTTTTTTTGTTTGTTTGTTTGTTTTTGTTAACATTTGTTTGTTTTATTCAAGATTTTACATTTAATGTTTTTTTTAATGTTTATTAACTTCATGGTGAGGGAACGACTGTTTATAGCTGACCGAAGACTTCATGCTTTCTTTTTTTTTCGTAATGTGTCACTCTGCAGGGTTTTTTTTATACTGTTTGTTTGTTTGTTTGTTTTATGTATACATGAATTTGGTTGGGATCACATTAAAGCTGACTTGTTTACATTCATGTTTTGTGTAACCAGGTCTTAAGCACCGCTCCTTGGTCCGATGAACAATGGACTTGCAAGCGGAGGACATTCGTGGTTCGTACAGCATCACCTCACCACAAGGACGAGTCGCACAGATGTCAAGTCGACTGCTTCGGCAGAAATACAAGGACAAACGGTTTGACCTGCTCCTTTGATGACACACACACGCACACATACATACACACACACACACACACTTCCAACTCAGTGCTGTGGTTTTATCACTCACCTTTCCCCAAAGAGCTCGGATTCAAATGTGCCCCACCAAAAATAATGGTTTAAGGACCCTGGCGATTAAGTGGTTCAATAGCGTTTAATTACATATAGGAAGGGGGTGATTTCTCATTAATTAAAGCTCCATTAAGGGGCACTGAATCCTAATTAATATCAAATACATATTTAACAGATAAGGACTTTAGCAAATCATTCTCACTACGCTGCAATTTATATTAAAAAAAAGTCCAATATTTGTGTAGCAGTGCATATTAGCCATAATAACAGGTTTAATTAACTCAGTTGACCTAGCTCTGATGCATATAGGGCAAATGGCAGCCACCAGTCACAGTATTATAGAATTACACTTTACACTCATCTCTCTGTCGCTCTCTCTCTCTGTCTCTCTCTCGTACACACACACTTCAAACAGCAAATAGACTTTGCATTTTAGAAATTCAGACAAGTCAACAAATATGGTAATGCTAACACTATTAACTGCATTAGTTAACGTTAACAAACCATGAACTATAACATTTATAATCCATAAGTGATCATAATGTTTTTCAAAAAACACAATACATAATGTACTATCTGTTCAAGAATGAATTACATACATAAACCTGAATTTACTCATTTTACTGCCTGAATTACCTGAACTGATATCTCTGTGTATATTTATTGGCACCCACCAATTCAATTCAATTCAATTTTATTTGTATAGCGCTTTTAACAATGGACATTGTCACAAAGCAGCTTTCCAGAAATAAATGGATTCACAAAAAATATATTGTAAATACGTGAATTTATCCCTAATGAGCAAGCCAGAGGTGACTGTGGCAAGGAAAAACTCCCCGAGACATTATGAGGAAGAAACCTTGAGAGGAACCAGGCTCAAAAGGGAACCCATCCTCATCTGGGTGCTAACAGATTGTGCAATTATAAATAAATCCCTTCTATCATTGTGTACTATATGGACAAATAGTGCAATTGTGCAACCAGTAAATTCATCACAGTTTCACCATTCAGCCTCACTTGAATTTCAATTAGAATCACTTTTGTATGGTTAAATTCATTCAATATATTTAAACAAACTAGTGAAGTCTGGTGAAACTGCTGATGGCACAGGAAAAATGTCCTAATTTCATTTGAACAGTTTGACAGAAACTTATTTGAATCCTCTGTGATCGATCAAAAAACTTACAAAACACAATACGAAAAAAAGTGTTTTGTTAAGGGACCCATTTCGACACTATGATACATGTGTACATACATACTGTATATTCAACACTGGTGTGATGGTCAGGTGTCCACAAACTTTTAGCCATATATTGTACATTTGTGTGTGTGTGTGTGTGTGTGTGTGTATATATATATATATATATATATATATATATATATATATACTGTATACACACACACACACACACACTCCTGGGCAAATAAAAAATGGGCCAACTCCAAAATCGCTGTCTAATGTTTATCTAACGCAGGTTTTGTGTCTAGAGGATATGTTAAAAAGCCAAAAAAACATCAAAGACAGAATGAAGTTTTTGGCAGAATATGGAAAGTTTGATTCAGAGTGCTTCAGCAGATTTCTGTGGAGTGATGAGTCACAATGTGAGTTCTATGGTGATGCTCCAGTGAGGTGTCTTTGAAGATCTGGTGAGAAATACAATAGTGAATAGTGCATCACTACCTCAGTTAAGCATGGAGGAAGTGGTGTCAGGTGAAATGAAAGGGAAAAGCTATCCCATACTAATTTATTTTTTCTATTTGTTTAATTCTTGCTCATTTCCTGACCAATGATTTGTTGTCAAGACCATTAAAAGCATACCATATTATATACACTGTATACACTGTATATTGGACAAAAAAATAGCATATTGGGATTATATTGTTACACACTGTTACAGTTACGATGTACATTACAGTAAATCTGGTGAAACTGCTAATGGCACAGGAAAAATGTCCCAATTTCATTTGAACAGTTTGACAGAAAACTTATTTGAACCTTATATTCAACATCAGTGTGTGTGTGTGTGTGTGTGTGTGTATTGCCAATTGCCTATATTGCAACAGCAATTAACAAACAATGTATCATGCAGCCCTTACACATTCATCTTAATGAAGAATGGATTATTTACGTCTTATACCACAGGGCTGTTGAATTCTCAGTTCTGATTGGCCAGAAAAGCTGCTCTAACAGTAATTCAAATCACAGGTTTAAATTAATGCACTAATTCTAATACGTTATCATTTGCATAATAACAACTTACACAGGGGTGTTTATTTAACATTTATGGAAGGAGTCGCCAGTGTCAGCACTTTGTAACAGTCATTGTTTTGTTTTTTCCACCAAGGGAGAGTCTTCAGGATAGAGGAGCTTACGTTTCATGGGTTCTCAGTAGAATGAAAAGCTCCACAACATTAAATTTTACTATAATTGTATAGAAAGTATGATGTGGTGTTCTTTAATGAATAAAAATGCTGTGGTGTAAGAGGAATAAAACATTGCTATTTGTTGTTATTGGAAATAGTCAACTTACACCACCCTTCGTTGTTTATCTTCCTTTAACAGCATACTCCCAAGTGTTTTTCCATTCATTCCATTCATCCAAGTGTTCACTTCCATTCAGGATGTAGTGAGAGTTTGAGTTAAGGTATATGAGAACAAAAGTGTACACAAGAAAAGATCTATTAGAAATAAGGAGCTGACACAGAAGTCTTTCTTTTCCTCCAATCATACTGTCCGTACTGTAAAAACAACTGTCCTGTTTTTCTCTCCTCTGACATGTCAGACGGAGCTGCAGTTAATGAAGTTAATCGTCCTCTCCGATCTTCCCTCGCTTCCTTGCACACGACAGCCTCGTCAGTTGAACACTCTCCAAAAACAAAAGGAAGTGGAACACATCACCAGAGAGAGAAACAGAGACAGAGAGAAAAAAAACTTTCCCTCCTCTCCACCCTTCCAGTGTTCTGAGTGCACTGTTAGGCAGCGTGTTGAGAAGCAGCCTATTGAGATTACCAGTGTTTTTTTTGTTTTTTTTTTCTGGAGGTAGCGATGGCTTCGTGTGAAAGCGCAGTAGGGGGTTCCAGCTTCAATCAGCCCAGCCAGTGCTCAGAGACAAGGCCCCTGCTTTTCTGCTTTTCTGCGAAAAACACTTTATGAGCAGCTAAACAGATTAACCGTCATGCATTGTTTTAGTAACAGTAACATTATCTCCAGAAAGGGCTGAGAGCAAACTGTACATGAGGGTAGGACCGCTCAGAGGGAGATATAAAATACACACACAGATCATGTAGTCACCAGATGACTTAGTGACTCGCTGTGGCTTTCATCCACACGGATGTAGTAGCAATCGTTTAGTTTCTGTGAAGCACATAGTCAAGCAGGTGAGGATGCAAATAGAGAGAGAGAGCTAGGGAAAGAGGAGGAGGAAGAGTAAAGAATGAGAGAAATCAGGTCACTGGACAAGAGAACGTGACAGGACAGAGGGGAGAAGATTAGGAATACTGGGTTAATCATGCTTGGCAGGAGTGTACAGATGTCCAGAGTCCCATGCCTTTAAGGGAACTCATGCAGTCACAGAGCAGGGATCTCCTTCTGCTCTCTCTCTCTCTCTCTCTCTCTCTCTCTCTCACACACACACACACACACACACACACACAATGTCACCATAGAGATATCCCCGACTGCAATATTAGCTTGTCCCTATAATGAAAGACTAAACTGGATAAATTTGCCTGTTCCTGGCTGCCTTATGTCAATGAAATCTGGCCAAATGCCGAGTCATGTAAAATTTTTGTCAGTGAAATTTTGCAAGGGGAAATTTCATCGACTTCCAGAGTTTATTTTGCGATAAAATGAAGCTTGTGAATAGGACATGCAAAAATGAACACACAATAGTCAAGTCTTGTGTTAGCATATAACTGTGAAATATTTGCAAATAAGCTAGCTAATAACTGAGGGCCATGAATTAGCAAGCTAGAATGCTAGCATGACTTAGCAGTTAAGTCATTTAGACGTCTCAACCACGTAAAGGCTGAATAACAGAAAAAATGAGATAAAACTGGCTACAAAATCAGTATATTAATCAAATACTATCAAAAGTCTTGACAAGAATTTCTCTGTAATATCACTTAGTGTTTGATCTTTTCAACTTAACCAAAATTCCAGCCGTTGAGAGCCATTAACAAACATCAAAGCTACCAAACTGCTTTGACTTCCAAACTGTGAATCCCAAAAGAGTCTTCTTGTAAACATACTGTATATGTTACCTGACTATTGAATGTAGTATATGACAGAGGAATTTGCATCTTCAACCAATAGCACAATTGTTTTGGTAGGAACATGCTGTTATAGGAAAATAATCAACTTTAGTGTGGTAACGGTAAGTCTACATAACAGAGACCCCAATCCCACCACCCTGTAGTTGATTATTTTCCTATGACATGCCAACAAGTGTTTTATTCCTTACTTATCAGACTGTTCCTCTGTAATAAGTCATTATCATTTAATATTGCACCTCCTTGCTCTGATTGGTTGGATGTTGATGGTCTATATAATTTGTTTTTTTCTCTCTCTCTCAGCCTGAGGCAGCACAGGGAATGGAAATTTTCCTCTAAGCAGATATTTCATTTGAATATTCTGACTTAAAAACCACTGACCATAACTTTAACTATAATAACCCTGATTTAAAGGCATGGAAATGATGAGGAGCAGAAATAATCTCCTGACGTTGACAGCTCTCTGATAAAGAGAAGGCCCTAATCCAGCCAGAATTATTAACTGTTTAAGAAGAGAAAGGGAATCGTGTGTGTGTGTGTGTGTGTGTGTGTGTGTGTTTGTGTTTGACAGAGGTGAATAAGTAGGGTGCCTGTATTTGAGCAGTTCACTGTCCATCCTGACCAATCCAATTTCTTCATCGCTCCCATTTCATCCCCGAGACGGTTCTCGCGTTGACGTAAAAGGCAACTTCTACTGAAACACTAATAATAAAATTTCAGGCTGTGAGTGTGTGTGTGAGACATGAGACTTGATGTCTGTCACATTACATCCTCACATTCATTTCATTTGTTCCACTTTCATGTCTAAGAGCTGCCAATCTTTGCAAAGCTCCTTACTGTATTTGGATTGTAATATTTCATGGTCACTTAGCAAAGCAGAAACTAAAATAAAGCATAGTGATTTTATATATATATATATATATATATATATATATATATATATATATATATATATATATATATATATATATATGCATATATATATATATATATATACATATATATATATATATATATATGCACCATAAGGTGACTCTTGGGCCGTACTCTGCTTGTGAGGAAAGGCATTCCAGCTAGCACCCGATTCCACAGCCACATGACGTGCTTGTCTGCTTAAGGGAAGATTTATGAAGGTGCGAAGATCTAAGTGTGCAATGATAAGTTTTATAGCACAACTAGTATTGTTGTCCTAATCAGCTGTAGAGATGATGAATCTGCTGGCTGGAGCAGGAGACACTGTGGGTACTGCGGTGACTCTGAGACTAATGCTAATGTTAACAGAGCAAGATTAATGCTCTGCCTCAGGAACTTTCCCTTCTCCAGCTCCTCCCTGACAAACAGAGTGTCTTTTTCTCTATCTCTCTGACTATCTCTTTCCCTGTACATTAAACTATATGTCTGGAATAAGGAACTACACTCATTCGCAACTACAGAACATACAATTCTGCCTGTTTATGTAATACAGCAAACAATTCAGTTTGGGACTTACACACATTAACACACCTTTTAATGTTTCTTTAGTTATTACTGAATTTCAGTGGTTAAAGCTACAATCAGTAAACATTTTGTAATATTTATTGTAGTTCTACTCAGCTTCAATAGAATACAATCTCAGAAGAGAAACTCTGGTTTCTGTGGTGCCCTGGGCAGTAAAAAAAAAACAGTCAGAAATAAACAATGTGGATCACCAATATCCAACCAATCAGGATAAGGAGACCTCATTACTTGCCTGTCAACTCAAGAAACTCTTCTTCTTGCATTAGAATTCAGGAAGCTCCATCTCCTGCACTAGAATTCAGCAAGCTCCGCCTCTCATGCTAGAATTTAGGTAGCTTCACCTCTTCAGTAGAATTCATGAAGTTCTGCTTTACCCCTTGCACTAGAATTCAGGAAGCTCCATGTCTTTTAGTAGAATTCAGGAAGCTCTGCCATTTGCACCGCAATTCAGCAAGCTCCACCACTCATGCTAGAATTCAGGAAGTTCTGCCTCTCCTGCTAGAATTCAGGAAGCTCCACCTCTCCTGCTAGAATTCAGGAAGTTCCACCTCTTGCATTACAATTCAGCAAACTCTGCCTCTCATGCTAAAATTCATAAAGCTTGAATCCACATTGCTCTCTTTAAGTATAGATGAAGAAACAGGGGCTGAATCCCACTGCACCACTATCACCAGGCAGTTGAAAGCAGGCATTGTGGGTAATGTAGGAAACCGTTAACCAAAGTGAAATTAGACCAACATGAAAGAAGGATGGAAGAAACTAAAAAGGTCAACCTGGAATTTCATTACAAAATACATCTTGGAAGCTATTGAAGATCATTGGCTTTTATACGACTTGGTACTTGTGAATTGTTACAGATTTACAGTAAGCGTATTATGAAGAATGATGGCAAAGTTAAGGGCAACACTGTGCTTATCATTCATTACAGCAAGCTGGACTGTTTGAAAGATATATTTGACAGAGATATCGGGCACGGTACATACTGTTGAGGTTTAGGGAGGAGTTTGGGGGTTTCAGTCCCTTCTGAAAGACAGGCAGACAGACAGAGAGACAGGCGGAGAGAGAGAGAGACTAGCGTTTAATTGGCTGTTGAAGTGGCAAGGCGGAGGGTGTCTCTCTGAGGCTAATGATGGTATGGTCTCAGCCGGGTTCTCCCTTTGTGTAGGGACGCCCCTCTCTCTGGGGAACAGCACTATCTGTTTCTTAATTTAACGCTTCATTTGTGATTGCTGTCAGACCGGTTTGTGTGTGTGTGTGTGTGTGTGTGTGTGTGTGTGTGTGTGTATGAGAGTGAGATAGAGAGGACACTTTGTGAAATAGCACACAGGGACATATTTGCATTGCATGCATCCGTGATAATTCTGTGTATGTATACGTGTGTGTCTACTCTTTGAGCCCCTCTTGTATGAATGAATTTGGGTCCTTGCATGTGTGTGTGTGTGTGTGTGTTTTCAAAGAGGGAGGAGGGTAGGTCTCGTCTGAGGATGGCGTTAATATCTTCAGTCAGTCTCTTGTCTACCCAGACACAAAGGCTGCTGTCACCATGTGGGACGTGTCCCTATCCACTGCAGGGTCCTAAAGGTCTCTTAATGGAAGGATCATTAACTGGAGGACTGAGATGAACACACGGCTGCCGGCGGCCTCACACACACGAGCTGGAGGAGGAGACACACAATAAATCTTACATTTACACAAAGCAAAATCAAATGAGCGCCACGTAAAAATAAACTCCGACTCGGAATTTTAAATTAGATAAGAGTTTTCTTGTTCCAGAGAAATATTATTTAATGAAAAAGTGACATTTCTGTGCAGAAACTACAAAGTGATTTATGTTTCTAATAATGCAAAATACTGTTGTACTAAAAAAAAAAAAAAGAAAAGAAAAAAAAGCCCAACTGGTAGACATCCAACTAGTATGCTTTGTCCTTGTCATCTGTTGAAAGCACCAGATTACTTATTTCACATAATATTACATTGACTGAAAAAAGGTAGTATTATATAAAATTAAATAACAAATATGTTTGTGCATAAATTGGCATATCCAAAAAAAAACACTATATCATATTACACTAAAAGCCTTCTGCTCATAAATTCCTTTCCTGTCTGCATCTCTGAATATCTCTGCAAAAAAAAAAAAAAAGACAGTAAGTCTGCAATAATGTTTAGCATAACAATAGCAGCCATGTCCTCTTACTGGATGAAAGGACCACAGACATCTACAGGAACTAATCAGCTCAGTCAGACATTCTGTACGCTCAGTCGTCTCTTTAGGCCCTTTTTTCACTGGCCTCAGCAAAAGCCAAGATCAATGCTATACGAGCTCATTTTTTCCTCTCCCTTACATCACTGGCTACCAGCAGAGCACTTTGTCCATGGTGGAGATGCTTTAAGAAAAAGGAGCTGACTACGTTTAGCGTGTAATGGATGAGGGCTTTTTTGCTTGTAATAAAGCGGTGTGATGAATGGCTGCCTATATCTTACTGTTGTTCTGTCTCCAGCTCTGAGGGCTGCACTGTTTATGTTATTGACCAGGTGAGATAGTGCACTGTCAATACGGGAATGTTATGAGCTGCCGTTAATGCACTCTCGTCCAGTCCCAGCTGGTCACAGTGGTAAGTTATATGTCATGATAAAGCATCTATGAATATCTATGGTCAAATGCAGTGGTGTTTCTTAACTTCTTAGAAGCACCAAGCGAAAGATGTTATATTAAAAAAAACACGTAAATAAGGAATAAAACAGTTGGGGAGGTGGTTCTGTTTTAGAAAAATAATCGATGACTTAAGGGAGATACAAAACAGAGTTATTTTTACCACACCAAAGTTGATTATTTTCCATGAACAGCATGTTGCCAATACCTTATACCTCTTATCCATTTATAGTTATGTTTAATGTTGTGAAAAGTCTGTGAAACAAGTTCATTCCTGTTTTCACTTACATTATAGTAGCTATAGACATTCATTCCCTCACCTCTGTTTTCTCTCTCTTCAAGTTTATAAGACAGCTTGTCATGTTACCAAGAAACCAGAAACCATAAAGTCCTCCACCGGGAAGACTTTCCTGTGGTGGAAAACCTAAAGTTACAGACTGTTACAAAGTGCTGACAATGAAGACTCCTTCCAAAAATGCAAAATAGACACCTTCTCCTAGAAAACTTCACCATATCAGCAATTACATGTGTAAGTTGTTACTATAGAAACAATTTCGTATTAGAACGTGAACATTGGTATAAACTTATGATTTACTTTGCAGTAGCAGTTTCTTAGCACTTCTTTTAGTGTTATTTAGTATTCTTATATCTTAGGTGTCACCTGTTCCTTCTTAATAGCTACAGTTACTCTAAATGGGATACGATACACTCAAACACTCACACTTAGTGTCATATTTCTATAAAAATTCTGTTCACACACACACACACACACACACACACAAAAGAAAAGAAAACACATACACATTCTTTCAGGGATTATTTTACACACAGCACACTATACATGTTACACGGTCTCAATATTGCCCAAATCTTTTTAATCATTTGAACTCTTGAGTAATTATGTTGAATAACTACAGTTGCAACCTCCTGATTAAACAGCAACATCGATTGTGGAATAGACGAAATAAAATACAAGCATGCGACCCTTGTTGCAAAGTGTGACCGATATTTCTAACTGAATACACTGTTATTTCTAACTGAATACCTATGGCTTCTTTAATAGGCATATATTTATTGTAACTGAATTTGGATGTCTTACTACAGTATTTACCCTTCTTTACCATACTGCCAAAAACTGCTGTATTTACTCCTTTTTTATTACAAGATGCTTCACAAAGTATAAAGGTCCCATAATGAGGGAGAATACAAACTAATTTAAATCTGAAAACCAACAATAAAAAAAAAAAACACTAAGAAGTGCAACAAATGTAAGACAGAACAACAAAAAAAACACAAATACAGTAATGATAATATGCTGTATTTATCACTTATTTTATATTTTATAAAAATATAAATTATCTCATTACCAAATTCACATTGGCCCCTCAACAACAACAAAAACACGTTGTGCTCTGCCATTACTACGACATCCCTGCCTAATATCGCTATAAACCTATAATTCATACTGTATTCATATCATCCACTCAGGCCAATGTTCCTCAGCTGGTTTGTTTTCATGATGAAAGTTGTGAGTTTATTACCACTTTGTAAAATGGGGATGATTAAAAAAAAGATGTACATGGGATATTAAAAATATTAGCCCTGTATCCATTTAATGAACAAAAGCCCACAAGAAAGTAAGCAGCATTTACAGCTTGATATCCGTTGACCAAGGGCACAACTAAATTTGCCCCTGGCCAAATAATAATCATTTTAAAGTAACCTGCATTAATCCTTTATTAATTTACTTTGCATATCAGAGCATGTTACAATGCAACATCAGGCAAGACTTAATTTAAAAATAGTATACATTCATTTAAAGATGTCATTTTATGTACTCTTTTAAAGACGGAGCTCATAAAGCTGACTGATGGGTCTTCATTGAGTTATGAGGGCTGAGGGCTCCCTCTTGTGCACACATCCCAAATACACACTTCATCCACTAGTTTTATTGTCCCTTTAAATGTAAATTTGAAATTGAGTTATCATTAAGGAATAATATCACAGGCTTTAAAGCTTAGTGCAATAACCCTGTGTCACAGGGTTTAAAAAGCAGATCAAATGGAGTAATAACTACTCTCAAAATCCTCAGCAGGACAGAGCAGAGCTGACAACACAGAGGTGTGAATACCTCGCACAAGGAAGTAAAGGCAGGTGCATACCTTTGTGGTCAGAGTTCAATTATCCCTTGTTCACACCCTAGCTACTCTTAGCCAGTTCCTTTTGTGACTAGTGACTAGACTTGTGGTTTTATCTTGAAAACACTTTGCCATACCTGGTTAAATTTACCATATAGGTTTCACTTACTCATTATTTACCCAGGTGCCTATTGGGAACACCTGTACACCTGCACATTCATGCGGTTATCCAATTGGCCAATCATGTAGCAGCAGCACAATGCATAAAATCATGAAGATACAGGTCAAGAGTTTCTGTTAACGTTCACCTCAAACATCAGAATGGGGAAAAATGTGATCTCAGTGACTTGGCGTGGTTGTTGGTCCCAGATGGTCCTGTTTGAATATTTCAGAAATTGCTGATCTGCTGGGATTTTCACTCATAGTCTTTTCAGTCTTTATAGTTTACACAGAATGGTGTGAAAAACAAAAAACATCCTGTGCGGAGCAGTTCTGTGGGATGAGGGAGGTCAGAGAAGAATGGCCAGACTGGCTCAAGCGACAGGAAGGCTACAGTAACTCAAATAACCACTCTTTACAACCGTGGTCAACAGAAAAGCATCTCAAAATGCAAACTTGTCAAACTTTGAGGTGGATAGGCAACAACAGCTGAAGACCTGTCAGCCAAGAACAGGAATCTGAGTCTACAGTAGGTACAAGATCACTGAAACTGGACAGTTTAAGATTGGGAAAAAAAGACCAGGCAACATTTTTCCAATCTTCAGCTGTCCAGTGTCATTGAGCCTGCAACAACTGTAGCCCCAGACTCATGTTCTTGACTTCCTAAGTATCCTAAGTTAAATATATACATTTAAACTAGGAAGGCTAAGGTTACCAAATGGGTTATATGCAATACTTTTAACTCATTATACAGTATATACCAAACCAGGTATGTACTGTATATTTAACTTAGGAGGGGTTATCTTACCAAATGGTGTATAAGTTTAATTTAGGAAGGTTTAATATACCAAATGGGGTATATCCCTATTGGTTTAACTTACCATATAAACCACATATGGTACATTAAACAGTTCAAAACTAAACCTCTTGCTGGAATTGTACATTTCACATACATCTTCACTGATGAGGATGAAATGAAATTGCATTTAGAACTTTTAGCAGCTTCAGAAACAATCAGCAGATGATACAGTAGCCACTCCTGCTGAGACACTTTTCTTGCACGCCAGGCCTTAGGTCACGTAATCACCTGTGTCTGGTAGCAGTCTATAATATGAAGGTGTTATGACTTGTCAAAAACAGCTGACGGTTACACTTATAGCAAAACTCTGCTGTTATTGCCCTGTAACAGCTGATTCAGCCTTCTGTGTGTGGGGTGAAGAGAGGGGAAGGAGAGGAGATTGCTCTTTTATGCTGATATGAGGCCAATTTTGCTGTTGTTTCTGTAATCATATAAAGCTTGTGGTTTTGGAAGGAGGAAGCTGAACTCGGATCAGCAGCAAAGCATGGCATGCATGACATCAGAGATATTTATTTTTTGTATATCAGGGAATAGAGGATCAGTCGCACTCTGGTAGAAATGTCAGAGGTCAGCCTGATTTTACGTTGCAGAGAGAGGTATTCATCGCTCATATTCGCTCATTCCTTTCTTCTGAAATTCAGTCAAAAAGATATTTGGGGGAAAAGTGCAGGCTCTCTAGGTTTTTTTAGGCAACATTTTAAAGCTATGCAATGCTAAGCAGTGCTACTGTGACTTCCTTCATAAAGTCCCAAGGCCTATTAAAGGAATACTACAGAATTTTTTAACCTAATTTCTAGCTACCATATTTGTAGCTTTAGTGTGATTATTATAGACAAGACTTAGAACATGTTTACCTGTAAGGCCTATTAACCCAAAACTTACTTCTAGCCTACTGAAAGTCAAGGGGCAGTCGTTGTGACAGCAAAAATATATGTATGCAGTCAAAGATATTTGTAAATTATGTTCTAAATCTGTTACTCTTTCAGACAGGGAACTATTTTTTCAGAGGGAATTACTTGTTATTTCTTACCAATGTAGTGACTTTCTTCCTCAAACATGGACACGACGAAACCTTCAGAAATGTATAAGCAATCAAAATGACTTTGTACTGTAACGCTCCAGTGTCCGAATGTGGATAAAACTACTGTTTTGGGGTGTTTAAAGAGTGTGTGCAATTACTGGGTACTTTATTAGACTCTCATATGATATTAGCAAACCTTGTAGCTGTACAGTTAGTACATACAATTTGTGTTAATCATCCTCTAGCTTTCATCAGAGTTAGTTTCTATTCATCTCGGCTCTATTCATCATGGTTGATGACCAGGTTGTTACTCTGTGGTCTGTAATTTCTTTTTTCATAATGTGTTTGCAAGTTCTAAAAAAAACACAAAATGTGAACTGAGATTTTGAATAAAACCTAAGTGAACACTTTGTATTCAAGTGTAACCTTAGGTAGCAGTTCCACCTCATTGTCAGTGCACACATATGAATCCTTGTGCTTGTCATTTTTGCTTATTTTTCCTTCTTTTCCTTCCCTGCTGTTCAAAACGCATACTGTTAATGTTAGTCTCGAGGGGTACATTTTGTGCCTTTGTGTTTATTTTGTGTTTTCATGTGCATTTAATGTATTCAGACTGAAATATTTTTCAGATATATGTTCACACTGTTCATGTGAACAGCATTTTTATTTTTAAATGAGGGATATAAAACTGATATATTCATGTATTTTAAATGGATAATGACTCCAAGTACCCCAACACCTGCCCTTAGACTTTCAGTGGATGTTAATTTTGGACCAACATTTTTTCTGGTTATTTCTCTAGACAGGAAAACATGTGCATTGAAATCACCCATATACTACAGATGCAGAAAATAGCTATTATGCTGAAAAAATGCTAAAGTATTCCTTTAATGGTATTGTGTGTGTGTGTGTGTGGGGGGGGGGGGGGGGGGGGGGGGGGGGGGGGGGGGGGGGGGTGAAGGTCTGGGGTCATGCTGAGATATGTATGAGTGTATAAGTCAAAACTCAAACCTTTATTTTAAATCCAGTACTATTGACTCTGTGAGACAGATGAGAGATCTTGTGGGTTTGTGAGGTAAATTGACTTGATACCGCAACACCTGCCCTTAGACTTTCAGTGTATGTTAATTTTGGACCAGCATTTTTTCTGGGAAACACCTCCATTGAAATCACTCATATACTACAGATAAATAAAGTAGATATTATGCTGAAAAAAGCTGAAGTATTCCTTTAATGGTGTGTGTGTGTGTGTGTGTGTGTGTGTGTGTGTGTGGTGAAGGGGGGGGTCATGCTGAGTTATGTATGATTGTATGAGTTATGCTATACATTTTTACATCAAAACTCAGAAGTTTATTTTAAACCCAGTACTATTGACTCTGTGAGACAGATGAGAGATCATGTGGGGGTGTGAGGTAAATTTGACCAGGCTAAATTGTTCCCTCTTTTATAAGACGTCGTGGAGCGCGAGGCATCAGGGGACCAATCAGGTGTGAGTTGAACGGGCACGAGAAGCCTGTACCTGAGAAGCCTTCACCTGTAAATGCACGAGACCAAGCTGAAACATCGGACAGTGTCGTGGTCACCTCCAGCCGCGTGCCCCTTCTATAAAACCCGACTGTGTGAGTTTAGAGAAAGTTAAAAACAAAGTGAGCAGTCATGCTAAGCGTGAGGGCTATGTTGTTATTTTGTCTCGCTTTGCTCGCTGTTTGTCGAGCCGCTCCGGAGGACGTGTACATCAATGTGGTTCGCTTGCTGTCTCCTGGGGAAGAGTACCTGAGTGAAACCGCGCTTCACTCCTTTTTCAAACTTCTGGAGAAACGTGTGCAGTGTGCCGGCGTGTCGTGTGGAAAGGTACGGCTCTTTTTTCGCTTCATGCTTCAGCGCACTTTTAAGGGGTCGAGGTCCAAACACACACCCGGTGAGGTACCGTGTGCTACACTTCTCCCTCAGCCAGGAGTTTTACATACACTAATATCACACTAACCACACTCAGTGTTTAATTGAAACACCACACACACAGGTACATTTCACAAAACAGGGTTTTCAGAAAGGAAAAAAAAAAAAAAAAACTGAAGTAACTCTTGTTTAAATTGAATACAATTATCTAGCACTGTACTGTAGCCTATAAGCTACTGAAACTGAGTTCATTCTTTAGACCTTTAACCTAATGTTTAAATTAAAATTAGGCTATGTGACTTAAGAAGTTGTTTCTTATGGGCTGCTATTGCTAAATTTATTATTATTTTTTTTTAAATTTAAACAAAAATAAGGAGAGGCTTTTTTGTATAGCACACTTCATACATACGATGACAAAGCAACAAGATATAAGTTAATAGAATAAAATATAAGTAACATATATTACACATTCTAAAATGATAAATAAAAAAAAGTAAGATAAAGGCTGAAAGCAATTGAAAAGAAAAAAAGTGCAGTATAAAGTAAAACTGACAATAAAATGTAAAGATAAAGTGCAGCGCAATGCAATGCTAGCTCATTCAAAGGCACCAAAGCACAATAAAGTTTTTAAGCTTGATTTAAATGGCTAAGTTTAGGATTAATCTTAGGTTTTAGGTATTTTAGGCTTAATTGTGTAATAGCTAAATGTCAAATAAGACGTAGATTCAATAATTCAATCTGATAAAAAAAAACTTTAATTACACCCATTTCCAAACAGTTCAAATGTCTTTCATTTGTCAAATGCTTACATGTCTGAAAATGTTTTCTCTTGACACGAAATCAATTTAACCTGTTATTCTGTTGATTGTTTCTTCCCTGGAGTTTGTCTCAGGTACACAACACTGTTTCAAAGTGTTTCAGGAGTAGCAGTGAATATGAAAGTGTATTTCAGAGGAAAAAGACAATGTGTTTATTTAAAAAAAAAAAAAAAAGAAAGAAAAGATTAGAAAGTTTGTTGCTGTGAATCAAATGAGTAGATTTATTCTGATATTATATTATGATATTATGTTTTTCTTTAGATCACATGGGTAGATTTATTATAATAAACCATGTACAACATTTCAATATAATGTTTTTCTTTAAATTTGTCTGATTTTTCTTTCTTCACTGAAGTTTGTTTCAGGAACAAGGCTCCCATAACTCATCTTTGTTTCCGGTATATGAGCTTACATAAACGTATTCTGGAGGAAAAGAGCTTGTTAAAGTGATCCTCACAAAGCATGTATACACATTATTTCAAATAAATAAATAAATAAATAAAGTGGGTAGAAAAGTTTTGTTAATGTTGTTTATTACAGACAATTTCAATATCACTGATTGTTTTTTCTTTGATTTGTCAAATCCTTACATTTTTTAACTAATTTTTTTTAACACTAAAATTATATATTATAGCGTGACTGTAGTGTAATTTGTTTTGTCAAGATTTGTTCCTTATTGGAGTTTGTTTCGGTTACAAGAGTCCCATTGCGCACTTTTCGTTTCAGGAATAGTCACTTAGGATATATAAAAGATTATTGTGAAGGAAAATACCTTGTTAAAGTAATTATTGCGAATAACATACACTTAAAGCAAAGCCTCATCAGCTAATATTTCCTCATCTGATGTTAAAATGAGAAAGATCAGGGATTGGCAGAGAGAATAATTAATAAATTATTCATTGTTCTTCTCTAACCCTAGAATTTATTTTTTTTTTTTTTAAATATTACCCCAAATCATTTAGAGCTAGTGTCCGCTTGGATTGCACAAAACTTGCACAAGATCTTATGTTGTGAATTTTGTTTAGAACTTTCATTTGGAAAAGTACATGTAGACTACCTTAAATGTACCTTTAATATAAAAACTAATATCATATACAAAGTTATACCTTATGGTCTGTTGTTCTATGTTAAAAGATTTCCAAACACCAGAGGTTTATGGTTGAAATTTGTTAATGTCCATATATATATACATTTATTTCTGAATTCAAATGTATGTTTTAATAACCTTTTTTTTTTTTAATTAAAAAAATATATATATATTTAGAGATGTAGATTTTTGAGAAGCAGCGAGAAGGTTGGAGTATTTGGGGAGTTTCCGAAAAGCTTCCTGGGTGTCAAGACAAGAAGCAGGATGAGAACATATTGAGACTGTGCACAGCTTCATCAGAAATACTGCTAACATATAGTATAAAAAACATTTCTTTTAACGCTTTTCTTTCTCAATGTATAATTCCATATGTGTTATAACCTTATGTTAACATTTTCTCTGTTAGTGTAAGACATAATATTTAAAAAAAAAACATGAGCTGGTGTCCAAATTTTCAATGGTAGTTTTCATAAATGTATTTATTTATTTTTTTAAGGTCCAAACACCAACCGTTGAGGGATACCACACTAGTCTTGAGTAAATAGTACATTGTAGTACTTTGTTTTTTGAGAGTATACTATTATGATGATGATTAACTTATTATTATTATTATTATAAAATATATATCTAAAGTGACACATTGTACACTCAGGACAAATGACTAATAAAATCATCACCACTCTATGATTCCAATCTCGTTCATTCTTACCATTTCCTTTGTTTAAATCTGACCACTGAAAATGCCTTAGTACAGATCACCATCTGTGCAGGTCATTGTTAAGTCACCAGTCCTTTAGAAAAGCTCCACAATATTACAATACAAATTCTGTCTTTGTGTGTGTGTGTGTGTGTGTGTGTGTGTGTGTAGTGCCTGTCGGAGGAGAGTGTAGGGCAGCTGGTGAGTAACTACTCCAGCTCCAGTGGTTTGCAGGTGGAGGGTTTCTTCAGGTTGGCTGCTGGATGCTCTCTGCTGCTCAGCTCTCCCTCAAACACCTGCATGGCCATCACAGAGGGACACTGGGAACAGGAGACAAGCCACTTCATCCACACACTGTTGGACCACAGTGAGCACAGCCTGGAGGAGCTCTTACATGATATCGAAGAGCATTATCTACCTGAACATCACAATGAGGTAAATATAAGGGGTAAAATAACAAATCTAAATACTGTTGTTATTACCTGGATTAAAAGTATGACGTTTTTCTCCCCTAAAAATGGCAGTTTGCATTTTTTTAGAGCTACAGGAAGTAGAATTGCAACTACAAAAAAAAAACTGACCTCACTTGCACTGAAACTATGAATGGCTCGCTAATGTAACATAAGAGACAAAGCTGTTTGGTTGGTGTTAATTTCAGGGTCAGAAAAATGTAAGTGGACTGAAACCATTAGTTTGGGTACCTAACCCAATTACTAACCCAAATCCAGAACTGTCCGTGCACTGTTCGAGTTCCTGATTATTTAGCAGCAAACATCATGTAAGAGGAGCTTCCTGAGGTGGTGAGGTCATTTCCTGCACAGTATTAGTGGTTAATTCTTGTACTAAAAGCTGTAAGTGTTAGTACATTTACAGTTAGTAAATGGAGGAACTTCATGGTCTAGTTTACCCTTTACTCTAAATTTGACGTTGGTAAAGCACTAAAAGAAAATAGCCAGAAAAAGAAAACAAACTCAACTCCTATTGCAAAACAAAAGGTTTCATTGGGTATGTAGCTAGATTTAAACGTAATGTGCTACAAGGTAATGTTTCACAGCTCAGTGCTACAACTATAGCGCACGCTTATGAATCTCACCACGTTTCACTGCTCACATCAGCTGTGGTGTGATCTGCTTGACAGAAGAACTGTTTTTACTAGGCAGATTAATTAGTATGAACGGATGACAGACGATCTTGTCAATATCAGGAACACACAGGTATGTGGACAGACTAATAAAACTAAGCAAGGTAAAGTCCAACGCTATGAGTAACAATCACAGCTCGTGGTTAAACATATCGAGAAAATAAAGATGCTAGCCAGACCCGGATAACAACCACAACATCAGACTTAGTAGAGAACTGACACTTAAGAAATGTATGATTTGTCCACCACTGATGTGCAAAGTCTATATGTACAAATTAAACTGTACAATCTGACTGCTCCCAAAACTGATAAATGATTGACACCCAATGCTGTTTATCACTTCTGCAGCACTGCCTCACTCTGACCGACATCCTGATAGAGAGTGAAGTGACTCTGCCTGATGGAGACCATCATCACACTGACCCTCACACTGACCTCCATACTGTGTTGGGTGTTATACTCTACCACGTCTTACTGGGAGACTGCATCACCCCGCACAGCCTTCCTGCAGAGGACTTCTTCCTGGATTACATATTCAACCACTTTGGCCCAGACAACATCACTGTTCAAAGTATGGCCACCTCATGCTAAATAAGAGCCTATCATTACCATGAACGACGCAGATCATAATCCGTCTTTGTTGTTGAGCATCATCATCATAACGACGTCATTCAGAAAGGCATGAAAGAAAATCATGTATTTATTCATGTTGAACTATAAAACTACATAGTAATAAGGCTGTCCTCATAATAAGACATTGCTTCACAAAACCAACCTGACAACAATTACAACATAATCACACAAAAATAATATCATATAATTTAAAATAATAATATAATATAGTTATATAGTTTAATATTTTATAATGATAGAATATAATATTTATTATTTTAATATTATTTATGTATAAATAATTATACATACATACAAATGCATAAATTATATTTATTTGTTTAGCTTTTTATGGTTTAAAAACATGAAAGTATGAATTTAAAACATGTATTTATTGATGATTAATTAAAAATATACAAAGTATCAATATAAAAAATAGCAATAATAATTAATATAAAAATATAATTTATTATTTAATTTAAAATATTCTATTTATAAATAATTATATGAGCTCTGCCCATTGACCAGGATTTCAAGAGGCTTTTCAGACCTGGAAAAGCCTTCGGGTGATTTGGAAATCTTTTCAGCCACCAATTTCACAAAATTGAATCATTTTAGCCCCCAAAAATTGAAATTTATCTGAAATTTCATTGCACCCTAATTGTAATATACACTGTGTAATGGGCTCATGCTTTCATTTAACAATATTTCTATACAGACCTCGACAGGTTGATGAAAGCTCTGAACCTGGGAGAGAATAAGGCTAATGACCATGAGCATGACCACAGCCACGAGGCCCATAATGAAGACATGAGACTCGTCCAACATGATGAAGAGAGCCTCAGGCAGAGTCGCGATGAGCCTCGGGCCTCCAACAACAGCTGGGACACGGTAATTACTGAGCCACTGGAGTAATTACGTCCAGGGTCGTTCAGCTCCATCGACGTTGCCTCTTAGTCTTGGCACGTCAGCGTCAGTCATTACACGGCCAGCTGAAGCCCTGGCAAAATGTGCCATGCTGATCAAGCTGCTTTGATTTGGCTGATCCAAACCCTAAACGTAGCTATTATAAGAGCAATCGTCCAGCTGCGTACAGATCAAGCGTAAGTGGGCAATGATAAAGTGCTTTCAGAGCATGTGCCATTCGCTACGTGTGGTCACATGGGAAATTTATGTACATGACAGAAATATAAATGAAGTGCATTTTGTTGAGGGCAAAGAAAACATAATTTAGTGGTGACGAGGGGGCCAGTCATCTGGCAGAGCATGATATTACACTCCGGGTTCTGACACGGCGTGTCAGTGGCTGATCAGGGCGGACGGATATTGAGACACGTGTTGCAAGATGATAGCGATTCATCTAAGGACTCAATTTCATCTGTCTTCAGTAATCACAGTTTAAGCGTGTTAAATGAGTACACACATGCGATCTTCCAACCAGCCTATGATGAGTACTTAAAAATCTGCATAATGTTGTGTCTAATTTTGGAAATATGTTATTTGCAGTATGTGTAAACAGCACTCAGTGGCATCGTGTTTACAGAGATGTAATCTCGCTCTGTGTGATTATCGTCTTATGGAATTGCATCATGTAGGACACTGTCATCCATTTTGTAGTAATGTTTTTCTCATTTACTTTAATATCAGATTTATATGCTTATTTACTTTTTAATATTTAATCCTGAATATTTATAATCATGTATAAAGTCTTGTTTATTGCACTTTTTCTTATGCCACTTCGAAATGTGTGTTACTGTGTAACTGAGAACATTCGCTCTTTGGGTGTTTTTAAATCCAGGCACTTTTTTAATTTCTGGGCCTTTCATTTTAATGTGTTTAATAACATTTTTAATGTTCATAGATTTGTAGTTTCATGAATGTGATGTTATCATTATTACTTTTGTTAATCTTTCAGTGTAGCACTTTATAATGTACAAAATAAGTAATGATAAAAATAAGTAAAGATAATAATCATATTATTATTACTATAATTATTTATTTACTTTATTTAGAACACGTGCTTCTGGGGAATACAAAAACTTCTGAAAATCTTTTTTTTTTTCAAGTTTCTTCTAAGTGTATTATTATTATTATTACTTTGTGTTCAGGTCTGTTTCCATGCTGAGGAGTTGTTGAAGATCTACCAGTTGAACAGCTCAGGACTGGACAGAGATCAGTTCACTCGGCTGAGCCCAGCTCTGATCCAGCAGCTCCTTAGTAAAGCCTGTACAGAGACCAAACCACAGACGGTGGTGCCTGACTCCCTCAGCACCGCAGAGCGTAAGTCTCTGCTACTGTGATGCCTTTACAGTTAATTCTGGTTAAACACTAAAAAGGGAGGCATGACAATATCAGAATCATATCAATAATCAGCAGATAATTGTTTAAAAATATTATCAGGCTAATCCATAAATTTGACGCAATTCGGGTCCAGTTTGATCCAAACTGATGTTTGATGATGCATTTGTTGTATTCCAGAAGAGCAGAAAGATTTGGCAACTGTGCTTTATCTGGTGTTAATGTTACCAGCCCGAATTGTTGATTATTTTCCTATTACAGCATATCCTGAAGTGATTTATTCCTTTTATACCACAGCAGTTTCCCAGCAACGATACATTTATAGATACATTCAGTGTTGTGCAGTGTCCTTACTGACCTTAGTGTTGCATCTGTACGAAGTCTTGCATCTACAAATGCTTGATTTCTAGATGTCTACTTTTGTGATGTGGCTTTGTGTAAATAAATTAGTTATTAATTTTAAAATGTTTGAGGTTTTCTTCAAGTTTTGTGTCCAAGAGTCTGCAGTGCCAGATAAGTTCTCTCAGTGGAGTATGATGTTAGCAGTTTTTCATAAGCAGCTTGCAAGTTGAAATCGATGTCTTGACAGTTGCATATAATTTGTGCTAAACAGCCTACAAAGCCTAAAACCAAACTGACAGTTAGCATAACTTTATCTCACTAGCTAGCACACAGAATAAGAACCTAAGTTTATTCAACTCCTTCTAGTTAGAAATTTTGCTACTTTTCTTTAAACTCTCTTGTTTTAGAGTTTTTTTTCCTATTCAGCAGCCATGTGACATCATTCGAGTTTAAACGCTGAGCTGTTTTATACTAGAAAAAAGTCTGATTACCCAAATTAGAAGAACTGGAAAGATTCTTGAATTTCACTTTTGAAAATCTTCTGATTTTTTGGAATTAGAATTAAGATACACAGAAATAATTTCATACATGGTTTAGGGTATTTCATCCAAGTAAAGAGGATACATTGATTATCTGGATTATAATTTCAACCATCTCCTATATTTATATCTACTATTTTATCTGAAATATTTAAAGAATTAAAAGATGAAATGCTTCCTCTCTGCAGGATATGTGTATGCTACCCTGGCCAACACGGTGATCTGTCTGATTGCCATGTTCGGGATCGTGGTGCTGCTGTGTACGTCCTGCAGCGGCCTGTTCCAACTGTGTATTCAGTTCTGCATCAGTCTCGCTGTGGGCTCGCTGACGGGTGACGCGCTGCTCCACCTCCTTCCCATGGTGAGAGAGCCAGTGGAAATTATTGATTTGTACAGTTTTAGGGTGTGTGACATTTATGAGACAGTACATGCATTTCATACATTTATAGATTAGCATACATAGATAACACTGGGTCACTTTATGAGCCTGTTTATATACAACTTGCCATTTTTTAAAATAATATTCTAACCTAATCTGAATTTTCTGAATATTTTCTGGTTTAAAACTGCTGTTACACACCTGATAAAGTACATCAAGTACGCTGTTGAATATAGCTAGCTGGCTAATATTACACCAGGTTGTAGTTTAAATAGTTAAACATGAAATGAACAAGGCTCATGTCAAGCAGTTAGTCTGTTCACATTATCATGATAATGAAGTCACAGTAAGCTTTAAAGTGGCTGAATAGATATTAGAATCAATTTAGTATGTTTTAATTTAGTATTATGTACTTTTTTTCCCTCTTTTCCTTATAGAATATAATTTGAGTCATAATTTTTTATAAATTTTGAAATGTATAAATGTGCTGCTGTTTTGCTGGTACAAAGTATTGTGATATATTTTCTTCCATGTGCACACTTGATAACAAACTGTCTCACTTATTCAGATCTCCGTTATTCAAACGAGCAAAATAACTCATCCTAAATGACTATGTAATTTATATGCATCCACCTAAAAAAATGCAAAATACAGGATGATGTCAATGCAAATATATGAATTTATCACCAACAGTGTGATTTACTGCAACCATGTTACTTCAAGAACAGCAATGCACTGCACCTGATTTATATGCTGCAAAGGACAGCTATTACATTTGCAGAAGCCCATTTCTGCAATTACCAGAAAAAAATAATTTATTATGTAATGAAAGTTTCTCAAAATTATGTCTCAAAGTAATGAAAAGTTTTTGCATTATTAATATGCATAATTATGCATATGTGTGACAGTTTGACTTTACTCACCATGGCTATTAAGAACAATAAATGCATGCAAAAAAATCTCATACAAATCTCATGCACAATACACGATTATTCTTTGTAAATATCCTGCAACACTCTAACCAAGTGCACGCAGAAATGATCAGATTGCATGCAAATTTAAGACTATAGTAAATCTGTGGAGACAGAGTAAATGACATGTTGTATGTGTGGGGTTTAAATCTGTGACCAATTGAATAAGACTGCAATGACCGCCTCATTAGAGCTAAAGCACCAACTCACTCCATCCCACTCAAATGCCTGCTCCATCTTAATGTTAATGCTTTCCTGTGGGCGAGACAAAAAAGCATCGCAGCTCCACATGACTGCTGCTGAACTGCTTCCCACCTCAGAGCTCAGCCTGATCACTCTCGTCCATTTCACTGCGGGAGAATCGTTCACGAGGCCCGTATGAGATTTCCTACCTCTTATTTCCCCGGGGCTGCCTCTCCCGGCAATAACGCCTCCACAACTTCATCCGTCCTGATGCTAGTCATAAGAACATAACAGGCAACCTGTCACACAGTGTCAACAGCATGAGTGAGAAATAACAGGATTATGGCAGGAAAAAGGAGCAGCGTCTAATTGAACGGAAGGCTGAAATTGCTTTTCAGGGCTTTTGGGGGAAACGGGAAAATACAGAGTTTTGTTTAGAGGCAGTTGCATCGTCAGGGTTATGATTTGATAGCCATGTGATGTTTTTGTCTGTGTGTATGTGTAGTTCTTGGGGATACATGTGCACAGCGATGGAGCCAGTGAACACGCACATGACAAAACATACATCTTTAAACTGCTGGTGCTTTTGGGAGGGATCTATTACTTCTACCTGATGGAGACCATCTTCTCAATCATCACTTACAAAAACAAACACTCTCATCACCATGAAGTAAGTTGCTAATTGTGAGGTCTATTAAATGCATAGCCTATATTACACCAAAATGACTGAGAAGCATTATTTCAAATGCTGAACAGGTTTAGAAGTTAGCAAACAAAACAGAGACAGCGCTAGGAATTGTTGACGTTGATGTGTAGTTGAAGCTGGCTGAACGAATCATACAAGGGTGAGGAGGTCTGTTGCTATAAGAAGTTGCTGATATGTGGTGAGAAATTATAATGAACGAGTAGCTGAACTGACTGTACAGAGTGAGGTCACGTTATTTATATATACTGGATTTCCCTACTACATGTGGAAGGCACCCAAATTGGAATTGAAATTGATTCAGTGTGTTCACACTGTCGCATAAATCAGATTTAGGCCACTTTTGCAATGTGTGAATTTTGCTTATGTAAAGCCTTCCTTTCAGGAAGTTTATTAAATGGCCATTCATCCATGTAGTTAAATCCTAAGGTGTGGAGCTTGACCTGTTATCTTGGTTGAAACAGAACGATCTGGCTGCCTGCCACTATCAAAATAAAATCACAATCATTTCCCTGATCGTTGCTATGTTTCTGCTTCAGGAGGATGACGAGCCACACCACTGTGACCATGGCAAAGTCCTGCAGATGTACCAGAGGGAGAAAAAGAGCAAACTCTCCACATCACAAGCAGATCTGGTAAGACATTCACTCTACACGGCTTCATTAAGAAGAAATACGAGACAGGAAAGGTTTGGCCCGGAGCGAGAGAAAATGAGAGAAGGGGACAAGCTGGAATCTGAGGAATCCCAAAGGAAAGAGACAGCAAGCAGGAGTGCTGAAAATGTTCACTAATCAGAAGTATAAAATAAAATATAAATGTATAATTAAAGTACTCCCATTGAAAGTAGGATAATAATATAGTAATAACTTGCACTGAAATAAAAGTAATTTTACATTTTATTAGCTGACAGCATGGCTGTTATTTTTAATGACTTACTGACTGATCTGTCTCCAGATAAAAGATTTTAAACTGTAATATAATTGAGAAACTATAAAATAGATGGATCCGGTGCAGTGGAATTGCACATGGACCGCAACCTGCAGCTTCACAAACAGGATTGTACAGTGCAAGTAGAGAGAGTGTGTGTGTGTGTCTGTGAGAGAGAGAGAGAGAGAGGCAGTTTGGGGAAACCCATCAGATGTCACTGTGGCTGAATTCTGGCAATCCGCCAAAAATGTACAGATATTTTTGTATTTCTACATTGTATTCATTACATGTGAAATGCATTTTCAAATTAAATGATAAATGCAAATGTAAAACCATGCAAATTAAATCTAAATATGCTAATTAACTACATAGTAGTTTGCAAATGTAGTTTTCTCTCTTTTCACTGTTGGAGGTACGAGCTAAGTGACCACTACAAAGTGCTCTCACTGGAGACTCCTTACATAAAAGTTACATGAACATCTTCTTACAGAAATCTTATATATATATATATATATATATATATATATATATATATATATATATATATATATATATATGTAAATAAAACAATCTGTTGTTCGAGGATTCGTCAATAAGACTGAATGTTTTAGCTCATTGTGCTGTGACTCACTCACAGAGTGTCCTTTTCTTCAGTAATTACGCTCCTTGGGTTCAAGACCTTTTCCTCTGGCAGTGATCCTGCTGAGTGAATAACACTCTTGTCTCAGTAAGACATGTGGCTTTTCTTTGCTTGCAGGTAGATGGGGGCAAAAAGTCCCCAGAAGCAGAAGCAGTCCCTCCCACAAGAGGTAAATCTCCACTGCGGCATCATTCTGAGTCATCCTGAGTCAAGCTTTGCTGGCAGATGATCACACAGATAATTATATGTCAATAGTTATAGAGTACAAATGGGTAGGGCTGCATAGATCATAGCATGTGCCTCAATTTTTCTCTCTCCTCCCATTCAGAGCAGCGCCTGCTTCCGTATATGATTACAATCGGCGACGGCATTCATAACTTTGCAGACGGCCTGGCCATCGGCGCCGCCTTTTCACTGTCCTGGCGCTCAGGATTGGCTACATCTCTGGCTGTGCTCTGCCATGAATTGCCACATGAGCTGGGTGAGATTTCCAGTCCTGTTGTACATTTACTCACCAAAACCTAAATAATTATAGCCAGGGTTAAACGTTAAAGCAGTGAGTCCCATATTTGGCTTATGATGAACAGCAAGAAGGGCTGAGCAACACTGTAATCGGATGGAAATGTAAATCATAGCATGGTGTAATGGTGGTAATAATGATGATGATGATGCAATACAGTGTCACACTGCTTTATAGAGAAATGATTTCTTTTATTTGTTGTAAAATATATTCTTTCCATCTGCGGTGTAAATACATTTGATCATGTGTTTGCTAGTTTACACACTTAACTTTATCCTGGATTTAAGAGTCTCAAGTGTCACTGAAACTTAGTAACAGTCAGAGGTAAAGTCGTAACTTTCAGTTTTCAGGACGGAGGACTTTGCATTTTCCAGTTTCTCTGTGACATGACATACAATATAAAAACTGGCACCCGTGAAAGAAGCAGGGCTCCTCCATCTCCTAAATCCCAGTGCTTTATTTATTACACTATATTAGTGCTTTATTATTAGTGCAAGTACAGTAAATAACATCTGTGCTCAATAAACAAACATTATTGACTGTGTAATGCGCACTGCGGGTGACCACTACACGGTATGACTGAGAGTTTAATTAGAAGGTCAGTTACTCTTTTCCACACAAATCCAAATATAATCAAGCTGTGCCTGATACACAGTGATTCAATCATTTCCTCATTTCTTTTTTCAAATTGGTTTTCAAACACAGAGCACACTGTGTATCACAGGATGTCTCTCATTTAAAATGATGCTAGTGCGCATCCTACTGCTTTTCATATTTAGCCGAACCCTAGAACAGGTGAAGAAAAAGTACAAAACATCATGATTTAAGTGAAAGTATATGGTTGTGTCAAAATATATGTTGATTAAAAAGTTACTATTATTCTGATCATCCCTTTTGTTCATTTGAATTTTTATGACGTTTTCATGAACTCACATTCCATTAAGTAAAGAATAAAAAGAACTTACGTGGCATCACGTAACCACAACCAGGTGCTGTGTTGAAACTGAGTTACTGTTACCAAGCCAAAGCAATAGCAATTTTCCAGTAGCAGCACACCCCGAAGTGTTTTTATTCCTCTTATAGCACAGTTGGTGTAATCAGTCACCATGCTCTCTTTTTTCTCTCTTGAAGTCACTAAGACGAAAAAACACAGTTCGTCATGCTACCAAGAAACCAAAAAGTATGCTGTCCTGAAGACTGTCCTGTGGTGGAAAACCTAAACTTTACCTCTGACTGTTACAAAGTACTGACACTGGAGACTCCTTACATAAATGCTAAACGAATGTCTCCATACCGAAAAGTTCCTCCATAATCAACAATTACACGTTTTTAAAATCTGTGTAACACTGTAAAAGGCGCTGTGTAAGTTCTTACTATAGAAAGGATAATGTATTAGAACAAGTGCTTTAATATAAACCTTGTAGCTGGAACCATTTTCAGAGCTGCTGTTATAGAAAACTAATCAATGTCTTCTGGCCATATATCATATAAATCATATAAAGTATCTTTACTGCATGAGGGGACAATACTAGCGCGTGTGTTGCGGTATCCATTAAAATGTTAGCACGGATTTATTTGGATGTTAAATGAAGCTAAAACCAGAGAATGCACTAAATTAGCAGCAGGGCAAAAGGGGAAAAAAACTGTGATCTTACTAACTACTTTTTAAGTACTTGGAAGGTTGAAATGAAATTGTAAGCAGTAAAAAATGTACATCCGCTGTGTGAGCCAAATTCAAATCTATTTTACCTCACATGCTAACAATAAGACTAAACAGAATTTTAAAAATGAATTTGAATGTTGCAGTCAGTTGTCTTAACATCTAACCGTATTTGCTGCTATGTGTAGGTGATTTTGCTGTGCTGCTGCACTGCGGCGTGTCGGTGAAGAAAGCTCTGCTGTTAAACGTCGGCAGCGCTCTGACCTCTTTTATCGGCCTCTACATCGCTCTCTCAATCTCCACCGACTCCACCGCCAAAGAGTGGATAGCAGCAGTCACAGCAGGCCTCTTCCTCTACGTAGGACTCACAGATATGGTGTGTACAGTATATGATGTAGCTACAGACAAGGGTACAATTCTGCACACCCTTATTTTGATATTATGACACCAAAGACATTTTATGTGAAGTGGTTGCACCTGTCTGAGTGTCAGTTATACAAATGTTGACTTGTATCTCATTAGACACTTTATTTAGGTTGATATAAGTCATAAATGTCAGTGGGGCTGCAAACTTTGAGCTTGTTAATATTTAGGCTGTACGTTGTAATATGATTTTACCATTAAATAAAGATGGAATTCTTTATTTTGAAAAATAAAGGTACACTCATAAAAAAGGGATAAAGTTTTAGTACAGTTTAGCTACACTTTTCAGCTCTATATGGGACATCTGGTGTGTGTCTGTACAGTATATTGGACAGCATTGTGACTGGTTCTAATTTTTATTTCACTGAATGTATTCTTTTGAATTTCTCCTTAACTTTCATACCAGTTTACATTTAATTGTATTGTTCTGTTTGGGTTTTTATTATTCATGTCTTCTGAGTGCACCACAGCAAATTCCTAACAACCTTTTTTTAAATAAATAAAGAAATGTTTAATGATATCATTTCACTCTTAGTTAAAAAACAGAGGGTGAAAAATTATATTAAAATACAATTATGCATTACAAAGCCAAACGTTAGAAAAATACGTTACAATAACAGCACTCATTTTTAAATGAATTCTGTGGCATGTTAAAAAAAATCCTATGGCATTTTCTTTTCTATTTTAAAACCACTGTTTTTCTTTGACCCACATATATGGTATGATGTATATGTTGGACCTCAAACATAATGCACCATATTCATGGTTTTAAAAATAGCCCACCTTACATAAGCAAGCAGAGTAAGTATAATCTTACAATAATCCATCATCCTGTCAGTATAATACCAGTCATTCTATTAATGTATAACTGTATGAAAGATGGTTACTAAGTGAACCAGACACTCACTAAAGCACTGCTGCATCTGTGTTTCCTCTCATCTGCAGCTTCCCACCATGATCCACGTGGACAGTAAGAGGCCATGGATGATATTTATGCTGCAGAATCTGGGTTTGCTTTCTGGCTGGGGCATCCTACTGCTGCTCTCTTTTTACGAGGACAAGATAGGCATCTAGAGAACAACTTTTTTTTTTTAAAACCCCTAATGGTTAGTTTAATTTATGTCTGGCTTGTGGTCCAAATTTTTAGAAAACACACTGTTATGAAACCATCTGTAAAGAGGGACAGATATACAAAATGGGTCACATCAATTTAATTTGACTGCTGATGTGAATTTAAAAAGGCAACAGACGCATATTTGGACATCAGAGCATAGAAAAATGACAATTTTAGAGAAATACACATAAGCCAATTGGGATTTAATTGAAATATTATTAGACCTCCCAACCCAAAGAGGAACAATATTACAAAAAAAAGGAAAAAAACCTAGAACAGTACCTTTTCCATATAGACCTAGTCCTTACACAAACTGCTTTTCTAATATCCCTCAAAGATCCTGTGAAATATTTCCATGTGGCCAGCATTTTCATGCTGTTTCATGCTGTTTCATGCAATTATCATTGCTTTTAAAATTACTGTAAGGTTTTAGATTTTATAAGTCATTGTAAGCCTATTTAATCTTCTTTTTTTTTTTTTGGTCAAAATGATCAGCCTTTTTTCTCTTCCAGCCAAAAACTGACCTTTTTTGGCAGCTAAATTTCGGTGCATCCCTACTAAATACAGTTAAATTACATTATATGGCCAAATGTTTGTGGACACCTGACCATCACTTGCATGTTGAACATCCCATTCCAGATTTAGTCCCCCTTTACTGTTATAATAACCTCCACTCCTCTGGGAAGGCTCTCCAGTAGATTTGTAGCATGGCTATGGCGATTTATGTTTATTTAGCCACAAGAGCATTAGTGAGGTCAGGCACTGAGGTTGGGCGAGGAGGTCTGGGGCTCAGTTGGTGCTCATCCTAAAGGTATTCAGTGGGGTTGAGGTCAAGGCTCTGAGCAAGACACTCATGTTTATTTCGCATTAAAGAACTCAAAACATTCTCCATTTTTCTTGAAAATCGGGTCGAGTCGAGATCACTGGCTGAAAGATTACTAATGTTAGATGTGGGGAAGGGACAGAGCTTTCAAAGATGTCAGTTAATATTGGAGAGTTCACTTATCACATCTATGCAACTCAATCATTCCAGATTCATGTCGATTGGCTCATATGCCTTTTTTTATTTGTTTGGGGGGATGGGGGTAACTCTGATGTTAAAATGCAGAACTTCTATGCAAAATTCATAAAGGTTGGCAGGTCTGCATTTGGTAGTTGAGATCTGTCCCTCAAAGCCATTTCAGGCTTTTATATTTGTACTAATTGGTTTATTTTGGTTTATGATGGTTAATTTTACTAATTGGTTTTACTGTAAAGTAGTCATTTGGTGTCCCATTTTGTTGTACTAACATGCGTCAAAGTTTTCTTATGCACTGGGTAGCTAGTTTATTAGGTACACCTACCATCTTCACATTCACTGGCCGGTTTATCAGGTACACGCAATAATTACCACGCATTCCCTGACAGTTATGCTGTACCTGATACACTCCTACCAGCGAAACCACACACACAACACATTGTACATAGCACCAGATACGCTACAGTCAGTGATTTTATACAAATAAGTGCAGAGACTGTATGATGTTGGTTAACCTGATAAAAATGGCCAATCATTTTAAGTAAAAGGGAGCTGTGTATTGTAGTTTCTAAAGTTTGTAGATTGCATATTTATATTTGTTGCATAAGTATTTCTAAGTATACTAATGATATTCCAAATGTATAATTACTATGCGTGATAGTAATGCTGTTATGTTTATTTTTGTTCTGTTATAAACTATGAGCATATGGATATGTGTAAAAGCTCAACAGCTTGGCAAAACATTAAATAAGGCAACATTGCCAGTTTTTGTATGTAGCTAGTGTATATATGAAACATGCTTTTTAAGACAACTGCAAATAAATACAAACGGATTTCAAATATTTGGTTCTTATTTTACTTATGAAGCTTTCTCTTTGTGGATATCACATTGGCGGTGTTTTTGGTTAAAAACCCAATGAAGCTAGCCCTAGTTCCAGCCTGTACCTTGCATATAAGCCTCTCTATCTATATGGTGATTTTGTAGCTCAGAAGCACTGAATGGAACTGAGCAGTTAATTACCAGATTTGATAAATGTTTCAGAGAACCAAAATCTGCTGGTCAGGGTAGTGTTTTTCTTAGCGTCCTTAAAAATAAAATCGTGGACATGTAGCTGTTTATCCTGAAACAAATATCTAAATTGAATGCATCTTTCTGCCTCCTCAATCCCTTAAGGAGTGTTTCTCGGTCCTGTGTACTGCCAGCTGTCAGCAGTTTAACAGGTCACTTGCTTCTCACTCTGTTGCATTGACTCTTCCTACTCTTTAAGACAACATGAAGCTGACATTCCGTCTCAAATCAGGGAGATGCTAGCTTGCAGGCGATTGTAGAGGACTCTTCATCTCCCACACTACCACTGGAGGAAATGAGGTGGGGAAAAAGATGAAACGTTTGTCCCAAGAGTGCGGCCATTTTTATTTGAGCTGGTATTGGCTCGGTGACTCGAATGCTGAGTCGAACATTAATGTTGAGTCCAATATATATATATATGCTCACCTTCTTGAACAACTCGAGCAACTAAGGTGAGAAGGACAGATGAAACATGACATAAAATGATGTTATTCTATTTGGTTATCCCACCCACAGTTCTGCTGTAATGTAATCAAAAAATTCAGAGGCAGTTCAGAGGTGGGAAAAAGTCACTGCACTTTAGTGGAAGATCATGAATAAAGAAACATTTTGCCTTTTATGTGATTTTGATAAATCATGATCAGCCTAATCAAAGACAAGCTAAGAATGTAAAAAGCTCAGTTTTGATTTCAGGTCTTTAAAACTGCTGCTGTTTCCTTTTCATTCTTTAGAAACCTAGTCTTGACCCTGCTTTAATAAAAGTATTGATTTCTAATCTATCGTTTCTAAATAAATCCTTGGAAGCTGTGTGGCAGCTTTACAGTTACAACAATAACCTTTCTGAACTTTTTAAATGTGAACACTACACAGCACTGACATCACTCTTCTATATGTCCAACATAATTTCCTTCTCTACGCATAGCCTGGAGCTCTTTTCTGCCTTCTTGATCTCACTGCTGCTTTTGATACTGTTTTCTAACCTGGTCCTGGAATTCCCATGCTTGGCTCTTGCCTGCTTCAGATCTTATCTCACTAAGAAACATCATTCACTGATGTCACTGCTACTTTTACCCAAGGTTTACCCAAGGATCGGTCCGTAGCCTGCTCTTTGTCTTTATTTAAACGCTACCCCTGGGTCATTATGGCTGTCACACTCCCAGTTTTCACTGTCATGTTGATTATACATAGGTCTATGTTAGTTCAGAATCTACCATTTACTACATCCTCACCACCACTGACCCATTGGTGTATTTGTGACATGCAACTATGGATGATTTGAAGTCTGAACCCTGATAAAACTCAAATATTATCTACCCCAAGTCTTCTGTTTTTTCCTGGACATTGCTACTAAAGTTGATGGGGTAATTGTCAAACCCTTTCTTTACTATGGAACCTTGGTATAAGCTTCAACCCAATTTTTCCCCCTGACAAAAATAAGATCCCTGGACAAAGGAATTAGTTGAAAATGGCTTAAATTACATATCAAACTCGAGGCCTGCTGGGACAAATACAAGGCCTGCTGGGACAAATTCAATAAATACTGAAACGGCCAATAGTACTTACTACTCAACGTTTTCACACTATCTAGAATTTACATCAGACCCATTGTGTAATGACCACCCATGTTCCACACGTGCCACTGTACAACATGAGAGCTCGGACCTCACGGGGCTCTCATGCTCTTAGTCTCGTATCTATGACTAGTCAATATATGAATGTATTAATCTAAACAACTATTCTATGCAACTCCATATATGGAAGCTGTGCTCACCACCACCTTCATCAAAACACCAACTGAGTGAAAATCTTTTGGAAAAAATGGTGTTCATCGCTCTAGTACAGTTTCAGAGCTGTTCGGGTGGCTTGTGGTGGCCCAAACGCCTTACTAAGACACCTTCCTGTATTTTGTCACTTGTCTACGCATGTAGTATATTATTCTCCGAAAGATTTACATTCATCGAATGAGACTTCTTTTGATAAATGATAAGTGCATAATGTATGCTTTTCAATGAGCTGTTAATATGCAAGATAACAAGTATTATGGCCTGTCTCTGTAGGACTAGAGTGATGTTTAACAGCTTTTAGTCTGCTCTACGTCATGCGAGGTCACCCTGACCACATACGCCCTTCGGCTCAGCAGTGGTATATCAAAGTGATGATAATGCAAAGTGCTCGAGCTGTTCGTACAGGGCCGTAAATTCATTAAGTAGCAAACCAATATGGATGTTGACCTGATTTAGCAAGCCACAGAACTCTGAGAAGTATTACTATGAGATTCTTGGGTGGCTCAACGTTTTTAAAAAAATCTTCAAACCAGTGGCTGTAGAACTAAATCTATGGCATGAGATAATCAGTACCATACAAAGAAGGAATTTCCCTGAATTCTTCTGTGAACTGAGAGATACCCAATTCCTGTTCTCACACTGAAACTACAATCTAGCATAGAAATATTGTGCAACACTTAACACACATAAACATAATCCTTACTGAAACCTGGATTTGGGAATTAAATAATCCATGATGTAAAGATTCCTGACACTAAAAATATAGCTCATGTCATTTTGGTTTTTTTTTTTTCACCTCATCTAAAAGTCATCTTTTATGTAACAATTTGTTCCCTTTACCTAACATTATCTTTGTCCCTCGTTGGAAAGTATTAAGTAATAAAGCTATACTATTATCAGCATGCAGTGAGGACCTGTTGGATCACAAAGTTCACCTTTTACAATCTTATCAGCAGCTATAAAGCTCCAGCGTTCTCCATCAGTCTCACCTGCTCATCACTAAAAGCAGATAAGAGCAAAATATCTCCAAAAATCACTAAATCAGCAGGATTAATTTCCTGATTTTATGTGACCTGGACTTCTTAATATATATTATCTGGATAAATGTAGGACAATTGGTCTGGTTGTGACTTCCTGCATTATACACTGGAACAGACGGCCATGTTCATGTTAATGAGATCAGACATGCTGTATGTAGCAGATAATATATGAATATAGATATTTTTCCTGAAGCTACTGAGAAGATACTTAAAGGTTATACATTTGTGTCGGTTATGCAATATCTAGTGCAGAGGAGACCAACACCTTGCAAACTAGTTTATAATATTATAACAATAAAGTTAAGTATATAGAGCCTTTCATATATTAAAATCAGGTTCAAAGTGCTTTCAAAAAAAAAAAAAAAAAAAAAAAAAAAAAAAAAAAAAAAAAAAAAAAAAAAAAAAAAAAAAAAAAAAAAAAAAAAAAAAAAAAAAAAAAAAAAAAAAAAAAAAAAAAAAAAAAAAAAAAAAAAAAAAAAAAAAAAAAAAAAAAAAAAAAAAAAAAAACAGTATAAGGGAAGATGCAGAAAACAGACAATAAAAATGTAACAGAAACTCTAAAAAATATTAAAATAACCAGTAAATAAATAAGTAATTTAGTTAAAATATTAATAATGAATTGAGTAAAGCTGGAAATAAGGGGGAAAATCATCAAATGAATTATGGAAATGCATTGGCATTGTGATCTAAACTAGCATAATTAAAGTGGGGGAAAAACCCACAATGCACCAGTTCCACGCCGGCTGAGTGAAGCTTCACACACAACTGTGGAATTTCCTCCTTCTTAAAATTTGATAGACGAATCATTCACTCTCCAATTAAAGCGGGGGGAAAAAAGGAAAGGAAAAACTTTTAGCTTGTCTTTTCTATAGTATTCGTTTCCATATATATACGTATATAAATAATGAAACATATATGTCTTATACTTATTTTTTTATTTTACTGTCATATCTATCTGCCTGCATTTGGTAGAAAGCTTTAAGGTTTTCTCTTAGAGCTACTCGAATTATTCGAATATACAGTTAATAAGGTATTATTACAAAATTAGCAACACTGAACAAATGCCTTTTATGCCTATGAATGTCTATGAATCCCTAAAAATAAAGGATTAGTAGTCAGCTTCATGGAATCTCTGTTTCAGGGGACATCTGGAAACGTTCTATTTTCTTACTTAGAAAACACATACACCTTTCTTCTTTACATTTATTCCAGCATTTTTTCATAATAATTTAGAAATCTAATGCAGATTGTTTTTCTATGTAGCTGTTTTGGGTCAGTTTGCTCTATTACAAACCTTACTTCTGTCCAATTAGGAAAGAAAACAAAGCAAGATACGTAGCTGTTTGGTTGGTAAATGGCTCTTAGACTTGCACGCAGATTGTGGGTGTCAGCGAGATGATGTCAGATCGCATTGTGTGTCCTTGGAAAAGTGGACTGGGTCCAACATGATCAAATTAGTGTATGATTCTCTGAATGGCCTTCACTACTGCAAAAGTCTCAGCTTTACTGTGCTATAATACCGACTGATGATCACTTAACAACCTCAGGTAATATAAAAACAACCAAGCTGCCCTCAGGAGACTCACACAGAGGCACAACATGGATTCCTGTGTGTCAGACACTTTACTGTTCACTCTACTGAGAAAAATCACAGGGAAAAGTTGTTGTTATTATCAACACTCTTTATTTTAATCCTGCTGCTTAAAAACTGCTCGTTACAGTGCCTCTTATAGAGCAGCTGACCTCAACACTGTCATTTAAGTAAATACATTTATACCACAACGCTGTTTAGTTATCCAGTCTGACTGTTCAGAAGGTGTTGACTCATTTTCTATGACAATTCAATTCAATTTTATTTGTATAGCGCTTTTAACAATGGACATTGTCACAAAGCAGCTTTACAGAAATAAATGGATTCACAAAAAATATATTGTAAATATTTGAATTTATCACTGTGAATTTATCCCTAATGAGCAAGCCAGAGGCGACGGTGGCGAGGAAAAACTCCTTGAGATGATATGAGGAAGAAACCTTGAGAGGAACCAGGCTCAAAAGGGAACCCATCCTCATCTGGGTGCAACGGCTAGTGCGATTATAAATAAATCCCTTCTATTATTGTGCACTGTAAGGACAAATAGTGCAATTGTGCAACCAATAAATTCATCACAGTTTTCGCAAGAAGTCCGGCTGGTTAAAGTCCACTGATGGAGTCCTGAGTACGAAGCTGCTCGTGGCAACTGCAGCCCCAAAGCCACTACAGCAATCGCAGTCCCAAGCCATTACAGTACAGATTCCCATATGAGATCCCCAAGCCATCTCCACAGCCCCCAGGTGGCACCATCCCCAGCAAACCAAACGGTTCTTCAGGTCGGCCATATGGGGCCTCCCCCAGCAGCAGCGAGTGAACTCAACCGGTGAGAACTCCAACCAGAAGTAAGGCATCAGGATGGGTCAGGCAGGCCAGGAGAGCAGAAGGGGTCAGGATCAGGATATGACAGCAGCTCTGCAAGTAGCTTCTGCTGAAAGGTTCATGCTAACTCACTCGATCTAACATGCTATCGTTTCTACAGTACCACTTAATTCACAGGGACTTTCAGGTGGACGCTCCACATAAACATAATAAAAGAAAAAAAAAAAAACGCTGTAACTGTTTACATGCTGAAGTTTTCATTGATGTTTATTTAGCACTTTTTGGAAGTCTCCAGTGTCAGTCAAACTTTAAGCGTTCTTCTTCTGGACAGAGGACTTTGCACTTTGTGGGTTTTCAGTAACGCAGCATGATGTGTTTTGTTTTGTCTTAACGAATTAACATCAAGAAAGAGGGAAAAAAAAAAAAAGAGAGGCTGATGACTGTTTATAGCTGCTATAGCAAGTGATAACAGGACCTAACTTTACAGGAACAAGAACACAACATTAAATGTTACTATAAATCGATAAAAAGTACGATGTGCTGTTCTATAATTAATAAATATTTTAATCCTTGGCAATTTGCTGTGGTATTTATAGTGGTTATAATGCTAGTTATTATATTAAATATATCTAAATTAATCTGACATGCTCTTTAGTAGATAAAAAAATATTAATGTTGGCGAATAGCTGTGGTGTAAGAGGAATAAAACATTTCAAGACATGATTTCATAGGAAAATAACCCACTTCGGGATGTTAACATTAAGCGTACTTTGCAACACGTCATTGATCATTTTCCTATAACAGCACACCCACTAAGTGTTATGTTCCTTACATGAATTACTCTTATGATACTGCACACACAATGTTGGTCCCAGGTTGTTCAGTTAAACCCAGTGAGACACCAGGAAGTCGGAGTTTACCAGATGTTTTCAAAATCCTGGAGTATTTTTAATCAGCTGTCCACCTCAGACTGTGTTTACTTTAGAGTTAATCTACAATCTGGTGTGAGCTTTCAGGTCCAAATATCATCCTGGAATTTCAATAAAAAAAATTTCTGCACACTGATAGCAATGCTGTTTACATAAAGTATAAACCAAGTGAACAATGAGTAATAGAAATCCACACAATTGTCAGTTTCCTTATCGTACATGCTTTTGGCTTTTACTCGCCTGTGTGTGTGTGTGAGCTCATATTTTCTCTGCAGGAAGGAAGATGTGCTGAGAAATGTTGTGTTTCATAATAAAGCCTGAAAAAGTCAGTGTGAGACATCTGCAAAAACTGATAAGCATAAAATTGCAAAATGCTTTGAAGGAACCACAAGAGATATAAATTACTTAGTTTCAAGAAGACTGAGCATTCCAACAAGGAAATAAGAGAACTCAGAAACTCACAATCCCGAGCAACGATAAACACTAAAGGCCGAGGAGTTCAAGGTCTGAAGTTTGGCTGGGAGCGATAGATAGATAGATAGATAGATAGATAGATAGATAGATAGATAGATAGAAAAAATAGGGCATAATTAACCTGAATGCGATGGAGGGAATATCACAGTGCGACGGCATGAAAAATTAGACAGGAATAAAACAGTTGGTGCATGCCGTTATAGAAAAATAATCAATGATATGGTATGATGCAGCCTGACGTGAAGAGGTGTTATTGTTACCCACGTGATGTGGCTTATTTTCCTATAAACACCTCGTCTTGAAGTGTTTATTCTTCTCATAACACAGTGATTTGCCTGTGATTGCAATTTTGATTTACTAAAAGACTGACACACACTTGCTTTTATCCATTTATAGCTACACTTAACGTTTTTGGAAAACACGTCTGCGAAACATGATAGTTCCTGTTATCACTTCCATAACAACTACAAACAGTCGTTCCCTCACGAGTCTCTTATCTCTTTCATGAATCTGAAGAAACAAAAATGCAGCTTGTCATGAGAAAGCGCAACGTTCCCCATCCTGAAGACTTTTCCCATGTCTGACTGTGCTGACACTGGAGACTCCTTCCATAAATGTTATATAAACGTCTTCGTGCAGAATATTAAGTACATGTTTTTTCTTTGTTAAACAACAGGATGTTTTTTAATCCGTTTATTATCAGGCTTAGATTATGTGGACGTTCTGCCATACAAGTTCCTGTGTATGAGCCGTTACTACAGGAACAATAACGTATTAGAACAAGTGCATTAATACAAACCTGAGCTTTGCCTTACAATAAGGCACTACTGTCAGAACTGCTGTTAAAGAACGTTAATCAACACCTTCTGACCAATCAACCCAAGAGAACTGATGCAGTTTTAAAGTCAAAAGCATGGTCTTAATAAACTATTCATTTGATTTAGTCTACTGTTTCTGCTCTTCGCGGTATTTTTTTTTATAAGCTTTCCATTTCAACCTTGTTTTAAAGTTTTTCTTTTCAGAAGCCCGAGACTTCATACAACAGCCATCAGCCTGAAAGACTACTACTAAGCATTACTAGGCAATCTAAGGCGAAAGTAGCACCATTAAGCAACACTGCCCTCTAGTGTACGTGCCATGTTAATGCTCTGGGTTGGAAAACTAGAACTAAACATGGGAAAATCAAGAGAGACATCAAAAACTGAAACAATGGCCATCAGGCAAGCTAAAATTAACTCATCTCTGGCAAAGCAATCAATCAGAGACTTCAGCAACTAAAAACTGACTTCATTATGCAACAGGACAACATCCCAAAATAGGTCTCATAATACAAAAGGGTATGCAATGATTGTCTTCATCGCTATATCTTTCTTATACAGTTAGAGTATGTTTCTTTTTGCTGAGGTCAAATTTTCATACTTGAAAACTATTATTATTGAAAATTATTATTATTATTGTTGTTGTTAGTAATAGTAGTAGTAGGAATAGAATTTTGTACTGTTGCATAATTTGTAATAATTTATTCCGGTTTTAAAGCTTTTTTTTTTTTAAAACACTAATTAAAGTATTAATTAAAGATTAATTATAAAACTGGTCTGTTTTATCATTATGATAAAAAAAAAAACTTTCTATATTGAAATCTTTTTTTATACTTTGTTCTCTTTATACATTATTTTATACAATACTTTGATTGCTTTTTAAATTACTAAACCAGAGTTAATTACATTATAAACTGAATATTAACTAGTATTCAGCATTTTACTGTTTTACTGACAGTGGAATCCTTTTTCATATTTGACTCATATTTAAAAGTCTGTAAATTGTCTTTACCAGAAAACAGAGTTATTTAAGTTATACTTCTTTGCAGTTCTGCTCGGTGTTTCAGTTTGTAGAGTTTAGTAGTAAAGAAAGGTTTCCGAGTGGTGCAGAGTGACGACACTCAATAAGTAGGAAAGTAAAGTTTATTCAATATCCAGTAAAATGAATAAATTAGATCATTTATAAAAGCACAGAGATATAATGTACAGATAAACTGACAAATCTTACACATAACTGAATCAGTAGTGAATAACAGAGGAGTCACCGAGTCTCTGTTCAGTTACCTTGTTCTAATAATCTCCTGAGTGGCTAAGCGGATGATCTCATTGAAGTCAAACTGGAGATATTTTCGCCAGTAACGCCGGTCTCGGCCGTACATCTGCGCCGGATAACATGGGCTTCCTGAGAACCCAGTGTATAAAAAAAAAAAAAAGGTTAGAAAAATTACAACAAAGGGAACAACAGAATTAAATATTTTTATTTAAATTAATAGTAATAATTCATTATTAGTAATAATGATTAACTTTAGTAGTATTATTCAGTGTCTTTGACGTAACATCAAATGGCTTTTAATTAAATATAGGCAGGGAAAATGTAATTTCAGACAAATTATGGCTTGAATGAGGAAACTGAGGAAAATTAGGAGACACACCAATCCCGTGGAAAATCCTTGCCACGGCACGGCCTGAGAACTTTTCATCACTCCGACTGGCCAGGAAACCCCTCACATCAGCGCGGATCTGCTCCTCCCAGTCCTTCAGCTGACCCACAGTCAACAGCACAATGATCAGACTGTTGTGGTTTACTCAACTTGAACTCATGTTCAAGCTCATGCTGATAAAACATGGCTCTAACCTCACACACAGACTCACATACACACCTTAAACTTGCTGAAGGTCTCGTCCTCATCGTCCTGCTCCTCCTCATACTTGCTCATGTCCAGGTCTCGCCTCTTCTCAAAATAATCAGCCAAAAGCTCCTTCAGCCTCAGGCTCCTTGCTTCATCCAGCTCATCCATGCAGAAGCTACAGTTCCGATACGCAACACTGTATGCGCACAAACACACTGTTTTACTCAAGAATAAGAATCTAACAGGCTAAACACCGACATAAAGAAATAAAAATAATAAGTAGGCACAAATAAATAAACAAATAAGGGAACCATTAACAGAATCATAAGCTTATCAAGACCTTGGAATTCTAAGGTTCTAGACGATAAATCTGGCTATATATATATATAAAATGTTATATTTACACAACAGTGCTGTTGAACTCTCGATTCTGATTGGTCAGATTGTGTCATTTTCTACAACAATAGTGCCAGCTATAATTCCAGTCGCAGGTTTATATTAATGCGCTCTTATACATTCTTATACGCTATCGTTTCCATAGTAACAACTTGAACGTCAAAAAACAACACAAGGACGAACCACATAATCTAAGCATATTAATAAACTGATCTTTTTAATTAACAGTAGTGAATCCTTCTGTAAGGAGACGTTTATTTAATATTTATGGAAGAAGTCTCCAGTGTCAGCACTCGAAACAGATGAGTTTGCACTTTTTTTTGTCTTCTTAACTTCAGAACGGGGGGGGGGGGGGGGGGGGGCAATTAACTGGTAACAGGAACTACTGTGTTTCACAGATGTTCCACACATTAAATGTAACTATAAACGGATACAAAGTACAGCGTGTCTTGTTCAATAAATAAAAATAGAAACATTGACAAATTGCTGCAATAGAAGAGGAATAAAACACTTTGTTACATGCTGGTATAACAAAAATAATGAACTTTGGTGTTATAACTCTGGCTGCATCACAACATTATTGATTATTTTCCTATAACTGCACACCCCAACTGTTATATTTATCCTTTTAGTTTACCTGCATTCCACTGAATGTATGTGGGACGTTTTGCACCAACATATTGTTTAAAAGTATAAAGAATGCTTTGAAGTAAGTTGCTCATACAGTAAGCAGAGAATAAACTAGCAAGAAGTACATGAATTATGGTTCAACATCTTATCATCACTAAAATGCCAGATAATTCCAAGGTCTGGTACGTTAAACAAGATAAACTCAAAAGCTGAAATAAAGCGAGTGTGTGTATCTGTGTGACCTGCGGAAGGCTTTAAAGGAGGCTTTTAGCTGATAGAGCTGCGTCCTCTCCTGCGTCTGGACCCTGCCGTACAGAAACGCACACATCTCGTCCAGTTCTTCAGCCGTCAGGTCTCCATAGGAGCGGAAGTAGAAGGAGAGAGTAGAGAACTCCACATGGATACCGCTCCGACCCGAGCCTCCAAAAGAACCAGAACACACACCGATTCAATCGTAACACTCCGGTGAAACTACACAAGACTACTGGCAAAAACGATGGACTGAGAGCTTTACAAAGCAAAACTAGCAACAAGAATGCACTTAAAATACAGATTATACTGCAAAAAAATTCCAAAATTCATTTTCAAGTCCGGACTAAAATATAGTTTGTGCCGTGCTGTTTCTGAGAACAAAAACACAGGACGGTTTCAGAAAATAGCTCAAATGAAACATATCTGTTCTAAATGCACACAATCAACCGATGACTGAAGTGTGATTATTTACTGCTGCAATGGGGATAGAAGGCTAATGCACTAGCTAAAAATTAAGGGAAGATAAGTAACATTGTGCAAATGCCAGGTCTAAAGTCATTACACACTCGCCTCACACACTGCAAGCTGTTCCATATCTCTGTCTTGTTTAAGCGGTTTCTGACACTGTTATTGATAAAAAGGACAAAAGGACATCATAGAGAACATAAAAAGTCATAGATTCATTAAAGCCAGAAACTCTTTCTTCCTGAGAACATGCAGAATCTTTGGTATTTTTATGAAGCCGTTTATATACACATGGTATACCTGAGACAAAATTGTGCTTTGGGGCGAGTGTGTGATGATTTACACATGCAGCTTGCACAATAATAAAAAACTGATAGCTGTAAGTTTCTGATCTGCTAATTATATTAAGCAGGGAGCTTCAGTACAAAACTAACATAAGAACATGTATGCAGTGTAAGTAAATCTGTATGTACTGTACATACCACCCCACTGCAGCTGTCTCAGTCCCCTCTTGACCAGCGGCAGCTGCCAGCCCATAGTGTCTGCCAACTCCACCACATCAAACTCCAGAGAGTCACAGTCCTCCACCTTCTCGCCGGCCAGACGCTTCCTTGCCAGGACCACTGCCACAGGGGCGCACCTGACACAGCGAGGACAGTGGGACCATGCTACATATTAACATTTATACCACTGTGCTGTCAAGTTCTCGATTCTGATTAATCAATCTTCTGAGCAAATTGAACTACAGCAGCTACAGACGTTCCAGCTGCAAGGCAAACCACTGGTTTATATTAATGTGTTGGTTCTAATTTGTTATTTTTTATAGTAACAACTAACACAGTACATCGCAGAGCACCATGCACACACTCCTACACACCTACTGGCATGTTTTTGGACAGTAGGAGGAAAACCAGAGAACAGTGCACGGACAGTAACCCGAACTCAAGACTGAACTGGGGACTCTGTGAGGAGGTAATGCTACTCGCTGCACCATCATGTTGCCCTACTTCTGTACAAGCCCTAGTTCTTGACTACTGCACTCTCTTCTTGCTGGTCTCCAAATGCAATATCTCAGCATGTTACTGCTTGCCTGGTTCATAATTTCCTGCAATTCTCTCGTGAGGAAAAAAACTTGTACACATCCCACAGCTAAGCCTGTTAGAAAACTTCAATTAGAGTACATACACTTTGGTGAGCTTGCGGAGTTCCCGAGGTCCTCCATAGCACACCACACGACATATTGAGAGCGTCGGGTGCATCAGCTCCACCCAGCGCTGAGGGTGGAGCTCCAGGTAACACAGCAAAGTCTCCAAACCTGAGCAGAAAAACACACTCGAAAATCAGTGGTGGTGAACTCACAAGGCTGCGTCTAAGAAAGAAGAGTGCGCCATTACCGTCTTTTTTCCTTCTTACTTCCTTACCCTCCTCTGTGATATCCAGTTCATCCACCGTAGCCTGCATTGGAACCGCTCGCTCGTGGGTGTGACACACACGCTGGCCCCATACACCGCCTTCACTCTCTCCTTGCATCTCTGAACCGTTTTCACTTCCTCCCTCCTTCTCACTCTCATCTTTTTGTCTCTCCTGTGACTTCTCCTCTCCCCCAAGCTGAGTAATGGAACCTTCCGATTCTCCCTCTGTTTCCTGCATTGTTGGTTTGTTCCACTCCGGAGCGCTTTCTGACTGGGGTAGGTTCTTTTGCGTGATTCCCGTCTGCTCTGGTTCTGTTTGTTGTATGTGGGTGGGTGCTGCAGCGTCTCGCTGCTCATGTTGTTTGTCTGCAGAAGCTTCACAGTGATCCACCAGCTCCATCAGCTCGGCATCATCCACCTCCATGGCCTGGAGAATGAACAGAAGCACTCAGCTTCATCCACTTTAATCTGAAGGTTCTACCGTTCAGTAGATCACAGTGAGCTGCATTATTAGTATATTTAGAATATTTGTGCATGAGATGATGATCAAAGGTTGCAGAATGTCATTTGTAATGTATGCAAACCTATAAAATGGCACAATCTACATGTATAACACGAGTTACATGGAAGAATGAACACATGAACCAGAGGTGTGAAAGAGATTGTTCAAGCCCCATCCCAAAGAAATTCTGACCAATCCTGTGGGCTCCCAAAGGAATCCTGACCAATTGCATCTGTTCCCAGAGGACTTTTGACCGATCCTACCCACTCTTGTAGACCCTCGATTGATTCTGCCTATATTTTGGCTAAACAAATATAGGTTAAACAAATAAGCAATAGAAACCACAGCAACCCTGAACAGGATAAATCAATTACTAAAGATGGACAGCTGGATGGATGTATGATTGGATGCATGACTGTATGGATGAATGGATGACTCGATGGATGGACAGATAGATAGATGGACTGAAGTATGGATAGAGGAATGGATGTTTGGAAGGATAAATGGATGATTGGATGGACAGATGGATGGATGGTTAGACAATTGGATGGATGGATGGATGGATGGATGGATGGATGGATGGATGGATGATTACATAAATGGATGGCTGGTTAAATGATTGGATGGATGGACAGACAGATGATTGTTTGCATGATTGCAAACAAGACTGGATGGATGGATGGATGGTTGGATACATGCATCCACTTCCCCAGCTTTTTTGTTGGGTCCCTTGGGTCACATGGGATCCCAATGCACACATCTAACATGAACCATTGGATAAGTACAATTACAAATATGACTGATCGAATCAGTTACCTGGGCCAATTCCTGGTGCTGATGGATGCGCCTGCACTTACACGGAGGGAAAACTTTCTGCACCAGCCTCTTGACAGTGAAGTAGTCCACGGTGTCTGCATAGATGTGTCTGCGCAACTCGTGCAGATCTCCACCCTGTGCAAACCACAAAATCAGGTACAGCGTGCCGTTTCCTCCTCGTACATTCTTCAAGTTTATATATAACAACACTGGGGCAGAAACAATGCTCTAATTAGGAAGGAGTTTGATCTTTAAATAGATATGAATGTCTTCAATGAATGTCACTAGGTTTAAATTATCTCTAACTTTCCAATCACAGTTTGGCAAGAATTACAACTGGCAAAAGATGCAATGAGAATAGCTGGGTTATCAGCTACTTTTATAAATAACGCTTTGAAAATAATGCGCCAATCTCATCCTCAGTTCTTATATGCTGACTTACTTCTGGATCCAGGAACAGGTGGCAGTGTGCGGGTTCTCCGTCTCGCCCGGCTCGTCCAATCTCCTGCACGTAGCTCTCGAAGCTCTTGGGCATATTGTAGTGTATGATACCACGCACATCTGACTTGTCCAGGCCCATCCCAAACGCTACAGTGGCCACCACCACCCGCAGCTCGCCACACATGAAGTTATTCTGCACACGCCGCCGCTCTGAGGCTGACATGCCCGCGTGGTACGCTTCAGCGATCCACTTCAGCGGCTTCCGGATCTTCTTCCTGGCTGAGGTTTGGGCAAAACAATGCACATTTTCAGTTATGATTTACTGCAGCAATGCTACAGAACCTATCAATGTTAAGCTGAAACACAATAATCATCTCGTAAGTAAAGTTCACAGTAAAGTATACTATAGTAAAATCCTACTTGCTTAGCCCTTGCTTCATCTCTCCCTAAACAGAGTGATGCAGCGGCACTTTAGCAATTTAGTCTGGTCAGCTTTTTCACCTTCTCATCCGTACACTCTGCTCAAACAGATCAGCTTCCAAAGCTTCAGCTTTCATGTAAATGTCTGCATTAACGCCATTGAGCTCTTCATCTCATAAATCAGCAACTAGCTGAGCCAAGTCTCTGTTGTAATTCAGCACTGTATGGCTGCATTGCAGTCTGGGACTTTGACTCCAACTTTTGCTGTCTCCACAAATTCTACGTTGGATTTCTTATTACTATGAAACTGAACATCGCTGGAAAATGGTGAGTGAGAAAAGTCGTCCTTCCTAAGAGTGAAACCTGACCATTATCCTTTAATGTTTTTTCTCCTATTAAACTGCACTAGTCATGTCCTCTTGCAACGTCAGCATGGCACAGAACCGCTAATCTCTCAAGGGAATAACAAAAACACAGCTTGAACCACCGAATTAGCACCAGCACATCACAAATTACAATATAACCTCTACCAATGCCTAAAATGGAAGCCTTGCTCCGCCACTGCAATAAACTTATTTAATCATGATTTCATGGTCTGCGTTGAATATTTAAAAAAAAGCATTAGCACAAGAGCCTTAGATTTTACCCAAAGCTTTCTTCTTCTTGCCCACAGGATTGTCCTCGTCGTCCTCTTTGACAGGCCGTGAGGACTCTCTCAGCATCACACCCTGCAGGCAGGTGCGCACCAGTGCAGCGATCCGGCTCGTCTCCTCTCGTCTGGTGCAGTACACTATAATGGACTCCAGTGAACCAAAACGTTCTCCCTTCAGCAAGGACACCAGAGCCTGGTGGTAAACACAATATTAAATATTAACCCCAGAGTTTAAGAAACTTCCTATCTTGAAGCTAGGATCATATTCCATTTGAAAAGATTATATTTAGAAAAGTTATTCAATTCGCCAGTTTCATAGCAGTGGAAATGCACTGCTGATGCTAAGGGTGAGTGTACCTGGTCTTTGTCTCTGTCCATGGACACAGAGAGCTGGAGGTTGTGTGGAACAGCAGCCGAGCGGACGGCGATGCCCTCCCGATCGCTAATGCCCAGGTGATGAGCAATGTCCAGGGCAGTGGACAGGGTGGCAGTGGCTGTCAGACCCAGCAAACAGCGCACACCCAGACGATCCCTCAGCACCTACACACACACACACACACACACACACACACACACACACACACCAGGTAACCATTAAGAGAAAGTTAATCACACTCTTGCCATCGTGGGACCTATAAGCTCCTGTTACATTGCTTAAAAGCTGACTACCACCACCATGTTTCAACTGAATAGACAGCCTTAGTGCTAGCCTTTAAATGATATTCCTCATCATTGTTGAATGGTTGCTTTTGATTGGTCAGAAGTCGCTGATCAATATTCTGCAAAAGGAGCTCTGACAGTGGTTCCAACTGCAAGACAAACCACAGGATTATATTAATGTGCTCATTCTAACGTGTTATCGTTTTTATAGCAACTTGCACAAGGATCGTATGGCAGACGCTCTACATAAATCGATTAAAAAAATGTGTATAATCCTTGAAACTTATCTGCAAGACGTTTATTTAACATTTATGAAAGTAGTCTCAAGTGTCAGTGTTTTTTAATAGACCGAAGAAAAGTCTTTATAAAACTGGGCTTTATGATTTCACAGTAACAAGACAGAAAAATGGAGTCGTAGTAATTTCCAGAGACAGAGAGAGAAAAAAAAAAAGAGAGGCTGGCTGAGAGGGATGGAGGGATGGCATTAGTCTCTTCACTGACATTTGTTTGCTGTTGTGTGTTATAGGAGAGCTGGTTATTGGGCTGAAATCAGCAAAATGACCAACAATGGAAAAAAAGGAATAGAATAAGTTAATGTTATTATAGTAAGAAATAAGATTACTATTCCTCAGCTATGATCTGATGAGTTATTCGATGACTAAATACATTAAAAGGATTCCTTAATACATGGCTATGGTTAGTACAAAAACCGCACAAGTTTTGGGAGTGTACTATCAGACCGTAAAGTGTACAATCGCAGTAAACAGTCCTCACCTTACACAGTCTGAGGTAGCACGGCCTGAAGTTGTGTGACCACTCAGACACACAGTGAGCTTCATCAATGCAGGCAAAGGCCACAGGGGGGAGCTGATCAGCAGCGGGGAGACAACCGGAGCCAGAGTGACCTCCACCAACCAGAGCCTCTGGAGACAGCAGTAAAACATGCACTTGGCCTGCTTTCACCTACACACACGACACACACATACAGAGAGATTAACAGAAATAACATGCATATCATATTATAATTACAGAGCCTCGTTCAGCATTTACAGCATTCTGCTAATAGCGTTTACCTTTTCAATAGCGGTCTCTCTCTGTTTCTGAGACATGTTGGAGTGGATACATGCTGCTTTCAGTTTAGAAGGAATCCCAGAGAGCTGAGAAAAGATTACATTAACAAGCAACAGTTACAGATTATCCACTGACACAAGGAGTACTTAAAACCTCTCTGTGCTTACATTTCCATCCCTCCTCTCAACAAATATCATCTCCTGTTAACAATACAAAATATACACATCTTAAACCCCAACCACACCAAGGGTATTTAATGCTTTTTTTTTTTTTGCTTTGCTGTTTTTATGTTGCTTTTTCAGTCTAATCAGATGCTTGCTTTCCAATACCTGCTACCAGAAATAATTTCTCTGTTGTGTGCATGCTCTTCTTTTTCAGCCTGATGTACATGGTGTACATCCAACTTTCCCATGCTTCTCTACTAAATGCAGAAACATCGCTGTATATGCTCCGTATACACTGCATATATGTAAAGGTGTCTCTTAGTAAATCCATTCTGCATCTTCCTGACAGCAGCTCTATAGTGTATCCACCACGGAACTGAATATCTTATATTAGAAAAACACAGCGTGAAGCAGTATTACCTGGTCATCCATTAGCGATACCAAAGGTGACACAACCAGGGTTATGCACTTTGACCTTTGTGCATAGAGGTAGGCAGGGAGCTGGTAGCACAGAGATTTGCCCATGCCAGTGGACAGAACCACAAGGGTAGATAAACCTAAATAATACAAAAGAATACACAAAACAAGGCAACAGACACCCATAAGACAACCTTGAGTGTTTTGCTGCTTCAAATATTCAAGTTTAATATCAGTCATTTCTTCTGCTTCCAAAAGCAGGTCCACTATAAGTGTCTTGTTGCTATGCAACAAAGCAAAAATATTGTTATTTAGCAAAATTAATACATTTTACTCAGCCTGTAAACTAGCCTGCAAGCTTCACTAGCAGTTATCAACTGCTAATATAGTTTGGTAAAAAAGAAAATGGCAGATTGAGATAATAGTTTATTATATATTAGAATCTATAACTATTACTATTCACAAACATCTGCTAGGAAAATAGAGCTTGCACAGTCAGAATTTCTTGCTGTTCTTTGGTCAAAGAATCATGAGTGAGCATCCTGATCACAATTTTAATTCGAAAGTGTTGTGCTTCTTGTTTTATCATGAATCATCTTTATGCTGCCATTGTTTCCTTTTTTACATATATTTTATTTTCTTTCTCTCACACACCTGAGAGGATTCTCATGATGGCCGTCTCTTGGCCGGGCCTAAAGGACTTGTATCCAAAGTCACGAAGAGCCTGGTACACCTCAGGAGGAACTTCTGTAGAAGAAGAGACAATTTAACTCACTCAACTGCTTCATTAACCATAATTCCACTAGATCATACTGTACATCAGTTATTAACTTGTTTCTCAGCATGGTGATATAAATGGATTTACCCTGCACTTTGCCGTCCTCTCGGGGACTGTACAGAGGCTCCATGGGTGGAGGAGGAGCGGGACGCTCGTAGTCTGGTCTCATAACATTTAGCAGGATTTCCTCTCCTCTATCTTCTTCTTTCTCATCTGCCTCATCTCCAACACTCGAGGGCACTGCTGGAGAAAGAGGTCAGAGTCTTTAGAGAAAAAGAAAGAGGGGAAGAAATGTAAAGGGGGGGTAATGCACTGGAATAATTGTTTTTCAGGGTGAAGCCATATTTCAGCAAACGCTGGAACCCCAAATACAGAATCCCAAATCTTTTTTTAATTAGTTTATTTTAGCTTGCGATTTAATCTGATTTCCGCTTTTAACCAAAGGTAATTAAAAATTTTGAAATCAGTGTCTACTCACCAAACCATTAACCAATCAGTGCTGTTGAATTCTCAAGAAGGTGTTGATTAGTTTTCTACAACAGCAGTTCTGACGATTACGTGTGGAATTGTTGATATGGTGAAGTTTTATGCCAGGAGATGTTTATTTAGAATTTTTAGGAGGAGTCTCCAGTGTCAGCGCTTTGTAACAGTCAGAGATAAAGCTGTGACATTACGTTTTCCAACACGGGAAAGTCTTCAGGATGTTGCACTTGTTGTATATTATACGAGTAAATTCACAGTGGGCTTTTATATATTTCTATAACACTGAAATTCCACATACTTTATATTTACCCTTGTTTGACTTGGCAAGTCCTTTTGTTGCTACCATACTCACCAATAGGATCAGAGCGGAGAGTTCCTGTTGCTCTGGCTACTTCCTCTAAGGTGGGCAGCTCGAACGGCTCCTCTTCCTCCTCCTCCGGGGCCACGTCCTTCTGTGACGCCCCTCCCACACCAGGAGCCAGAGCTTAGACACCCAAAATTTCCAAACAAAAAGTGATAATGATCTTGTTTTGTATTCAATTCAATTCAATTTGATTTGTATATTGATTTTAGTCAAATAAAACTGAACAGCTTTAGTCAATGAAAATTAAAGGCTTCTTTTTAATTTTCCAAATAATTTAATTTCTAGTCTTTTAATTTCACTGGCTTCTCAAAGCCTTTCCCCTTTTATAATGTGCGCCAGTTAAATAAACGTGAAACGTTCACAGTCATATGGCTATGAGTATGTCTGTAACATGCAGCAGTTTGTTCACAGAAAAATGCGTGCATTAATTTGCATACAATTGATTACAATAAATAAATTTCCCTGACTTTATGGTACGCTAAGATCTAGCTAGCTAGAAAGTCACCATATCACGTCCTGAAAAGACAGACTCTACCAAAAAGGAGTTTTATTTCCAGGGGATAAAAGGTTGGCAATGTTACCAAACAGACATTTTTCTTTCAACAATGAAACTTTAATTTTAACATGTATAGAGAAGAAAAGAGGTCTAGAGTTTACCTAGCCTTGTGGCTGAAAAAATGTATCCCTTTGTATAACTTGCAAAGTGAGTATACAAATGTAAAGGTGTAAAAGTTTCAGCTTAGTTTTCATCAAAAATTAAATGAACAGCAAGCTAAAAGGCTTTCCACCAGTTTCCTTAATTTCCTTTCCTTCTGATTTCTCACCTGCTCCACGACAGTCTCGCGCCCAGTGTCCTGTTCCACCACATTTATAGCAGAGGTCTCCCTGTCGGTTAAAGCCCCCGAATCTGCCTCTGCCCCGCCCACCACCTCCGCCAAACCTCTCACCCTTCAGCTGGAACTTCTGCATGTACATCTGCAAACAGCACACAGACACAAATTTCATTCACTTTTTGATGAGATAAAAGGTGAGAATGAAAAGGTGTTTTTTATTTTGTTCCACTCACCTGCTTGCGGAGAGCTGCACCCCTCAGGGCAAACCCTTTAACGTGGGATTTCTTCTTCAGGTTGATTTTCACAAAGTTCCCGTCTGTGTTTTTGGTCACCCTTGTGCAAGTGCGAAAAATATGTAGCTTGAATAACATTTCATTTGTAATATATTCGCACAACAGGCGTGCAAACAATCTTTAATTGTTACATTACAAATTTTTATAAAAAAAAAATATTGCAATACCAGTGATGTCATAATTTATCACAATACCAATATTACGACATCATACTAGTTGTCTTACTAGTACGTTACTTTACTTCTAAAATTTCAAACAGGTCTCAGAATCGGAATATAATAAAGCACTTCAGACCTTCATGTAGCTGCAGAAAAATTTGCAACATCGATAAAGTTTTCTTCAACTTAATATCTAAACAGGAGTTCGGGATGCGGTATTAATGTCTATCAGACAGCTTAAAACAGCGGTGTGAACTTTTTTGATGCAGTAGTGCTAATTTAGTCATTTTATAATAAACTGTCATTTTTCAGATTTTTTTAAATTTAATTACCCAAAGTATTTAGCTTTTTAATCCACAACCAAAATCTCCGAAAGCGTTATTGTTGTATAACCTCACGGCTCGGACAGTAGTTCTGGCTGTAACATGAACGATAGGGTTATATCAACGCGCTTGTTCTAATACGTTATTGTTTCTATAGTAACGGCTCATACACAGGGACTTATATGGCAGATGTTCCACTAATAACACTAATAATACAGTAATAAACATTAATAAGACTAATAATAAAAGGATAAAAAAAAATTGTTGGTTAACAAAGTAAAATTTATAATTGTTAAAGTGGTGTTTTCTGTTAGGAGACGTTTACGTAATGTTTCTGGAAGGACGGGTTAGCTTTGTAATAACCGTAGCATTTGCAAACTTTCCAGTTTCTCACTAAAATGATAAAATACGTTTTTGAGAGAGAGAGAGAGAGAGAGAGAGAGAGAGAGAGAGAGAGAGAGAGAGAGAGAGAGAGACTGGTATAGGAACAGCTGTTTGTCATCTGTTCTATAACATAAGTGACAACAGGAACGAACTTATTTCGCAGACATTTTACAACATTCAATCTAACTCGCAAAACATTAAAACCACGTGATGTGTCTTTCATTAATAGAATTAAACATCATAATCACTGGCAAATCTCGGTGGTATAAATGGAATAACACACTCTACACCATGCAGTTATATGAAAAAAATCCATTTCGTGTCGGGATGTATCACACGACCCCAGCACAGATTATTTTCATATAACCACACGGTGTGTCGTGTGTTATGTTTTACTCCCCACACAG
>CM040997.1:5219086-5256586 GCA_022985145.1 Pangasius djambal
GTGGCATCCTATGACAGTTCCACGCTGGAATTCACTGAGCTCCTGAGAGCGGCCCATTCTTTCACAAATGTTTGTAAAAACAGTCTGCATGCCTAAGTGCTTGATTTTATACACCTGTGGCCAGGCCAAGTGATTAGGACACCTGATTCTGATCATTTGGATGGGTGACCGAATACTTTTGGTAATATAGTGTATTTTCCCAGTAAAACAAAATGTCAAACATTTCTTGGTTGACTTCTACCCATTTCTCACTCAGATTTTCGACTTCTAAAGTATTTAACCTGAGCTCACTTCATGAAGTTAAACCAAAAATTGGTAATATAGGGTGTTTATTGATTGATGCATTGCATTATTAGAACCCTTTTTCCTAAATCAAGAGATTTATGAAATATTTGTTAGACTTGCTCTAGGCAAGTAGAACACAGGAGTTTAAATACTTTAGTTAAATTCTTTGGCATTAGATCAGTATACAGGTTTTACTGACACTCACCTGCTTCTGACTGGGTTTCTATTCCGGGATGATGCCGCTCTCACGTCCTCCTCATCCACTTCTCCTAGAAGGTTCTCCTGAGGCATCTTTGATTTCTGAGGTCCTTTAGTCTCAGCAGTGCTGGCTCCATCCTCAGCTCCTCTACCTTTCTTTTTCCGTCCCTTTTTAAAAGGCTTCTCCTCCGCAGAGTCCTCTTTCTTGGTCCTGCGTTTCTTTTGGACACTTTCGGCTTGTCCTACTTGCTCTTCTCCTTCTTCAGTTTCTCTCTGCCTTTTCTGTCCCTTTTTCCTTACAGTCTTCTGCTCATAATCTGGACCTTCCGAGCCTTGAGCTTTCCTTGATCTGGGTTTTTTTGTTTGTTTTTTAGTTTCTAAAGAAGAACTGGATTCGTCAATCCCGTCCTGATCTAGCTTCACTTTTCTATCAGCAGTTCCTGAACTGTGATCAACATCTACCGGAAATTTCTCAGTACGCACCGGAGACTCATCCTGCGGTGATGCCGAGTCTCTGGACACGCAGTTCTCCGCAGCCACGTTTTCAGAACCTGAAAAAGTGGCTGCAGCACTACTTTGAACAATCCTGTCTTTTTCCGGCAGGTCTAAATTACCCGTGACCGGTTTGTGCTCGTCTCTCACCTCACTGAAGACCTGACAGCGCTCCAGCCAGCCCCTGTCCACACACGACAGCCTCTTGGTCATGGACTGCCTGAGGAACTGGGCTTTCTCCAGGCTCTTACTTGGAGTCTTTGCGCTTAGTGAGGACGGAGTGAATGACGGGAAGGGATCCGAGGGTTCGTCCTCGCGCTCCGTGCTTCCTGTCTGAGCTGGAGGAGTGAACAACGCTGGACTCGTGTTAGCAGGTTTTGGGGAAGGAGTCGTCACGTCCTCGGGTGCCGTGCTAGCGGTTCCACCGTCTTTCCAGTTCTTTCCTGGAGTCCGGCGAGGAGTGACTGCTTTCTTCAGAGAAAAGGATCGATCCTAAAATATGTCACAATAAATGAAAAATGATCAATGGACTGCTTATGTTTCTACTTAAATGTTTCACCCATTTTAAGCACATTACAGAACACTCCACTTGGTGAGAACCTCTTGTTCAAAAGGACCCCACGTGGAACGTTAGTTAAACTTTATATATTTACCTTCGATAAAGAGTTGATGAGATTAGACTTCAACTTCATACCAAAGTACTGGGCAGAGGCTTGTAAAGTCTCCTTGTCTGTCGAAGTGAGTTTGGGTGCTGCTGCAGGCAGGTTTTTACGATTAAGATGAGCACCCCAGCAGTCCTTTTAAAGAATTTTAGAAACAAATTCAAAGACTGAGTTTGTGTTCTTTGTAAAAATCTGTCATACAGAAACACTAAATAAACAAATAAATAAATCAAACCAGCAGCTTACGCCAGTGGCTGGAGACTGGACTTCCTGCTTTTGTACGTGATCCTCGTTCTCACTCGTGCTCTTCTCTTTTGCCTCTTTGAGCATGCGGTACTCTTTATAAAGTTCTGCAACGGAATATAGATTTAGACAGGGTGTAATAGCAAATACACATTTTCTTTGAGGAGATATTTGTTTAGCACTTTTGGAAGGAGTCTGCAGTGTTAGCAGTTTGTAACAGTCACTTTGCGTTTTGCGGTTTCTCAGTAACACAATAGGCTGCGTTTTTTTGTCTTGTCTTGTCTCTCTTTGGAAAAAAAGAGGTCGCGTATGGCATAAGTGACAACAGGAACTAACTTGTTTTAACTATAAACAGATAACATATGTATCACGTGTCATTCTTTAATAAATTAAAAACAGGAACCATTGGAAAATTGCTGTGGTACAAGAGGAATAAAAAACATCAAGATATATTGTAAAAGGAAAACAACCAACAACCAGTAACAGGATGTAATAATAAATACACACAAATGCAACTTTAACGTTAAAATGAAAGAGGGAAAACTATAGATTATTGCATATTCCATAATTTACTTACTTTTCGTGTCTTCTGGAGCGGCAGCAATATCATCCTGAAAATAAAAAATGATTATTATGAATAGTAAACAGTTCCTAGGTAAGCTCTGATACATCCAGTTCCTGTAATCTAACCACTGGCCTTTAAACAAACAAAGCCTTTAATAACTCTTTTTCCAGCACATCAAAGTCTATACCTACATTCTCTGTCCATTATTTGTTAACCTACCATATAGATATACTTTGTAGAAGAGAGAGACAAAAAAGAGAGAGAAAAGAGAGAGAGAAAAAAAAATAAAGGCTCATGAAGGAACAACTGTTTATAGCTGTTATAACGTATGTGACAACTGGAACTAAGTTGGATGTTCTACAACATTAAATGTAACCATAAATGGATAAAACGTATGACGTATCATGTGGCATACAAGGAATAAAGCGCTCCGTGACATGCTGTTATAGGAAAAGAATCAGCTTCAGGTTTTTAACAGTAACTCCACCAGGCTCGACAATAAGAGCTGACTCTTTTGGCTCCCAAGTTCAGATGATACATCAACATCTACACCTTCAAAATAAACAGATACAAAGCAGCAACCTCATAACTTGGCAGCAGTGTGTATAATAGGAATTTGATCAGTATTTAGTGCAACTATACAATGTCTATTAGAAATGAGAATTCTGGCTTTTTTAATGAGTCAACAATTAGAGCCGACTCTTTCGACTCTCAAGCGAATCATTACCACTTTTTCCTTTTAAACCATCACTGCCATGCTACCTCAGACACACAGTTGTTCTGTTCAGATGTTAAATGGAGTTTTTCATGGCAATATTTCGATTTTGAACGGGGTTGTTGCCTGCATCGACAAAAAAAAGGGGCTCATATTCGCCAGTCGGCTCACATAAAAGAGTCGGCTCAAAGAACCGACTCCTTAGAGAATGACACATAACTAATATCTTTTCCGAACCGTGAAAAAAGCACGCTTTTGTTAGATTAATGGGAACAAAAATATGTTAAAACAGTTGAGAAATGTATTGTGTTTAACTTACCTTGTTTGGTTTTCTGTTGTATTTTTGAACAAACGAGTGTTCCCACTGTTTTAAGAGAATTTTTAAGTCGTTGTATCGCTCCATGTTAGTAACAAGTCCTGTTTAGCTCGCGCTGAAATACGTTATTGTGGAAATTAGCTGGTTTTGTCCATGTCAGACTTCTCCCAAGATTTTATCTAATCACGACAAAACCTTAGTTCGTTTAACAAACTATAACCCACACAGTTACAGTTCAACAACGACGCCATACTTTAAACACCGCGCGCCAAACGACATACGCGCCGCATAAACACGGAAAGAGGTATTTCCATATTCCCTATCAAAATAAGAGTTCCCATACCAAGCTAAGAGCCTTAACCATGATTGATTTATTCAGTTATAAAGTAAAAGAAAAGAAGGTATTTTTCTAGGTAATGAGACTTTATTTTAACAACATATTTAATTTTAGATCTCACAAAAACAGAACACTTGGAAATTTTAGAACTGTAATTATCAATCCAAACGCATTACATGCATTATATGGCCAAAACTTTGTGGACAACTGACCATTACACCCATATGTGGTTCTTCCCCAAACTGTTGCCACAAAGTCTGAAGCACATAATTGTCTAGAATGCCTTTGGATGCTGCAGCATTACAATTTCCCTTCACTTGAACAAAGAGGCGCAAATCATGATCTAGCATGACAATGCCCCTGTGCACAAAGTGAGCTCCATGAAGACCTGGTTTGCTAAAGTTGGAGTGGAAGAACTCGAGTGTCCTGCACAGAGCCCTGATGTTCAAAAAGCACATATGAGTGTTATGGTCACGTGTCCACATGCTTTTGGCCACATAGTGTATGTATAACATGAAACATAATAAGTGTGCCTTTCATATAAAATCTTTTCTGTTTGCAAAAACAGGCATGTAAGTAGCATGACTATTACAATGAATAAATAAATAAACGTTACTTACAACTTAACAATGAAATCTTTAAATGTTGCATTATGTAATACACAATAACACTTACAATGTAATTTTTTTTAATATTTTGTTTTATATACATAGAGTTTCCTGAAAAATGTGCATATGTTTATACTTATGTGATCTATTATTAGATAATAAAGATAATTGGATCTACTACTACGCTTTCTGTCTTTACTTGACAATAGACTTTATGAACTCTCGGAGTTTGCGGTGTCCCACAGCCAGTATGATGGGAGAGAAGGCGATAAAGGCACTGTTGAAGAAACGTGCAAGAACCAGCAGGTATGTAGATGAGGCGCCACGGTTGTAGTTAAAGTAGTTCACGGAGATGACACTGGCACCCCAGGAAATGATGAACAAAACGATCAAGGCTAGAATGACCTGGAGAGGAGGAGAATGTTATAAAGACATAAACACAGGGACATGTACTGGAATAGAAATAAAGCCTGGTTTTATGAGAATCTTTACATAGACTATAAGGTCTCTTAATGGACAGTTCTATAAAATGTAATAAATGTGTGACCTTGGCTGCACGTCTCTCTGCCGGCACTCTGCGTATGATGGGAGCATCCTGACTCTTATTGGCATTGCTGTGTGCGTTTCCGTGTGCGTACAGTATGAGGAGGGAGCCCAGGTTGCTGGTGCTCATGAGGATGAGAGGGATGACCTCATGGATCACCATGGATGTGGTGGCAAATACAAGCCCACTGTAAGTGGAGGGAAAATCCCACAAGCAGCCGAGTAATGGACGGGTTGTACTGCTCACTAACATCAGTGTCTGTAGGGGAACAAAGACAATGGACTAGTGAGTGATCTGTGATTTGTCAAATCCTTTTATCAAGCCTATTAGCTGAATAACTTGGATTTGTCCTCTTATTTATTAGTCACACACTGATACTATTATTGTAAATAGTAAATATGTTTATGTCATGTTTACAGTGGCAGCTCACATTTGATAAAGTGAATGTAAATGTAGACGGTGCGAAACATAGATATATGTTGTTGTTTTTTTTCCGTCCCTCACCTCACTGGCATTCTTGCCTCCATTTGTGGAGTACACAAAAGCAGGGACAGAGTAGAGGAGATTGAGGGTCCAGATGAGACCAAAGCACGTTAGTAGGGCTTTGGGAGGACCACGTGATGGGTTTAGACTAGCGATGGGAGGGCCTACCCTTTTCAAAGTGTAAAAATGGAATGCACTGAGAAAAAGCGTCGACCAAACATTTGCTGAACGTAGCCAGACCCACACACCCATCAGGAACTGACACCAGTACTTATTGGGTAACACCTTCAGCAAGAGACGAAAAGAGAAACATTTTAGTACACATATTAGTAGGTGACTGGCAAGAGATGGCAGCAAGTAAATGTGCTACAACAGTGTCAAACTCTTTTCAGTCCTTTGTGAACGGAAAACTTGATTTGTACAAATCGAACATTTGTCAATGATCCTAGCCAGCCAAGATGAAATGAAAATCAAAATTTTTTCACCCTTTGCTCACTCACAGTTATCGCCAGTGATAAGTTCTAATTGTAACTCGTACAGTAGCTTGTAGGAGTGCCATAATTGTAGGAGTCCCACATATGTGCATGTTTATAAATGATATATCAATTATATCCTTTAAACAATTTGTAGTATTTGTGCTGATTATTTTGTGTTTATCCCTTCTTCTCAAAAACAGCCAGTTATTTTTCTAATCTGTTTAAAAGATAGTCAGATTTCCAGCCTGTTTTTCAGTTTAAATCTGAGTTTCCCCAAAGCGTTGCAACATCATTATAATGTAGACCGAACATCATAATAACTACTTTCTCTACTTGCTCAGACTATCTCAACCATTTGATGCTTTTTGGAAACCTCACCCCACATCCTATCCTCTTCCTCCTCTTGCATAACCCCCAACACACATACAAGCACAAACACACATCCCTTGTACCTCGAGTCCAAAGTCTGAGGTGACCAGCAGGGTGTTCCTCAACACAGACACCAGCAGGTTAGATAAGGCCATGTTGACCAGGATCATGTCGGAGTTGCGTCCCCCTCCAGGCTCCCGAAAAATATTGTTCCCTACCACCAAGATCACCATGGCGTTTCCCAGAATGCCAAGCAGCACCAGGACTACGTATAAAGCCATCGGGACACCTGTCAACTGACCCGAGGATACCTTTTTAATCAATTTGACAGTGTTATTGGCTATCATTGTGGATAAATCTTATAATAAATAACTAAACTGTCCTGTGACCTATTACTTAGAGGTAATGCCTACACTCCTAAAGCTAGTGCTACCAAATGGTCCTCATCTCAGACGCTTCCTGTTTCTCATTGCCTACATTTGATCCCACCTCTTCAGAGCCAACATGTCCAATCCCAAGTAGTGTTGTGTCTTTAGCTCTGTGGATCAGACAGAGGATATTGAGCTCAACAAGTTTAGAATCAGCTCCCCCAGATTCTCCCTCAGGCTAGTTCAATTAAGATACTGCCTATGAAAGAGATTTCATCAAAAAAAAAGTGAAACCTTTTGGCCCAATAGCTGAACATGCATCTTTCATAACGGGGGATTAATTAAATTTGGCTAATTGATGCACAGGTTGTTAACAACTAATTAATCAACAAGCTCTGCTGTTCATATCGTCAGAGAGGGAGTGTTTATATTCTTTCAGCCACGCGAGGCTTGAGGATTTTGGTAGATTTTACGTCACCACTGGAATAAATTTTGCTGTTTGATCGATTGCTGGCTTGATTAAGTTATAAGGATGTAATAGATTTCTGCCAGTGAAGTAACTATATACATCCCTAAGCATTGTTTAGGTTTGGCTCAATTGCACTGTGAGAAATAACAAATAACAAGTTTTATAAATTCATAGAAATTCAAATTAATGAAAACAATTACCAGCAAAAAGTTACAAAGGTTATTATTAAGGTTAGAGGTGAGAATTCATTATTCATCTTTCATAACTGCTCTATCCTGAAGCCAGTCCTCGTAACACTGGGGGAGGGAGAGCATGCGAAACACTGCACAAACAGTAACCTGAGCTCAGGATCGAACCCAGGACCCTGGAGCCAATGCTACCCTCTATGCCACAATACCCCCCATGGTCTGTACATTAGTTAACTAAACATAATTTATTGTCCATGAAACAGCACCCACCTCTAAAATAATAATTTTACAGTGAGTAACATTACAAAACCCTTAATTGAAAACTACAAATTACTAAGGAGCCAAAGAAATGTGCAGGTCTGAATGGACAGAATGCAGATGTATGGGACTTAAATTTTCAGTATTCACGCAATAAAACACAAAAGAAGTATGTATTAACTAAAATATTAAATAAATTATGAATATAAAATATGCTTTTCCATACACAAAAAATGTCTTTTTTTTAACTAATAATATACATTTCCAGAGATTGAACATTGAGCAACCATGAAATCATTAAACACAAACATAATTGCTTCTTAGTGTCTTAGTATCTGTAGCGGCTGTTGCATTTAATCCCATTTTTTGTGATACATTGGACGATTGATTTGTCAGTCTAACAGAAGAGAATTAGATCTGAATTCATATCAATGCATTTCTATGTTCTTGCATGTTCCCTTGGATGTGTGTGTCATTCGGGTTTCAGCACACACATATATTTCATATACATCGAATTAGCTTCAGCGGTGTTATCATGACGGCTATGAAATAAACAGAGACGTCATTCTCGCTCTGTATGACGGTGATGTGGATGTGTTGAGATTTCCAGTAGATGTCATCTTTTTTTAAAAGATATGCTGAGCACGCATTAACAGAGAAACTGGGAATTAATTAACCTTTGCTTAATTGATTCAAACCTTGTCAGCAGACTAATTAGTTAACAACCTCGGCTACAAATATTATTAAAGTGGGTGAAAGACTGAAGGCGTTTTTATACTGGTGGGATGTTAAGGACAAGCAAGAACACAGATCACATCTTTTATCTCTAATTGACGGAAAAAAAACAAACAGGTGAAAGACAGAAGGTAAGACTTTATAATAAACTCTGTCATCAACAATGCTATTTCTTGCTATATGTGGCAAAAGCAATTGTTTATAGGTTTAAAGTTAAAAAGTCTAAGGAGAACAAGGAGAATGGGACATATACAATTTTTTTTTAAATGAAAAGGAAAAAAAAAAACACTAGCTGGATTTATTATTTCTGTCTTGTTTCTTGCCCCAACTATGAATCGTATAGTTTAAATAAAAAAAATGAACTGTAGCAAAAATTTTGTTGCTTGCTAGCTAGCTCCTTAACAGTAAATTAAATGGCACTTTTATTTGGTTGAACAATGAATTTTATTATAATTTTTTTTATTATAACAGCTTAGTTGTGTCATAATGTTTTTTTAATACTTGTGCATTTATACAGTCATTTATTCAACATTCACTATTCATATTAGTGGAGTCTTTTAATGTACACAATAGGCTCAGTAATATAGTTTGTTTGTTTCATATTTATATTTTACAGAATTATTTTGGAACATTAGTACAGAAAGAGGAATATAAAATAGCCAGTTTCAAGCTGATAATAATTGAATTAAACTAATTTATTTCCAGTGATGTCTAAATAATATTACCTAGCTAGCAAATTAACATTAAAAATGCGCACTATGCTATGCAACTATCAGTAACAGCTACTATAAGGACCAGAGCATAAAAAGGGAAATATATAATAAGTGCCGAATATTAGTTCCTACAACTTTATTTCTGCCTGGTACAAAGCATTGAAAATGGAGACTCCTTCCATCTTCTGACCAATCAGAAGCAAGTGCTGTGGTACACACATTTATTGTACTTTTTAAATCAAAATCACAGTACAAAGTATTCTTAATTCTTGCTCAGTATGCTGGGTGGATCTGGAGGGGCCACAAATAGGGCATATTTAACTTGATTCAGCTTGATTCATCAAGCTTTTTCTGATGGAAAACAACAAAGTGTAGTGAAGATTTCCACTGTAGACTTATTAGTATGTGTGCCTGTTAGGAAAACCCATGGTAGGCACGAAAAACTGAGAACATCATGTTTATTTAGTCTGATGATCTGAGCCTCTGTGCTCAGACAACTGTAGGACTTCTGATTTTGGATAAGCAATTCAGAATCTGTCCATGCTACTTTCTATGCTAACTTTTCAAGTTGTATAGAAAATTACGTAGGCTAAGATCAAGTGGCAGGGGCAGGGTTAGCATTTGTACCTTTTCCTATCACATTGTCCATGTTCCTTTGACATGTATGATATTCCTTATGAAGATTACATTGCAAAACCAGGAAAGATTAAATGTATCTAGACTGAAACTACTGGAAAAAACTAGCAACTTAAGCAACTAGAACCAACACTTGGGTAATGAATCTGGATTCCTAAAGGAGTTCTACTTGTAACTATGTGTGGGCAATATGATAAAAATATCATATCATGATTCTCAGAGGCATATACAATACACAGTATGAATCACGATATATGGATTTGCTTGCAAACTGCAAATACAGTAGTGTTGTATTTAAAAAAAACTGCCACCATGGTCAGTTCCTGTTCTCAGCATATATAAAACACATATACTGTAGACTACTATTCTAAATGTGAAACTTTCCTGGTTGTGTTCCTTCCATGTGAGTTCTGGGCTGTTATATTCTTATATATAGATAGATAATATTAGTGTGTTATGGAAACTGGAGTAAATCCCACTGTAATGATTCAAACAAATATTATGACAACTGGCAATATTCACAATTACAAAGTCTATCTTAAGTTTTGCGTGGTCGATATGATTGTGCTGCAGTTCATTGCTTATTGTTCTCTGAGCAATTGTTGTTCCTGTAGGTCATCCTACAACTTTTTCCAGTGCTCCCTGGCTTTTCCTTATCATTAGCCTGAGAATGCGTTTAATTCTCAATGCTCCTTTTCCACGAGTGATAAACTAACATGTCCAACTTCCATACATTCAGCTTGGGGTGGTTTTTCTGAGACCCAGGTTAGCGTGCTCTGATACTCTGGTGAGTACTCTGATTACTCTGATGTTCCCGGGAAAAGTAGAGGGAGCACTAACAAGCAATAGTGAACACTGCATCATAAATCCTTTGCATTTTCCAGGAGAACCATTATTTTTGTCTGGTTGTGGCTGACTTCCAGATTCATGAAGGTCACAGGGTTAGTCACACTAGTGCCTGGAGAATTTAAACAATTGGGAACAAATGTCAAGCCTTCGCAGTGTGTTTGAGAGTTTATGTGCTTTATATACCTGACTGACAGGAAATGAATATGACCATAGAGGAAGAGTTGTAGAATAAGGGAGAGGGTAGGGTGCCTTCTGGTGGTGTGGTGGCAAAATATCCTGAGCAGATGTGACAACTTATTTGCCCACACTGTGTGAATATAAGTTCCCAAAGAAACCAGGCATATGTATATGACTATTGGATTCATTACATTTTGCACTTTATTTATTATAATAAACTAATGTACAGACATGTTTTAGACTTAATGCATAATATGCTTTCTGTCTTTACTTGACAACAGCCAGTATGATGGGGGAGAAGGCAATAAAGGCACTGTTGGAAACGTGGAAGAACCAGCATGTATGCAGATGAGGCGCCACGGTTGTAGTTAAAGTAGTTCACTGAGATGACACTGGCACCCCAGGAAATGATGAACAAAATAATCAAGGCTAGAATGACCTAGAGAGAAAGAAAACATTACATATTTAAATGCATACATGCAGGATACATATAGTGCCTTGCAAAAGTATTCAATCCCCTTCAAAGTAATCAGATAAATCCGGATTACAAATTACACTTACACAAGTTGTTCTAGCCAGTATTTTTATTGGAAACCAATATGCTCTTACATTTCAGCAAATCTCTAAAAAAAAAAAAAAAAGGAAAAACTGAATAAGTATTCAACCAGCCTATTCAACCAAATTATGACCAAATTATAACAGCGTTAAGTCTGTTGGGGTACATTTCAGCTTTGTACATTGTTTGGGAGTGACTTTTATCCATTCTTCTTGGCAGATTTGCCCCAGGTTCTTCAGTTTGGTTGGATGTTGTTTGTTGACTGCAATTTTCAAACAGTACCACAGTTTTTCAGTAGGGATTCAGATCTGGACTTTGACTTGACCACCGCAGTACATTCACTTTTTTTGCTTTTAACCACGCCCGTGTTTGGCCTTGTGTTTGGGACCATTGTCCTGCTGAAAACGGAGGTTTCTCCCAAGCTTTTTTTTTTTTTTTAGCAGACTGAACAGATTTTCTTGTAATATCCCCCAGTATTTGGTTCCATCCATTTTCCCTTCAATTCTGACAAGAAGCCCAGGTTCTGACAATGAAAAGCATCCCCAGAGCATGATGCTTCCACCATTAGCTTGTGCTTTGAATCTTGCCAAAATACAGTATCATGATCTTGGTCTCATTGCATCAACAAAAACACATCTTCACTGGGTAACACTCATGCTTTCATATGGCTCTTCTTTAGCAATGATTTTTTTCTAGCCACGCTCCCATACGGTCCTCAATTATGCAGAGCTCTTAAAATGGTTGTCTGGTGCAGCACCTTCACCCCACTCTCAGCCACTCCACTCTGTAACTCCTTCAAAGTGACTACTGGCCTCACTTTGGCTCCCCTCACTAGTCTCTTTTTGTTTTTGAGCTGGGTTTTGAGGGAGGGCCTTGTCTAGGTAGTGCTTGGGTGGTATGATGCAGCTTCCACTTCCTCTCAACCATGGTGGTTTTTGTCCAGAAAATGGGAGCTGTTTTAATATTTCACAGGTGAAGGCCAATTACGAATCAATTGTAACCTCGTTAAGGCAATATCTTAACATCTGGAGCTTCTGGAACCTGGACGGTTGAATACTTTTTCAGTTTTTGATTTCTTTTCAATACTTGCTGACCAATAATTAATTTTGACTTGAAAATTCACTCTAAGAATGTGTATTGAACGTTTGTTACTCAGACAATTCTGATAAATTCCAGAGGGGTTGAATACTTCTGCAAGCCACTGTAAGTAAGAATTAAAATGATCCCTTTAAATAGACTTTATGTTACTGAACTATAATATGTGCATTCATTGTAATATGTTATTGTTTCTATAGTAACAACTTATACAGGGACTTGTATGTCAGATGCCCCACGCAAACCAATTAATGATATATAATCATTGATATGTTGAAGATTTCTGTGAGGATGTCATGGTCCGGGCCATAGCCCCTGTGTATTTCTCCATGTTCCATTGTTCTCTTTCTCTCTCTCTCTCTCTCTCTCTCTCTCTCTCTCTCTCTCGTGTCTGTTATGTGTATGTGTGTAACACTCCAATTCATGCCTCTCCCAGCTGAATCACTGAACATACCTGCTCCTCATCAGCTCACCAGTCTGCAGCACATATAAACCCTTGTTCTTCAAACACTCATCACCAGATCGTTCCGTCTTCCAGTGCGATAACATGGCAGGCTTTCTCATGTTTGTTTTCCATGTTTTGCTGTTCTCTTACTATGTTGTATCCATGTGTGTATGCCAGGATCACATCTCCCCCAGTCTATTCGTCTGCTCACTTCCTGCTACGCCCAGCCCTGGTTTTTTTTCCCCCAATGGCTCACAGATAAAGCACTCGACCTTCACGCCGCCGCCCCGGCTTTGCCAACCACTCCAGCCAGCTCACGCTCTGCCTCACTCCCTCCTCCTCCATGGCACATCTTCTGAGTATCGGACTTCTACTCTGCTGACCCAAATTTGAATCCCAGCCTTGACCATGCTCCTTTCCCACACTCCCTACCTACCCTAACCTCCAATAAAACACGTTTAACCTTCAACCCTAGTGTCTGGGGTCTGCTCATTCCTGTGATTATAACAGAGGAGACATTTCTTTAGCTTTTATGGAAGGAGACTTTAGAAACAGTCTTTCTAAAGCTGTAACTAAGTTTTCACACACAGAAACGTCATCAGGACAATGGAGTTTGCTGTTTTGTGGTAACATGGCTTTTGTCTTTTTAACTTCAAAAGAGGGGGAAAAGGAGGCTTCAAAGGAGGGAAAAAGATTATTCATATAAGTGATAACAAGAACTAACTTGTTTCATGGACATTTCACAGCAATAAATGTATCTATAAATGGATTAAAAAAAGAATAGTAATAGTTGGAAAATTGCTGTGATATGAGGAATTAAATCACTTTGGCCATGCTATAATAGGAAAATTATCAACTTCAAGGTGGTAACAGTAACTCCACTTCATCACACCACTTGGTCATTGACTATTTTCATATGATAGCATGTCCCATTGTGTTTCATGCCTTAAATACATCATGTCTATTAATGGACACCCCAGGAAATGATGAACAAAACGATCAAGGCTAGAATGACCTGGAGAGGAGGAGAATGTTATAAAGACATAAACACAGGGACATGTACTGGAATTGAAATAAAGCCTGGTTTTATGAGAATCTTTACATAGACTATAAGGTCTCTTAATGGACAGTTCTATAAAATGTAATAAATGTGTGACCTTGGCTGCACGTCTCTCTGCCGGCACTCTGCGTATGATGGGAGCATCCTGACTCTTAGTGGCATTGCTGTGTGCGTTTCCGTGTGCGTACAGTATGAGGAGGGAGCCCGGGTTGCTGGTGCTCATGAGGATGAGAGGGATGACCTCATGGATCACCATGGATGTGGTGGCAAATACAAGCCCACTGTAAGTGGAGGGAAAATCCCACAAGCAGCCGAGTAATGGACGGGTTGTACTGCTCACTAACATCAGTGTCTGTAGGGGAACAAAGACAGTGGATTAGTGAGTGATTTTTCACATCCACTTATCAAGCCTTTCAGCTGAATAACTGAATGGATTTGTCCTCTTATTTATTAGTCACACATTGAAACTATTATAGTGAGTAGTAAATATTTTTATGTCATGTTTACAGTGGCAGCTCACATTTGATAAAATGAATGTAAATGTAGAAATTTATTATATTAAACATATATGTTGTTTTTTTTTTCCTTCCCTCACCTCACTGGCATTCTTGCCTCCATTTGTGGAGTACACAAAAGCAGGGACAGAGTAGAGGAGATTGAGGGTCCAGATGAGACCAAAGCACGTTAGTAGGGCTTTGGGAGGACCACGTGATGGGTTTAGACTAGCGATGGGAGGGCCTACCCTTTTCAAAGTGTAAAAATGGAATGCACTGAGAAAAAGCGTCGACCAAACATTTGCTGAACGTAGCCAGACCCACACACCCATCAGGAACTGACACCAGTACTTATTGGGTAACACCTTCAGCAAGAGATGAAAAGAGAAACATTTTAAACATTATAAGTAGGTAACTGGCAAGATATGGCAGCAAGTAGATGTGCTACAGTATTGTCAAAGATGTTCTCCTACAGAAGTTCTTTGTTGACTGACAGCATGGATTTATTTGTACCAAGAAAACATTTGGCAAGGATCCTAGCTAGCCCATAGTTATCACCAGCGATAAGTTGTAACTGTAACTTGTAATTTTAAATGTAATTTAATATAAATTATTTTGTAGTAGATTGTAAAAATAAAGCCAAGTTCTGTTGAAAGTTCAACTTTCACATGAAATCTTGACTTGTAAAACTTTAATTTGACCCTACAATTGAGTTTGAATGTAGGAGTTCATGTATTTGAAAGTGCACAGTGCATTGTTTTATTCCCCAATACATATATATAAATGTGTGTGTGTGTGTACTTTTTGGGGCAAAGGCAAGATCTGCTACAAGGCAACAAGGCAGCAGCATAATAAACTGCAGGAATCTGAGAAGCTTAGTACAACTGCGTTTCAAACAGAGCTTGACCCTGAAGTACTGTATATGATTTTCCATTGCTGCCACTTCTATGAATGACACTGCAACACATCCAACAGAGTATGTTACAAGTTTGGGATTTCCCCATTTTGGCAGAATAGACCATGTTTTTGCATGTTGTTAAGATAACTACCCATCATACTGGTAAGTTCACAAGTGGGCAGACACTTATGAGTATAAATGCTCCATCTATGCACTGGTTATATGCAAGGAAGTGAAAAGGCTTTTTCACTATATTGAAAACATTAGGGATAAACCCAATATCTTGCACCATGGATAATCTGCAGAGGCAGTTGAAAGCATCTCTTTCTACCCTACTACCCTTTCTATGTAGGTGGCAACATTGTCTGTGCACTGTGTTGAGGCTTTGTCCATAAACTAGTCAAAACTAGTTGAATTTCTTAAGGACGCAAAACTTCTCTGACTCCACACAAAATGATGGTCCCACATTGGGATCTGGTGCTACACAGTTTGTGCAATGATGGAACAATGGAAGAAGGAAGATATAAAGTATCTTTCTTTTAAGACACTCATGACAATTTCTCTTTACTCTTTCTTATTTTACATTTCATTTCATATTTTAATAAAAGATCATGGTTACTTTTTGTATTTGAGCTTGAAGCTATATTAAATACTCTATAAGCTAATAACTATAAAACAGGGGTATTCAGGTAAAATTTGTAAAGGTCCAGTGATATAAAATTCTTTACTTACAAAGGAAATGATTTCTTATAATTTCCTTACAATTATATCCTTTAAACAACTAATCATCCCCAAAGTGTAGGTTAAACATCATAATAACCAATCAATACCCCCGCCCTCAACACACATCCCTTGTACCTCGAGTCCAAAGTCTGAGGTGACCAGCAGGGTGTTCCTCATCACAGACACCAGCAGGTTAGATAAGGCCATGTTGACCAGGATCATGTCGGAGTTGCGTCCCCCTCCAGGCTCCCGAAAAATATTGTCCCTCATCTCTGATGCCTCTTGTTTATCATTGGCTACATTTGAGCCGACTTCTTAGGGCCAATATTTGGTCAATGCTGAACTCAATAAGTTCAGAATCATCTCCCCAAACTTCTCCCCAGGCTAGTTCAATTAAGATACTGCCTATGAAAGATATTTCGCCACAAATAGTGGCACCTTTTGGCCCAGTAGCTGAACATGCATTTTTCTGGGGAGCAGGGGATTAATTAACTTTGGCTAATTGAAACACAGCTTAGTAACAAGCTAATTAATCAACACGCTCTGTTGCTGATATATTAGGGAGAAAGACAGGAGGTGTTTATTTTCTGACAGCCTCCTGAGGTTTGAGGATTTCAGTAGGTTTTACGTCACCACTGGATTAAACTTTGCTGGTTTCATTGGCTTGATTATGTTATAAAGATATAATAGCTCTCTGCCAGTAAAGTAACTGTAAAGGCTTCTTATTTAGATTTGGCTTAGTTGTACTCTGAGAAGTAATCTCCTGAACTGTGATCGTTTCATGGTCTCACTCTTACAAATTCAACTGAAAGGAATGAAAAAAGTTCCAACAAAAAGGTTAAGGTCAGAGCTAGGATTGGCACCTGTCCTTTCAGTGTTCATTAAAATAGAACAAAATCCAACCCCCTTATCTTTGTTCAAATTTGTCTGAATTTGTTGATCAAATCAGCTTTGTTTATTCACAGTGGGTGATTACACTGAAAAAGACAAGAGAAATAGTGGAGGCAAACTCCCCATGATTGGGAAATACATTGGGAAAGCAGCCTCAGTTTCCTAATGCTAATTCCAGTTTGCTAGGTGTAATGACGAGTGCAGTTACAGCCTGCTTGTCGAAGCAGACGAAAATCTTTCGCGGCTTTCTTCAGTAAAATCAAGGCAAAGCACAAACAAATTTACCATGACTAACTTCATATGCACTGCTCACTTTTCACATCCACATATAATGCACAGTAGCATAAAAAGAAAAAAGAAGAGCTGGGAACATTAAGGGGAAATATTGAGTTGGTGGTGGAAGTGGATAATTACTGAAATGCAACTTTGCCCACCTCTAATAAATTATTTTATGATGACTAACGTTATAAAATTCTTAGTATCTTAGAATCGTAGTATCTGCAGCTGCTGTTGCATTTACTTCCAACTTTGTGATAGCTACGATGATTTGTTTGTTGACAAAAAAGACAAAAATTGGTCTGATTTTCTAAAATCAGTGAATTTCTCTGTTGTGTCTTTCTTGGATGTGTGCGTCATTCTGGTTTCACCATATAGATCATATGCACTAACATTACATATATAACGGATTAGCTTTAGCAGTGTCATCCTGCTGGCCATGAAATAAGCAGAGAAGTTGTCCTCGCTCTGTATAATAGTAACGGGGTGGGATTCCACTAGACATCATCATTTTTTAAACAAAGAGCTGAGCATGCGTTAACAGAGAAACTGGGAATTAATTAACCTTTGTCTAATTGATTTGAACCTCGTTAGCAGACTAATGAATTAACGACCTCGGCTACAAATATTATTAGAGCGGGTGAAAGACTAAAGGTGTATTTTACACTGGGGGGTTGTTCATGACAAGCAAGAACACAGATCACATCATATTTATCTTTAACTGGAATAAAAAGGTAAAACAGAAGGTAAGACTTTATAATAACTTCTGCCGTGGCAGTTTCTTGCTATATGTTGCAAAAGCAATTGTCTTTTTTATGTGTTTAAATCAAATGGTAGTGAACAGAAGCTACAGAGAATAAGGAAAATACGACATATAATTAAAAAAAAAAAAAAAGGAAAAAAAATTCAAGAATAGAAATGAAAAGAACGCTAACTAATTGGTTTTAATATTTCTGTCTCGTTTCTTGCGCTCACTCAATCTTGTCGTTTTTACTTTTGTAGCGTAAAGTCCTCCTTCTCTAAAGACTTAGGTTGGGAAACCTAAAGCTACAACTTTACCTCTGACTGTTAGAAAGTGCTGACAGTGGAGAGTCCAGTAATCTTCTGACCAATTCTTTTTCTCATGAAAAGGACAGGGGTATTAATTATTATGAATTATTCTTAATTCTTGCATAATATGTCGGGGTGGATATGGTGGGGCCACCAAATAGGACGTCACCTATTGACTTGATGACCACCAAATGTTTAGAAACAGAAATCTTTGTTTTATAATAGTCTACTATTTAACTCGATATAACACTTCAGCTCATCAACAAGCTCTTTGGTTTATTTAGTCTGACGAGGCGAGTCTTCATGCTCAGAGAACTGTAGGACTGCTGAACCTGGAGTCCTCAGTATCTTTAAAGCTTTAGTCAGCAAAATAAAAATGAATGTGAGCCAAAGACAGCTGGATATTTGTGCTGAGCGTGTTTGCTTAAGCTATTCCAGTTAAAATGCACAGAATCTGTCCGTGCTACTAAAAGAGATTGCAAAATGAATTTTTTTGACTCAAGTTGTATAGAAAATTATGAAGATTAAGATAAAGCTGTGAGGACAGGGTTACTGTTTGTACCTTTTCTCCCCACACACTACAAATGTATTTTTTATAATACAATTTTAAATGCAACTGTTTTTCTAAATGAATAAGATTAGGTTGCAAAACTAGAAAAGACTAAATTTAACTAGACTTGAATCACAACTATGAACTTAAGGAGCTAGAACTAAGACCTGGGTAATGCTTCTGGATTTCTAAAGGGGTATGGTACATCACGATATACAGATTTGCTAATAGACTGCCAGCAATAAAATAGTGTTGTTTTTTTTTTCTTTTTCAGTATGAAATGCAGTATGAATATTTTTGTTTGAAAAATTGAAAAATGTTTGATCAGTCACTTTATCGCCTTCTTTTCATGAAAGGTGCCAATAATTCTTAAGTTAATTTTACAGACAAAAGGTCGCTGAATATGCACATCATAAATTGGAAAAAGACGCTGAGTAATATTACATAAATGTTTTATTCACTCATTTGCTGTAAAAATGCATATTATAGAAAAGTTGTATGTGGTTTCTATAGCAACGGAAGGAAAACACACAAAAGGGAACCATATTGCTTTGCATTTTGCGTTTTTTTTTTTTTATACATAAATAATACGGAGCTTATCTATTTATGTTTATGATTGCGGTTTTCATCTTCGTGTGTCGGTGTGTTTACCACATGCAAACCAGCTGACATGGTGTGAAAAAATTCAACAGCAACAAAATACAATAAGCGTTTAAAACAGTTCCCCCCCCAACACTTGAGTCGAGTCACCTCTTTTGACCAGGTTACTGCAAAAAAACATACAGTTTAGCATATTAAAATATTACAGTATAGTTTTATATATATATATATATATATAACTGGAGATTTGTACAAATGATACTCTGTTATCATCCTTCGTCAAACATAAATAACAAAACAAAATAATAAATAATTATAATAACAATGCCTCAGTCTTCTAACGGCATAAAAATGTCAGTAAGAAATGTGCAGTGTTTATTTATTTGAGCCAAAAATACTGTAAAAGATTCATGGCTTTCTTTCTTTTTATTTCATTTTTAAATCATACTCCTCTCAAAAGAGTGTCAGTGTTGAATTTAAATATTTTCAGTGATCCCTTTATGAGTCCAGCCAGCGGAGGGCATTAAAAATTAGACAAAAGGACTCCCCATAGACCAAAAAGAAACATTATATATACTGTATATATATATATATATATATATATATATATATATATATATATATATATATATATATATATATATATATATATATATATAAACCCAAGGTTATTAAAAGGGCATTTTTTTTTTTTGCAAAATCTAATAGCTGCACATAAGGCTAAGGTTTCACAATTTTTAATGTTAAATATTAAATCACTCTCCCATAATAATATTTGGCACAGAAATCGAATATGTATGCAGATGCTTCACGATAAACTTGTACATTTATAAACTTATATACAATATTACACATTACTGTATAAACAAAGATATAATAAGTGCAATTACATTGTGTGCACACATGCAACTTTTAAAAAAAAAAAATAAAAAAAGAAAGAAAGAAAAACTCGAAATTTAAATAGCCTCCTGCTTAAATCGATTCAGTCCAATGTGGCATCAGAGAAAAGTAAACCTGATGGCTCATGTGAAGCGAGAAACGAACACTGCACTCTGTTAACGACTGCATCAGGAGTCTGAAGCATTGCACAGAAGGAAAAGAACCATGTATCCGATAATAATACTGTTATGGAAGCTAGGCTAAAACCACTTCCGCTGTAAAGATTCAAACAAATATCACGACGACTGACGATATTTAGAATTACAAAGTCTGTATTAAGCATGGGTTTGACATCTCTGGGTCCAGACGTAGCGCATGCTCGTCTCTGTCCTGCTTTTTCACTCAGGCTCGACGCCTGGATCTCAGGCATGTCCCTGAAAACTCGTGTGACGACTCAAACGCCTGGGTCGTGTCCCGATATTACTTCTCAACTGTAATATAGTCGACACATACATAAAATAACAGCACAGTACGCTCCGGTGTGGAGCTCCAGGAAAAAAAGACGTGCTATATAACATTGAAAAAAGTAGCAACTTCAAAAATCTTCATACATCTGACGTTGTGTCATTTGGCTCGTCCACATATCGACTAGTGAATATTGACTCAGCAGAGACAATAAAAGCATCATAAACACCACAGGATCCTAATCTAACTCCTATTGGTATTTATTCATGAAGGGGCTCAACCTCTCCATCTATTGGTCAAATGACTGCATGCCACCAAAATGAGACGGTTTGTTCAGTCAGTGCTGAGGAATTTGACGTGATCCCTCTGTGCGAATCTGCTTACAAAGACAAAAGAAAGACGTAGCACACGTGACATGGTGGCAGGAGTAAGAAGATGCTGCCGCACTTCTAGTGAACATTCAGCAGGCTGTGGCGTTACGCTCTGGGCTCCAGTCTGTGTGACAGCTCAAAAAGAGTCTGCTGATTGTCAATGATGTGAAGGTAGTGCACGCTGGATCTGAGGTCCGCGCTGTCGCTCTGGGCAACTTCACTTCCTGGGAAAAGCCAGAAAATCAGACCAGGACACTGATCATCAAATATACAGTATTTTCACCTTGAGCTGTTACTACTAATCAATTTGTAGCTGTGGACAACAAGTAGCTACAAATTCTTTGGATATTATGAAAGATACTACGGAAAGATTCTGTTAATGACATATTGGAAATAAAAGTCAAAGAAATACAATAGCCTTTTGACCTGCACTTCAAAAAAAAAAAAAAGACATCTTGGCAAGTAAAGATTTCATGAATAAAATGAAGGAATGAAGGAACTATTTAATGGGAATACTACATAACAAATACAAGCCCATAAACCCTATTTATAGATATACTATTTGCTGAATTAAAATTTAATTTCGTCCTATTCTATTGACAGATAATTTGGCCTCTTTCTAGAAATAAGAGTAAGAAATTCCTTTATTTGTCCCGCAGTGGGACAAATAAATGTTTGAACTAAACGGAATGATCAGCTAATAGAATAAGACATCAAGCTTAACATGAGTAAAAATATCTAGATCAATAAAGAGAAATATTAGTTGAATCTATCAACTACCAATCTGTCCAAGATATTTTTACTTCCTATGATATTTCTTTTGCAGTGTGATTGCTATCCACCACATCTGCAGCTTATGTGAAGAATTTTGACACTTCTTGTTTCTGTACGGAGAAAACTCACAGAATGGAAGTCTAAGGGTTGTTAATAAAAGGTGAAAACATATTTTTGGGAAAATGCTGAAATTCTGAAATTAGTCAGCATGTTTGTAAATGTATATTAATATGCTCATTCGTAAAAAGGATTATTTCTATAGTAACCACTCACACAGAGACTTGTATGTCGGATGCTCCACATAAACAGACAAAAAAAAAGTAACTGTTGATGTGGTGATGTTTTCTGAGGAGATGTTTTAAGGAGTCTCCAGTGTCAGCACTTGTAACAGTCAGTAACACTGGAACCTTAAGTTTTCACACACAGGAATTTGTGGAGAGGTTTGTGCTTTCTGGTTTCTTGATAACACGACAAGCTAAAAAGAGAGGCTAATGAGGGAACATCTGTTTATAGATGCTACAGTGTAAGTGAGAACAGGAACTAAGGTGTTTCTCGGAAGTTTCACAACATTAAATGTAACTATTAACGGATAAAATGTATGACGTGTCATTCTCTAATAGATAAAAATGTCATTTGTTGGCAAATGTCTTTGGTATGAGATGAACAAAACACTCTGGGACGTGCTTTTATTGGAAAATAATCAATTCTAGGTTGTAACACTAAGTCCACTTCACGTCTGTTGAATATTTTAAATATTATACAGGTGACTCCTTGCATATTTTAAACACTTAGTGCCCCGATAACTGCCCTTACACTTCCATTATAAGTCGATTTAGAGTAAACAGGTTTTCTTTTTTTTCCTTCAAAAACACATACAGGTAACTCCAGAATTATTGGCACCCTTGGTAAAGATTTGCAGAAAGGTTTGTGGAAGAAAAATGTGAATTGGACGTTAATTAAAGGTTCGGTTTTTCTCCTATTTTCAGTGTGAGATTAAGCTAGTTGACCACAAGGACATTTTTCATAAGCCTTTGCTACTCGTCTTTACCAAGGGTGCCAACAATTCTGGAGCTGACTGCACACTACAGATACGGTAGATAGAGGTTAGGTTGAAAAACACTGAGTTTTCCTTTAATAGACTTGCGTACCTTTGTACCCAGCTGCAACTAAAAGGCTAATAAAATTCACTCAGCAGTTTCAAAGTAAAGAAGCAAAGAGTGTTGTTTGCAGTTGGTCAGAGCCGTTTTGCCCAAAAGCAGGAGACTCACCGATTTGTTCAGTCTGACAGTGGCGTATGAGACGGACGGTGTCTGCAATCATGTGCTGAAGGAGAGAAAAAGAAAATGAGACATATACACACACAACAACAAATTTTGCTCTATTTGCTCCAATTATAGCAAGCTATCAGTCAAGGGCTGTCGTTTCATAAAGAGTGTGTGAGCCCTATTTCCATCATAACACAAACACAGCAGTAAGGCATTAGACTAGAGCAGGGGTATTCAGCTTAAATTTACACTTATTAACTGTAGTAACTGTAATTAAGCATACAAATTGTAATAAATAAGAATACATTTAAAAAAATACTGTAATACAATGTCGACTGGTAGTGTCTAAAATAATTCACCCAGATGTATTTAGTATTGTAATATGTACTGATATTAAAGTCAGGTAATGTTAATAGTGCAGATCCACAAAGCTGAGCTTTAAGGCTTCAGGAAAATGCAGCTTTGGACGTCTAACTGTGCTAAAAGGAGGTGCTGAGATGTGATAACATGAACTTTTGAATCAAAGTGGGATTTAAATTCCAAGAACTTAAATGTCAAACCCCCTAATGTGCTTCTCCACCCACTGCTGCACTTACGCCTTTGTTTCTAACCATAAAAATAACAACAGGAAGAGGAGAATAACTGGCACACCGATGTTATATCAAACGCTGACATTTACGCCTGGACAAAAATAGAGCCGTCTCTTTACAGCTTTATAAAAGGATTGTTTTTTTTTTGTTAAAAAATATGAAAATGTTTTTTTGTGAAACAATATGAAAATTTGAGCATGGCTCAAATGGACTGTTATTTTTTTTTTTTTTTTAGAATCACTCACCAGCTTCTCGAAGTTGACGAGATTATCATGAAATGTTTTGTTTCCCTCGTGAATGAAAGTAATGTCTGGAGAAAAATAAGGGAGTACTTCATGAACATTTTGTTAACTTTTTTTTTTTTGTAAAGCTTAGGTAAAAGTATTATATGCCAACAGTTGAAGCATTAAATGCGGTCACATTTTTATGCTAAGAATTATTTGCTGTGTTTGTGGAAATGTGAGAACTTAGAGCTGAGAACTGAGAGCTTACCTTTAAGCAGCAGAGGCATGAAGGGGATTTTAGGCGGCTTCATCTTCCTGAAGGCATCTCTGTAGGCCTTGTGGTTTAGAGACGGGTCCTGTAACAGAGCACACAGAGTTAAGACCATCTGTCCACATCAACACAACACAGCGTGTTAATATCGTCAGTATGGTGACTTACAGTTAATAACTCGAGTTCGGAGAAAAGCTTCTTGAATTTTCCAGGAACTTTCTGCAGGAATGTGAAATGAAACAAGCTGTAAAATAGACTGTAGCATAACTGTGCCATTTCTGAATGTTACATGCTGTTACAATGAGAAATGTAACAGGGCCATTTCTGAATGTAGCAGCATGTAAAACTTTGATGGCCCTGTGATAGTGAGATAGTTAAGGATTTGTGTGTGTGTGTGTGTGTGTGTGTGTGTGTGTGTGTGTGTGTGTGTGTGTGTGTGTGTGTGTGTGTTCTTTTACCTCCCAGGTCTGATTGAGTCGACTCACTGCTGCTGTGTTTAGGCCCATAATGATTGCAAAGGAGGAGTTCAGATTCCTCTGTGCTTTACAGCTGTGGAAAGGAAATGCGCACACACACACACACACACACACACACACACACACACACACACACACAGACACAGGTCTTAAGTAAGGAGTATACTGTTAAAGGAAAATAATCCAAAAAAATTAAGCTTGTCATGTTACAGAGAACCGTTACAATTTGTATAAAACCAGCTTTCCTTCTTAGGTTCTGTTACAAGCTTTGTCAAACCTTATGCCTTTAAGTAGCATTACTTTCTTTGTGCCTTTTTTTAATTAATTTTAAATGTAGATGTTAAAGTCTGTGATAAGGGGGTAATCAGACATGGCTGTGTTTCTATTAACTGACGAAGACGAGGCTCTTACTGCGCAGCGATCTTGATGAACTTCTTGAGCAGCTGGACTCGTTTTCCGAGCGAAGGACACAGCAGGACCTCGGACATGACCCACTGCTGAACTTCATTACAGCGCTGCAGGAGCTGCTCCAGCGCCACCGTGTGGCCGCTGCTCGCCTGTCGACTGAATGTGTAGTACACCAGCTCTTGCTGTGGAGGATGAGATGAGACATTCTGTTTTAAATCGAAATTTTACAGCTATATAAGCAGAATCAGACATTCTCTAAGACCTGTGGACGTCCTTTCTTGCAGGTGACCTGATATCACAGTTACAGACGGGCGACAAATTAAAGGAGAAACTTCTACACATCTCTGGAGCTGTACTGGAGCAGTGAACACCGTTCTTTCAAACATCGTTTACATCATTTTCATCCTCATCAAAATATTTAGTGAGCCCTCGTGCCCTGTAGTTGTGGGCGGAGTCATCCCGGAAGAGACCACGCCCATCAGGATAGAAATGCTTCATCATAATCTAAAGGTGATCAGTCAGAAGATCTTTGATTTGTCATCCATCTATATATTCTGCTCATTTTCTTGATACTTGACAAAGGCAGCACATTGTTACCAGCTCATCCTTCACCTGTGTAAAGCCTCACCTCGTGTACGGAGTTGAAGAGACTCCAGTCGAGGTTGGTGAGCGCCACAGACACGTCCCACGTGTTGATGCCGAGGAGACGCGACGGCCGCTGTGCCAATTCCACACAGTCTGTTAGAGGAGGCTGCAGGCGGACAGAGCAATGAGACATTTTTTCTAATAATATCTTTCAGACACATTTCAGCAGCCAAATACCTGTACATATAAAGACTGATTCAAAGATCATTATCCTAAATATTCAGTTACACACCTGGACAGCAGCCGCGTGTCACTTATAAACAGTAACGAAAGTACTGGCAAAAGATTTAGTGGAACTTGGATATGAACATCCACTACTGTGTTTCTAAACATACTAAACATACCAGAATCTCATTCAGGTCTCTCCAGCAGGTCATCAGTCTCCCAGGAAGAGCCAGAGACTCGGAGAAAATGCAGTCATGAGGCTGAAGGACGCGTTTCTCTAAATAAACCCAGTGAAAGAAATGTCATGAAAGTCATAACATTCAATAAACACATGAGAGTGTACAGTATGTGTATGTGGGTTGTCGAATTTCAGTTACAAATTAAAATACTTGGGATTTGAATGGATTTAAATATTAATTGGCCTGTAATGTTACAGAAAAAGTGCACATTAGCTGCAGTATTGAAACTAAAATTTGTGCTGCCACCTTAAGCCTCCTTTTTTAAAAAAAAAAGATGAGGTAAAAATGATCATTTTAACATAATTGTCTTTTTTTGTCATAATTCTCTTTTTATACATTTGTTGATTTTCATCTGTTAAGAATCATTTCCCTGACTGTATTCACCTGATCCTAGTTTCTCCTTGTTTAAGTTGGGTATATTTGTGCATTGTGTATATGCGTCCTGTGTTTTTCTTTATGTTTTTTCTTTTATGAATATGCTTGGTTGCATTCGTCCGCCTGCATCTTGACTCGCGCTATGGTCTTGGGCTCTGATTTTTGCATTCACCCAAATAAACAACACGTCTGACAACACACACAATCCAAATCTCACATGCCTTCCTGTTCTATTCTGGGTGTGATATGCTCACTACACAATGGCATTGTAGAAGCCCAGTGGTGCACTATGTGCCCAATAAAATGCCATGTGAGATTCAGCCACAGACACTACGAGTGCATGCTGAAAATAAAACATACAACACAATAAGCCATGAGAGGGCATGTGTTACAGTGATTTTATCACACGTATGGGCATTCTTAGGCACAATGTGACAAACACAGTACAATAAAATCCAGGGTTCAGTAAAAATGTTGTTGTAATATTAATAGTATTCGCAATAGAGGATTCTATTAAAAAATCTAATATAGTCTGTTAACAATAAGCTTTGGTTGCTAAGTAACATAACAGACAAAGATTAGGGTGTTTTATGGACAGAGCAATGGCTTAAGTGTGTGCGTGTGTGTGTGAATATCTAGGATTATACCACAGCCTCAACTGCAGCTCAGCCAATCAGATTTTCAAATAAACTATCCATTCTATACTTGTGTGTGTGTGTGTGTGTGTGTGTGTAAGACTGCAAACCTCCGCTGTAGGTCTGGGCCACCAGCACCATGTCATCTACAGGTTTCTCCATCCTCTGAGCCACGACATGCAGGAGCTCCTGAGCCACTACTGTCGTCCTCACTCTCAGGCTCAAATAAGAGTCGGAGCTCACGTACACATGACACATTACTGAGACAGAGACAGAGAGAGAGAGAGAGACAGAGACAGAGACAGAGTTGGTGTTACAGATAATGGTCCTGGTTGCATCAGCAGCAGCACTAAATAAATTTAAAGGAGTGATTATAATACTGTAGCACTGTACATCCTTTACCCCCCACACACACACAAGATGCTACCTCATACCTTAATTAGATGCTCATACATAAAACATCCAACTTCGCCTCCAGCATGTACGAATAATTATTTCATTCAGTACTCTTTAAATACATAAATATCCCCCGAGTGAGATAACAAAGGTAGCATACACAGAAATAAAAGGGAAATTAGGCAAAGGAAACAAAGGCTACATTTACAGTACAAGGCTGAATTGTTCAATATCTAATTTTTACCTAAATGTGACACAGATCGAAAATGTTCAGAGCTGTGTGAATGCAAGAATCCGTTCTCAAATCACATTAAAGGTACAAATCCAATACATTATCTTGTGACCATGAGGAGAATACTGTCCACATTCCTTTCATAAATTACTTAATTACTCCTTTTTATCCAGCCCTGTTTTTGTACAGCAAACAAGAAGCCAAAAAAGTTTAGGAAATGTGTTTTTCAAAGACTTATGTTATGAAACTAAAGGTCAAACATGTGATCTTAAAAAAATTCATTATGAGTAGAAGAGTACCAGAAGAGTAAAGCTGCAAATAAATCTTGCAATATATACATCCATAATTGTGCATTAAGTGTAATGTCTTCTTACAGTCTCTCAGCTCTAGAGCGTTTAAAAATTAAAAAAATTGGATTATTTTGAGATACTGAGACATCACTTTGATTTATAATTTTGTTTTCAACTGATGAAAAATCACACTGGTGAGACTTCTGCAAATTTAATACCTGCCCTTTTGTCGTAATGATGTACACACAGAGTGTCTGTTTATTTCAGACTGCAGTAAATCACACTGTGGGTGCAAAATTAATTTATTTGCACAGACTCCGCTCTGTGCAGTGTGGGGACATTTCTACCTAAAAGTGTAAAATGTATTTACTGAGGTGAAAACACAAAAAATAGCTACACTGTTAACAAGTCTGACAAACTTACACCTTTCTGTTATTTAATGTTCTCCCTAATATTAGGTTTTGCATTCCACGTGGCTTCCCTTCTCCGTTCCTGTATACGTACTACAGCCAGTTTGACAGCTGACCTGTCTGGTGGCTCTTGAGGTTTCTATTTTAAATAAACGGCTCACCTTCTCGTTGGTCACTGTGTGCTCCGCGGAGCTGGACGCCGTTCTCCCTCAGACTCAGCTGCTGGAAAAGAGCTTTGTTCTGCAAAGAAACAGAGCAGCACAGTGAAAACATGTCCGTGTGACATCTAAAGGAAAACCAGAAACACAAACTGCCCATGTTTCATTCTCTGAGAGATGGACAGGAATCAGCCAAATAGGGAAATGTACATGTTACGGCTGTAAAATTCTTTAAAAAAAAAATGCAGTGCCTTCATGTGCATTTGAATAATAATAATAATAATAATAATAATAATAATAATAATAATAATAATAATGGGGCTTTAATTTTGAATGAACGTTAATAGTTGTGCTACACTATATGTTTGTGCTACAGAAAACTGTAAAAATTGTTTTTAATCATGTACCTTTCTGATTCATAACTTGAATGTTTTGGATTAGAAGTATAACATAAGGACACTTTAACACCATACAGTGTGCACTATATGCTTAATGAATGCCATTTGACATACAGCCACAGACATGTGGAAATGAACTAGCTACCAGTGTAAGGATGGTTCTTTTTTCTTTATTTAGAAAAGTGATACATAATCTTTTTAAAATGTAAAAAAAAAAAAAAAAAAAAAAAAAATCGGGAAATAGTATGTCATATTTATTTAGATCTATGTTTACAGATCGATCAGCAATATTTAACCAAAGGTCACTTGAATCATCAAGTTTAAGAAACATTTTGATCACACTGGCCAACTGAAAATAGAATACAAAAATTTCAATAAGCAATTAAACAGTAAAATTTGTCATGATAGCAATAATATATGATCGCTATAATAGTTAAACTCTGAAGGGTTTTTCGGTTGTTCCTCGAGGAAACCATTAGACGGTCTACATAAAAGTCTTTCCTTATCATGTTATAGAACCCTTCACTATACAAAGAACCTTCTGAAGAACCGAATACAAAATTTTAATAAACATAATCCAAAATACTTAAATATAGAACCTTTAATGCTTTTTTCTGGACTGTGTTTATGTAAAAACGCATAAAAGGTTCTATGTAGAATCCCTTATCAGAAATGGTTTTATGCTAGAACCTTTTTAGGAGGCTAAGAACACTTAACTATACAAAGAGAGTCTACTGAATACAGGATTTAATGAAAAGAATTCAAAAAGGTTAACTGTAGACTCCTCAGTCATTTACTGGATTGTGTTTATGGGGAAACGTATAAAAAGGTTCTATGTAGAACTATAATACAGTGTTTCCCTTATAAGAAATGGTTCCAGACTAGAACCTTTATAAGACTCTAAGAACCCTAAACTATATAAAAAGAACCTTTTTACTAATAAGGCACTGAATACATGATTTAATTAATAGAATCTAAAAAGGTTACATCTAGAACCCTTAATGGTTTTAATAGGAATTCACAAAAGGTTCAGGGTAGAACCCTATAACAGTGTTTCCACTAAAAGAAATAATTCCAGACTAGATCCTTTTGAGGAAGCTATGAACCCTTAACAACACAAGTTAAGAGAGTACTGAATCCAGGATTTAATGAACACAATCCTCTGTTTTAATCTAGAACCCTCAAGTGTTTATAGGATTGTTCTTCTAGGTATAGACCTTAAGAGGTTTAAATATATGGTTATAAGCAGAACCCTTTTAGGAAGCGAGGAATCCTTAACTATCCAGAGAATTCCTGAGAATCTCCTGAACAATGCTATAATTTCACTTTAGCTCCACTTTAACAGCATCACAGCATAAAGAACATCAAGGAACGGTTCTGCTACTCGGGTTTAGACATTTTAATAAGATGCTTTCATGTTTGTTCTGGATTTTCCTGCTTCTTACCTTTTGGTGAGGTGAATAATCATCCACAGTGCTGTGAGGAAACAGGGAGAGAGGAAAGAGTGATTAGGAAAAGAGATGAATGCATGACAGAGAATAGTAACCCCACACACACACGCACACACTTCCGACATGGCTGTCAGAGACAGAGGCAGACTGAGCTCTTCACAGCTGGTGGTGTGAAACACTGAGTCATCGCACTGCAGCAGAGACACCACCCTGAACACGGCAATGAGGGGGATCGCTCTGAATCCATAAGTCTTTCAGTGCCATCAGACATCTCCGTCTATCTCCTTCTCTGAACCCTGTACACAGAACCCGCGCTCAGGAAGTGAAAGAGATCAATGACTCTCCCCTGGCTGCTTTCTGCACTCGCTTAACACAGCTCTAGTGTCTGTGCTGAAAGCCGTCACTGTACTACATCATTACACTGTCAGTGCAACACTCCATCTGCTTTGCGCTTGACAACAACCCTGACTTTGTGTTTAGTGAACTAATAACAGACTCTGTCTCTGACTCGATAAACAGAAACCAGTCTTTGTGTTCCAGCATCAAATAAACAGCTTAATTTACTAGCATTTATCCAATCACGTCTTGTCTTTATTAAAAAAAAAAAAAAAAGGACGAAATGTCTGAAACCGTTTCCTCCCTTGCATGTTCTTGACCCACTGTTACGTAAGCATTCCAGATTTACCTAACAACATGAAACCACTGAAATAATAAGATAAGAAGTATTAAAAAAGTTATTTCTTTGTATTAAATTAAATAAAAACACTAAGCAAGTAGCTGTTGGCTCTTCACATAATCAAAGTCTAACAATAAACAGATTGAAAACATGGTTTTTAACAAGGAAAAATGTATAAACATTGATAATGGTGAAGTTTTCTGAGAGACGTTAAGGAGACGTTTGTTTAATGTTTTTGGAAGGAGTCTCCAGTGTCAGTACTGTTAGAGGTAAGGCTGTAACTTTTAGCTTTCTGACACTGGAAATCCTTTAGGCGAACGGCTTCCTGGCTTTTTGATAACACGACAAAGTGCTTATTTTGTCTTAATAACTTTGAGAGAGATGCTGGTGAGGGAACGACCGTTTATAGCTGCTACAATGCAAGGAACTTGTTTCACAGACATTCCACAACATTAAATCTAACTATACATGTATGAAGTAAGTATGAAGCTGTAATACAGACTCGGTGTTGCGTTTGTGTGATACACAGCGTTGCGTGGTGTGGGGTTTGACTCACTGTCTGCGGCGCAGAAGTTTCTGGAACTCCTTCAGGTCCTTCTCCAGTGTGGGGAACTCATAGACGTCCTCCAGCACATAGCGGTACAGTGTCTGCAGAGCAGATTCAAGAAGTGTGAGGCGAAAAATCTTTTACACTGATCTGAGAACAGTTTTGTATCCGAATGATTTGACACATCTGCTGGGGGACCTATAAAATTGACTCATGCTTGTTCTCCCCCTAATGTCTCTGAAGGAGCATAGATGATAGATGACAGATCTGCAAGTTCAGTTTTTCTCAGTTTGAATGAAATGGTTACAACTTTGGTTCCGGATCCACCGCCACACTGACCAGGATACAGCGGTTACTGAAGATAAATGAATGACCGAATGAAAGCCACAGCCATAAGAGGAAAAGAGTAAACTGAAGTGTTTTCTGTCTGACAGAAGATTTTTAGTCTGTTCGATTCTGACATCAGTCTGTCTGCTACTGGCCCACAAGGTAGAATTCCACATACAGACACACATTCCATGTCTCACACCTCTCCTCCATGTCTCCCACCTCTCCCCGAGTGTGCACTCTTAACAGTTCATATGCTGAGACTCTACACTCTGTGGAGTGACCTCCATAAACCTACATGAGCGACTGGAGGACAGCCCGCCATGGCGACGGCCCACGGTTGCCATGGGAACAAGTGGGTGGAAAAAGGCAGGAGTATGAGATGTGTATATCAGACAAAGAGCACGACTGAAAGTGCGCACAGAGAATCGAAGCCACTAAAAAAAAAAAAAAAAAATCATTAGCTTCGGCAAATAAGAACCCATCTCTGTTTCACGCTAGAATGAGAACCAGTGTTGAGTGATTGATGTAGATCTCAGCTCATCGCACTAAAAATATCACTGATCCATCTGCTCCCGCACATCGCCCCCTGTTTCTCTCATCAATGCAGTGAGCCGGACCGGTTCTAATCACCCGCCGCTGTTATCTTCGCCGTCGACTCGTCCCCTTCCCGTCATACACAGATCTAATGTTTTTCGCCCTGTATGACACGCTAAATAGTCTCCTAATGGCCATGTTTGTTTGTATCCTCTGGCGGGATGCGTGTTGGAACACAAGCGAGGAGTAGGAGATGGATAGGGAGGAAAATAAGAGGCATCTGGAGGGAAAGCGGGAGGAAAACGATTAAAAGCATCAAGTCCCAGCATGTGGTGGAGGCATTCCCCGAACAGCTAAAGTAATCTTGTGAAAGTGTCGTGATACAGCACATAGTTGAGGGGGAGGTGAACGGAGAGGTGAAGGGTGGAGGAAGACAGGTAGAGGAGTGTGACAGGGTCTTTTTCAGGAATGACAGGTGTGATATTGGTGTGAGGACAAGAACTGAATGATCAAATGTTCACCCAGTACAGGACTGGACAAATCTCTAACTCAACCAGATTACATATCCGGGTATATTCATTTTTCATTCACCATTGCACAGTGCACAAGCAAGCAGTAAGCGGTCACCAACATTGTTTTTTTTTTTTAATGTCACTCATTCAACAACCAGAAAAAGAAAAACTCTAGCCCCTATTGATTTTTCGCAAAAGAAACTTTTCACTTCATATCATCGTTTATACCAAAACACAGCTGAATTCTCAAATCTGAAGGCGTGCAGCTCTGACAGTAGCTCTGGCTGTAATGTAAATATTAAATTAATATTAATGAGCTCGTTCTAATGCATGGGGACTTGTATGGCAGACACTCCACATAATCTAAGACTAATAAATGGATTTAAAAAAAAAAAAACCCTGCTGTTTAGCAAAGAAAAACATATCAGATATTTCATGTCTCCAGTGTCAGCGCTTTGTAACAGTAAGTCTTCCATCAGTGGAAAGGAGTTTAGGCTTCTTAGTAATCACAAGCTACGTTTTTGTCTTTTTAACTACAAGAGAGAGAGAAAAAGAGACGCTGGAAAAGAAAACGACACACCATAGCTATAGCTGCGGTGATGTAAGTGATAACAGAAACTAACTTGTCACATGGAGAATTCATAACATTAATTGTACCTACAAATGGTTAAAAAGCACAGTGTGTCATTCATTAATAAATTAAAAAATTGTAATAATTGGCAAATTGCTGTGGTATAAGTGGAATAAAAGACTTCGGGACATTTTTCATATACAGTATTGAGGTGCAAAGCACTTTGATGCAAAGCACCTCAATGCCGCTTACAGGAACTATTTACTTGCCTTATTAATTAGCCTGAGCAGCTAAACAATATTTACAGAAACAGTGACAAAAGTGCAGTACAACACAGTTACTCTTACATAATACTATTATATAACTCTAATGCTTGCACACTCACAGTCACCTCGCATTTATACATTTCATCCAACAAAAATGAAGACACTAACCAGCCTCAAATCACGTCTTTACACGCGACGAAGGAACACTACAGCTCATTCTTCAAATATTACACGCTGTGGAATTTTGTTAGGACTCTGTTTGTTGGGATTTTTGATTTAATTTATTTAAGATGTATATCTGGCAATGAAAGCGTTTTAAAAATACAGTATAAACTAAAAACTTTTTACAGTAATACACATTCCTGTAAAATATAGTTTTACATTGTATTTAAAAATACAGTACAATGTTGCATTACTTTGAACAAATTGCTGTACAAATGCTATAAATAAAAATGACATTACCTAGCTACCAACTGCGCTGCCAGTGCGTTATTGTAAATTTACAAGGTCTTTTTTTTTTTTTTTTAAAGTAATTTTTAAATGGATAAATTTGAACTGATTAATTAGAATGGAGTTTACACTTTACTCTGGTGTGAGTCACGTGCCACGTTAGAGGTTAAGGATGGCATTATACCACCATTTCTTTTGCAATAGTGACACTGAAACCTAAGTGATATAGTGATAGTGATAGTGATACCCATCTGATTTTTTTTTTTTTTTACTTTATAAACTACAACGCTTTAAAATGATTATTTAACTGGAGCAACACAGGAAGCATACCGAACTAGAAACATGAAACTTACACAAAACTGCAGCTTTCACACAACAATCACTTACACTGCAATAAATTTAATAACAATACATCCTAACAGGAAATTTCAAACAAATCTCTTTATATGTTAATATTTCCAGTCCCAATAAATAACTAAATAAATAAATACCAAACCCAATACCAATCTTTTTCACTTGTTAACAGGATCAGATCAAATTCATTCTAACATCCAATCCATCATTTTGGTATCGGATCCTGGGTATTAGATCAGTGCCGTCTCTAGCACATGTGCTTAATTTGAAACACTGCTTCAAATGGAAATGTATCTCTTTTCTGAAAAAGTTCTAAGATGGATGACTAGAAACGCTTATAAGGATACTTTTGGTGTGACTTATTAAAAATACTTTTAAATCTAAACAAGTCTTAGCAGTTAAGCATCAGTCCCGGTTAATTGTATATTTTAATTCTTTACATCAAACCTCATCTGAAGGTTAGAAATTACCTTCATGAACAGTTTGACATGTTCCTCCTCCCGCAGGAAGTCTTTATACAGAGAGCTCCACTGGGAGACAAGGTGCAGGACCTTCCTCTTCCTGTAGAGGGCCTCCTTTCCTTCCTCCTTACCACGGCAGCGCTTGGTGCAGTAAGTGAGCACATGTTAAGGGCCGAAACCCACAGCAGTGTGAAAATAAGATACTGAGGTTTACTAGGCCTGATTTATAAACCAATCTGAATCTAAAAATCTATAATATATAAAAAAATAACATTCGTTCTCTCTTCGTCTGCAAAGCAAAACAGGAAATTTATTTTACACATTCTACATAAATCTAAACTGATGTAGCATCTTGATACATGTGCTTGAATTTTATTTTTGATGCATGCACTGTAAGGAAGGATATTGGCCGAGCAGCGCCTGGCAGAGGTCGTTGGTGGACATGAACACGAGATAGGTGAGCAAAAAGTCATCCAGCAGCATCTCTGTAACACAACATGGGGAAACATACAGTACAGTCACACAGCTGAGATTTATAAGGTCTAAAACCAGCAACAAAAAAAAAAAAACACAGCTTTTCAGTCACCTGCTTGCAAAACGTAAATGCAAATGAAAAAATATTGTGACATCAAAAGATTCGCTCATTAGCCAGACAGAGATTCTTCAGCCCACTAGCACAATACCCGTAATGAAAACTACACCCCTGTAACTCCCAGGACAGCATGACACACCGAACTGAAGAGCTCACAGGACGATTAATGTGAAATCTGCATGTCGGCACTAACCCGGCTTCGATGCGTTTACTGGTGTGTGTGTGAGCCTGAAGGGAGGAACAAACCATAAACATGTTCTCTAATCTTTCTCATGCCTTGAGAGCAAACAGGCTTCGTTCTGCTCGTTTATCTGTCATTACTGAGCAGAACCTCTTTTCTAACGGCTGCACACACGGACAGCCGATCTTTATCAGCATCAAACCTTCAACTTCAGTTTGTTGTTCAGTCAGACGTTACAGTACACACCCAATTTCTGTAAAAATCTGTAAAATTACAAAAGGCACCTGAATTTTTTATTTATTTATCTTGACTATACATTAAATATCTCCTCAAGATTAATAAAGTTGCTATCTGTCCATCCATCCATCCATCCATCCATCCAACCATCCAATCACCTAATAATCTATTCATCCATCTATCCATCCATTCATCCAATAGTCTAATCATCTATTCCTCCAGCCATCCTTCTGACTGTCCAACCATCCTTTCTTTATCCAACCATCACTAATCCATCCAGTAATGAATCCATCCATCCATCATGCTTCATTAAATCATATGTCCATGCATCCAATCATGTTTCCAATCACCTAATCATCTATTCATTCACCCGTCCATCCATTTGTCCTTCCAATCATCCATCCATTCAATCACCCATCCATCTAATAATGAATTCATCCAATCATGCATTTAATTATCCATCCATCCATTCATCCAACAAATCATGGATCCATCCATCCATGCATTCAATCATCTAACCATCCATCCATTCACCCAGTCATATAATCATCCATCCATCTGTCCATCAATCCATTCACAGTAACTTTAATAAACCACGAACTTCAGCATAAACTGTCAGTAACAATGGAACAGAGGAAGTTCACAGTTGTGTTAATTGGAGTCTATTTAAAATGTTAATCCACATATTTCAGCACAAATTAAATTAAATTATGTTAGTTAATGTTTATAATCAACTGAACTTCAGCCTCTAGGTGTAAATATTGGCACCCACCATACATCATCATATCTGTAAAATAATTAATATATATGACATGCATTAATAAGGAAAAAACTCATTAATGATTGTGTAAAACATCTGATTATTTAAATGTTTATTAAAAATGCAGTAACAACAGTCATCATTTTTGCAACATAGTGAGTAAAAATGAGCCAGTCAACCCACTAGGACTCTCATCGTCATCTCTCAGACAAATCCCTGAGCTGTTCATAAACCGTGGACAAATGAAAGTTCGGATTTCAGATTCTGCTGTTTTTCAGAACTACCACCGTCCAACGCATTAGCGAGAGCAAATTCATTTCTAGGACACAGATGATATAATCCAGTGGGGTTTAGGAATATGAAGATAAGGCACTTTTTTATCCAAATAATCCTATTTTTCTTTTGTTCATGGCATAAACAAAACAGCAGAAAGTGATGAAAGACTGATCTCTCTCTTTTTCTCTTTCTCATACACACAGACATTAACACACACCTCCTCCATTCCCTAGTGATGAATTTCCATTTTCATCTTTATCATACATCTTCCATGTGCTGACACAGCACGGCCCCGTGAGACAGCCAGCCGAG
>CM040997.1:5267998-5288988 GCA_022985145.1 Pangasius djambal
TTTAGGGTCATTATCCACCTGCACTGTGAAGCGGCATCCTATCAGTTTTGTAGCATTTGGCTGAATGTGAGCAGAGAGTAGAGCCCTATACACCTCAGAATTCATCTTGCTACTTCTGTCAGCAGTCACATCATCAATAAACACCAGTGAGCCCGTTCCATTGGCAGCCATACATGCCCATGCCATAACACTGCCTCCATCATTTTTGACACGTGATGTGGTATACTTTGGATCATGAGCCGTTCCTTTCTTTCACCATATTTTTCTCTTCCCATCATTCTGGTACAAGTTAATCTTGGTTTCATCAGTCCAAAGAATCTTATTCCAGAACATGGGAGGCTTTTTTAGATGATTTCTGGCAAAGTCTAATCTGGCTTTCCTGTTCTTGAATGTTACCAGTGGTTTGCACCTTGCTGTAAACCCTCTGTATTTACATTCATGAAGGTGTCTCTTGATTGTAGATTTTGACAATGATACGCCTACCTTCTCCAGAGTATTCTTGACTTCTGTTGATGTTGTGAAGGGGTTTTTCTTCACCAAGGAAAGGATTGTGATCATCCACTTTAGTTGTCTTCCGTGGTCTTCCAGGTCTTCGATGTTGTTGAGCTCACCAGTGCTTTCTTTCTTTTTGTACCCAACTGTTGATTTGGCCACACCTAAGGTTTTTGCTATCTCTCTTATAGACTTATGCTGTTTTTTCAGCCTAATGATGGTCTCCTTCACTTGCATTGTGATCTCCTTGGACTTCATATTTTTAGCTACAGTCAAACAGCTGCCAAATGCCAACTCAATACCTGATATCAACTCCAGACCTTTTATCTGCTTTATTTGTCTTGAAGTAATGAGAGAATGGACCGCACCTGGTCAATTATCTTCTTGTCAGTCAATTGTCCAAATACCTTTGAGCCCCTGAAAATGGAAGTACTTTGTTTAAAATGGCTCAGAATTTGAGTTTTGAGAACATGGGCTCCAGACTTCAGGCAGTCATTGACAGCAAAGGATTTTCATCCATTTTTTTTATTCCATGTAGTACGGTGTATTGTTCCAAAAATTGTATTCAAAAGTTTGTTTTCCTGTAATAAACTGGTGTATGGATGTTCAGAGAGCCAATCAGATTGCTGTCTGAATCTGTTGACCATCTAAGTGTACAAAAGTTACAGGAAACAGTTACTTCCATTTCTACAATGGCTCAGTTTGGTCTTGTTTAACTGCATATAGCAGCCAAAGGCATTGCCAGTGTGGCACGCCTCCTCTGATAACGTCTCAGAGCACATACTGTACCCCAGTGCTATTAGTCCTCTGAGAAAACCTTCTAATGAAACTAATGACAGAGCAGAGACGGCATCCAACCTGTCTCTCTCCTCCCCTTCCTTCCCTTCTTTCCTGTTCTTGTTGACTGTTGATATCCATCACTCGTCAGGACATTACCTCACTGAGCTTTCTGACACCATATCCCCCTCAGTCCTGCTTTCTATTTCTCTTCCAAAATGGCACTTCAGATCTCCAGGCCTCTTCATCTACAGATCTGTAGCCCAAGAGAAACATCCTGAAGTCTACGCTCATTTCTCTTCCATTTAGTTTTATGTTGGCTTCATCTCAGCTTCAAAAATAAGCCAAAAATGTGCTTTTCCAAAATGTTTCATTTTTAATATGTAATACATGTGATCAAAGGAATTTACAAGAGCTATCACAAATAAACCTGCAAAAGCATAGACTATGATGGTTGGCCCAACACTTTTGTGTGTGTGTGTGTGTGTGTGTGTGTGTGTGTGTGTGTGTGTGTGTGTGTGTGTGTGTGTGTGTGTGTGTGAGAAAGAAAGAAACTGATGTAAGACATAGACCATAGAGGAAGGGAAAGGATGGATTCATGGAAAGCCTGCAGGAAGCACTTTGTGTTTCTTTTCCTGTGTTCCTGAACGCCAAGTAACTCTGGGGAAACTGTGTGTTAGTGCAAGAGGGCATCCGTATTCATGTCAGGGTGTGCATGCAGCTGCAGCCTCCCATACATTCCAAAAAAACCGCATTGCAAACCGAAACTCCTTTTACTGGAAAATTCTACTAAACAATCAACAGGGCTTGGCCAGGAAAACACCATCTAATCACTATCGCCTCAAACAAGCGTATAAATATGGACAGAAATCAGCCCAAGACCCTGCTGTTACATGTCAAATAATATCCTTTATACAGACTGTCAAGAATTACATATTGTGCAGAACACAGGAAATCCCCTTTGCATAAAAATTGAAGTAATCAAATTACACGAGTCGCAGAGGTTTCTTGGCCAGGAAGGGAGCAAAGACTAAATCTCATTAATTATCTGAGCTAATTGGGTTAAAGCTGCACTAAGTAAGTCATGTATTAATGGCTTGGTAAGCTCATGTCCCAGAATCTCTGATAATCCTGTACAAACTAAACGATTGTGATGGAAAACTGGATTGGGTGTGCAAACATTGTTAAAAAAAAATTAATTTTGAGTATAAACCAACTCTTCAAATATTAAGCATGTTAGACCTAATTGTTCCATAATGTTTTGGGTTTTTTCTTGGTGCCATTAACTTTTCTATTCCTGAGTGGCTCAACAGAAAAGCATTTGCCCTATCATCAGGGGGTCGCAAGTTTGACTCCCAATGATGCCATGCGTGGCAAGGAGCCAAGGGAGCAAAATTGGTCATGCTCTCTATTTGGGAGGGATGACATTCTCTCTCTTCCCTGTCAATCAAAGCAACACTAGCTAATCGTGGGTGTCTGTGAACTCATGTATGTAAAAGAGGGCAGATAGTGCTTTCCTCCGGGAGAGGTTGGTGGCTATTTTTTCTGAAAAAAGAAAAAGTTTACGACACAATAATGTAACATTTTTTTTATCGTGTGCTGAAATAATGTTTATTTACACTAGATAATGATGCCGTCCTTGCAATAAATTCAGCGCATATCCTTCAAAGACACTGGTTAATTGATTGCTCTGGTTGATTTCTCCTTTTTTTTTTTTTTTTTTTTTTATACAAAAAAATCTTTTATGAGATTCGACACGTCTTCGAAATCATAAATCGAGTCTTCTCTTGCTATTTTAAATGACGTTTTTAGAGACAGCTTACTCTTCCATTGAATTGTTGCCTAGTAACCTCGATTTCCATGACTACATTGTTTTAAGGGTAAATTTATTCCTGGTCTCCACAGCCATCTCTACAGCCATCAGTGCTTAAAGTCACTAATGTTTTTTAATGAAATTCAGTTTGAAGCCACTAGAAGTAATGAGCTGAGCATCCTGTTTCATCCAAGACATCTAATAGGCAGCTATTCCTGCTCTGTCATTAAAGCAGCTTATAGCTGGATTTACTGTGCAACAGTAAATCTAACCTTTATATTTTTTAGATATTGTGTCCTAATGATGTCACCTTTAAGTAGAAGCCAGGATGCATGAAATAACAGGCAGACTGCGGCAGAAATTATCTCAGCAATCTGAAAGAGACTCGTGCCTCTGTGACGTTTGTCACTTTATCTCCTTTCATACAGCCTTCAAGGCCAAAGCCTAAGAAATGAAAAAAGCTCTATATGATGCATGGGCAATGTGACAGCAGCAGATTAGTGCAGAAGCAAGCATTTAGCCGTGAGAGGGGAAAAAGCTTGTGCGTGTGGCAAACAGTAATCAGGTCTGCTCTCTCACCCTGTCAGTGACGTTTCTGTCACCGCTGATGACGGCAGGAGTCAATGGCAGGAAGGGAGAGACCAAGCCGTGGCTATTGTGAGAAGCCAAGTCAGTGGCTCAGTCTCAGTCTCTGTTTGGTACAACATCCATGTGTCAAGTGTGACCACTGAATACTGAACATGTAGCAGAAAGTGTCAAAATGTTACCATGTGAAGTGTTTTCCAGACCACCACATATACAATATATGTATTACAACAATAAAGGCTGTGTTTAGTAAGTCAAAGCTAATGTGGTGGAAAAGAAACAAAGTTTGGAAGCCGATGGAAACTTTCACTTTTTGAAGCTTTTCATATTCAAACAATATTAGGACTTTGCATTGAAAACAATTGTGTTATTTTGTGAATTCATAAGTTTGAATACTGAATACACTGAATAATGGATCCTGAATATGCCTGAATACACTGAATACTGAATACTAATTGACCTGGATCCTGAATAAATTGAATACTGAATACTAAATATGCTGAATACAGAATACACTGGATACTGAATACACTGAATACTGAATATCCTGGAAACTGAATATATTGAATACTGAATACTAAATTTGCTGAATACGGAATACACTAGATACTGAATACACTGGATACTAAATACTGAATATGCTGAATATTGAATACACTGGATACTGACTACACCAAATGCTGAATACACTGAACACTAAATACACTGTATACTCAATACATTGAATACGGAATACTGAATATTGACTACGGAATACACAATATACTGAATACTCTGCATACATTGAATACTGAATGCTGAATACATTAAGTACTGAATGCACTGAATACAATGAATAATGACTACTGAATACACTGAATACACCAGACATCCACTGGGTGAAGTCTTCTAAACATATTCAGGAAATATGAGGGCTGGTCCAGGGTTATCGCTTCCTAAACTTTTAGGTTTTAGATTGTAAAGTTGACATTCAATCTCCAGCACTCAATGCTCTTAACTATTAACTTCTCCAGGGGTGCTGTACCATTGCCCAAATTTCCTTTCAACCTGGTATATGTAAGGAAGTAGTATTTCTGATTTAATGTACAGAACATGTGTAATGTCAAGAAAGAGACATTTTTAGTTGGCACTCTTAGGCCTTTAAATGAGCACACAAACAGGGAACAAATGAGCATAAAATAAATAGGATTATTAATATATGCTAAGGAGGAGGTATAATTAAATAGAGGTAAAGGAATAGTGAATACGTACATACACAAATATGCCAGTCAAATTCATGAACACCTGGAGTTTAGGAGTTACGCTTTAATCACTATTATTGCTACAGACCACAGTGATGCAGAATAGCAATTAAATGAGGATGCTTTAACATGCTTTGACCTCTGAAACTCCCAGAAGTCATCAGTGTGTCCACACTTACATCCCTCACTCTTGTCACTACATATTTTTCCTATTACTGAATAAATCATAATGGGTACTGAATAATATGCTTTAAGATGAACACCTGAATAATAATCTGAAACTTAAAGGGATTAGAACAAGTCGTGTGGCAGTATGAAGATATGATGTGAACACTGTGGAAAATTACATCACGATCTAAGGTGCACGCATGCATGGTCACGCACTTCTGATGATGCTCCCATGCAGAAAAAATGAAATGCGCACTGAACACAGACATAAAAAGTCTGTCAACTGCACATCCACTATATATTGAAAACGGTGAGCTGTGGAGGCTTCTTCAGAGCTATAAATCTGCATCCACGGCACAAAACCCTCCACCACGTCATTTCCCATACTGTAATTCAGCACTTTCTACATGATGCAATATGGTTAATCCCTTCCACTATAATGACAGCGTGTAAAGTACTTCTCTTTCACAGGTCAACCTGCCACTTCCATTCTGACCAGTCTTTATTATTCTTACTGAACTACCTAATTAGCTTGGACAATTCGATACCTGAACAAAGATCATCAATGCATTTGGCCAATGAATTTGTATTTATCAGAGTCTAACAGGATGCCCAATTTTCAGGCACAACAACTCGTAACACCAACTCAACTGACCAAAATTCTGAATTCTTGAGCGCCATCCTTATAAATCTCGGTTTGAAATTCAGTGATCGTGGACGGATTTTAAATCTAAAGATCTCAAACTCTCTGATAGTAGCAACAGAGACAGACACTCGTCTTTGACTCTCAATCACTCACTCAGCTGTGTGTCACCTTGCTGCAGGCTACAGAACACACACACACACACACACACACACACACACACACACACACACACATACATACACACACACACGAGGAGACTAAGGGAACTCTTGTAGTACAGGTTCAAACACAAATCCACAGCTCCCTATAGACTAAACTGTGCCAGCTTCACTGATATCAAGTTCCTGAATACAGCTGCACTTACTGCTGATCTGAGCATTACAACAATCTGAGCCATACCCTAACAGTAACACCAATCATCTACTATTAAGTAGTTAATAAGGGTGTGTTATATGTAAGGAATAAAAAGCTTGGGGACATGCTGCTATGGGAAAATAATTAACAGTGATGCTAACACTCCAAAGTTGATTATTTTCCTAAAACAACACATTTTATACCTCTCACACCCCAGCAATTTGCCAACATTTTTTTTTTACTTATGAAAGAATGGCAAATGATACTTTTTGGACATTTATAATTACAAAATTAAGAAACAATATTGAAATTTAGTTCACCCTTTTTACTACATCTCACTATTCCTTTGATTACCTTTCCTTAACCTGACTGCTGAAGTGTAACTTTTAACACATTTGTTTTTGTTAACACCTCATCCTGATATCATGTGCAATGTTTCCACCTTCATGTGTGAGCTGGTGCATGTGATGTAGTATTTGCAACTGTATTATGATAACTGTTTTGGATCATTTCTCTGTCTCCTCTAAATCAATCTATATCTATATCTATATATATATACACATACATACATACATACATACACATATACATACATACATATATACATACACACACACACACACACACACACACACACACACTACTTAAGTAATTAAGACAACTAGGATTGGGCTAAAATAAAAAAAAAGATATAGGAATTACTATTTAACTAAGTAAGCAAGTAATTAAGTAAGTAAATGATATATAAAACAAATATAACTACTAAATTGAAATTTTATGACTAACTGGACATGAGTATAAACAAAATCAAAGAAACAAATAAATGGAATTATGAATCACTACAAAGGAAAAAATCCAAGTAAATTAATATAAGAAAAAGTAGGGACAATACCTATAATACTATTTAAAGTAAATAAATAAATAAAAAGCATATAATGTCACAGTGTAGATTGATATTGGCATCAAATTGTCGTATCGCATCTCTAGTAGTTAATGAAGATGGATGATGAAGTTGGATCATCAGAGTGGTGATTAAGTGTCCAAGTTGATTAGTAACTCTGCCTGGATAAACACAACACATGGGTGTCTACATTCCTGCAGCAACTGATGGAGCTAGCACCACTACCATGAGAGAAAGTACAGCAGTTAGAGAGAGAGAGAGAGAGAGACAGAGAGACTGGCACTGACCTGTGCAGAGCGTTCAGGTAGTCTGTAGTTCTGGTTCTGGAGGAAGCGGCAGCCGTCCTTGGCCAGCCTCTGCACCATTTCCAGGCGTGAAAACTCGTCCGGGGACCTCAGCGCACACACACCACCCTGCTGCAGAGCCGGAGGCAGAGAGAAGAGATACTTCAGCCCGCAGTCCCACGTCATGCTGCCCATCTCTCCCACACACACCGACAGCCAGAGCCAGATAAGCCACAGGACACACTCTCAAACAGGAGAGTAGACACAGTGCCCCAATCTGTAATAAACTCCTGACGAGTGTGTGGTGCTGTGGAAGCTGGAAGTCTCAGTGCTCTCAGAACAGTGGTGTGTATGTGTACGTGCTGCTCTCGTCTCTCTTTCATCCCCTGCTACTTCTCCGCCTGCGTTAGTCTGAAGTATGAGTGAGCGCACTTGTGTGTGTTACTTGCAGTGAGCAACTGTGTGTGTGCGCGCGTGCGTGTGTGTGTTTGGCAAAGAGAAAGGGCGCACGTTCGTAACTCCACCCAAAACAGAAGCAGGAAAGTGCCGAGGGAACAACGCAACTAAACTGCAGTGGGAAAGAGAAACTGTGGAGTATTTAGTTTCCTGAAAGGAAGCAGTTTTATCAGCCACAGGCTTTATATAATACGCACAGCTACAGATCTGATCTGAGGTGTGTTTGTGTTAGTAATGTGTTAGAGAGATAGCAGAAAAGAAAATAAAAAAGAGAATAAAGTGGAAGCTACCAGCAGTGCATTTATCTACAGTGGCTTGCTTAAGAATTCATTCTCCTTGGACCAGGGGACCGACATGGGATTATATTTCATGAATCTACACAAAATAGCCCATAATGGTAAAGCTGGGGGGGAAATCAATATACTTTGCAAAATTATTTACACAAGTACTTACAATTATTTCATTTTATTGCAAACTATATTGATTTTTCCCTCAGCTTCAGTATTATGGGCTATTTTGTGTAGATTAATAACATATAATCCCATTTAAATCCCCAACTGCAAAGGGGGGGGGGGGGGGGGGGGGGGGGGGGGGGGGTACTGTTGCAAGGCACTGTATGTGGGGGAAAAAAACTTAGATCTAAACCTGTTTAAACTTTCTAACCTTATTAAGGAACTCTGGTGTTTTAAAGGTTAAAAAACACTATGGACCAAAATTTTACCTTCCTGTTAAATTTTTTAACCTTCTGTTAACCTTCCTGTTAACCTCAAAAACTTATATAGAAGGCAGTTGTTGGTGCAGCTGATAATCTTTCATGTAAAACACATTTTAATACACTTTAATGATTCTTCATTTGAGAGTATTTGTAAATGGATAAATTTTTTATTTTCAGAAATAATACTAATTTTGTATAGTGTACAATGGTTGAGAGGATGCTGAGAGTGTGCAAAGCTTGATCAGGAATACTGTTAAGAATTTAAATTTATATAAATTTATATTAATTTATAAAAAAATATTTAATTTTTTTTTTTTTTTTTGGGGGGGGGGTCCCGATGGAAATACTTATGCAAGGCGTTGTAAAAAGATTAGGCTGAAAACTCATTTTAATCTATTCTAACTTTTTCCATAGAAGGGGAACACAAGAAGAGATAACACACACAAACCCAGACACACCCATGGGACAGTAGTTGTGAGTTTCAGAAACAGGAGGAGGGGGCAGATCACTACAGTATGAGCTATCATCAGAGCCAGACGCCTCCTTTTGTTTATTGACATTGAGCTGTGTTTTGATTGGTACAGAGCAGAGCACTTCCTGTGAGGTAATTATCCCAAGGTTCCAGTATAACAACTGAGAAAAATCAGAAAAACAACAATAGAGGCGCTGGGAAAAAAGTTTAAAAAAAAAAAAAACAAAAAAAAACCTCATAAACCATGTTAATAATGTAAGGAAATGCCTTTTATTACACACGATGGTTTGTGATCTGCATACTGCAAGAGCTCACACTTAAGGGTGATTAACAAGAAATTCTGAATTGAAGAAATTGATATAATTCTGAATTATGATCTTCGCAAGTGTTTTATTGTGGGCAATCCAGAAATCGCAGTCAGTGTCAATAGCATTGGTCAAAACACAGGCAAGCAGGCTTAACACAGGATAATCCATAAATAAGAAATAAGAAAAACAGGCCAGGGGCAGAACCAGAAAACATGGAACACAAAAAGGCTTGGACTTGTTTGGACAAAAAGCATTATGAGATTTTTCAGCACAGAACAAAACCAACAGTAGAAGTAGTGAAACCAATCAAGGTGAGACACAGAACAGGTGAACACATTAGGGTAAACAACCAATGTCATGTCAGGGGTAGAAAGCAAAACAAAAGCACATGAAATGAACTCAAAACAAAACTACACAAGAGCACAAGTGCTGAGAAACACGCTGCATGCTGCGAAGGGAAATTCATGAAAGTAAAGTCTGTGTTCTATTGTCACACAACTATTAACAATTATGTAAATGGGAATAAGTCTCTCAAGTCAATAATGAACAATAGAGGTGGAAAACTTACCCACATTGTCCCACAAGCAAATACAAGTGCTATGGGACAAGTGTATGAGTGTTAGGAAGTGATATAAACATGGAACCTAAATCAGAGAACTAAGCCCAACGGCTTATGGTTGTTTTGGTCCTTTTAGTCAGATTCATTCACTGATCTATCAATTAACTATCTGTATCAATATATTTAGAGTCTTATCACCATTGCCAATACCCGCTGCAGTAATAATGCTACCCAAGTAGCTAAAAGCAACACAGCACCATCCATTCACTCTGTCAATTTATAAGTAAATTCGCCTGTAGCCATTTTCCATTCAAAATGTTAACAGTACAAGAGCAAACACCTTCAGAGCAAAGTGTCCATTAATCAGCTGGTCCCTTCTATAATGACTGTGTAAAAGTAAATGTTTTTCATCAGTTCAGGTCGAAGAGATCCTACAAACGGCTGCCGTGGATATTCACCCGTTGAAGTTCCCTGCATAGGTTTTTGCACTTAATAACAGCCCGCAGTGGAAGACTAGTGGCTTAGACTAAGACTCCTAGTGCTACTGAAATACTGAATATTAATAGAAGGACACAGGAATGGGGATAGGAGCAAGTCACTGAGAGAGAGAGCTTACTTTAAAAGTGGTTTCTGGTGGCCATTTACGAATGTATCTGACCACAAATGCGTAAAACTGAGAAGAGAGAGAGGGAGAGAGAGAGGGAGAGAGATGCTATTACCTAGGCTGTAATTACCTACATGGTAATAATCATCTAGGCTGTGGGTGGAAGGGAACCACAGAGGAGCTCTAATCAGATGTAGCACAGCCAGGCTCCACACACACACACACACACACACACACACACACACACACACACACACACACACACACACACACCTCTAAGAGCTCTGTTTGCCATCATTCAGCCTAATAAGACACAGGGTCCCAATTGCACAAGCTAATAACCTCCAACGCAGATATTTACACCAGCACAACGCAAACTCACACAAACACAAACACACACTTTTTTCCTCATTTATTCTTACACATATAACGAACAGCAACAGAGCATCAGACACTGCCATTATTAGCACAACCGCAATTACGTTGTGACCGCGAAAATAGCTACGCAATATATACATTTCAGATATGGTATATTTGTTTAAAATGAAGGAGGATAAGATGTTATCATCATTAAATACTAATTATACCACAGCACTGCTGAATTCTCTAAACCGATTGGTCAGTACTTCCAGCTGGCAAATCACAGGTTTATATTAATGCGTTCATTCTAATACATTATCGTTTCTATAGCAACAGCTAATTCGCAGGGAATTGTATGGCGGATGTGCCGCATAATCTAAAACAAATAATTAATGCATTAACATGTTATTTAACATAGAAAATGCACAATCGGAGATCTAATCGCATCTTCTGTAAGGAGAATGTTCATTTAAAATTTATGGAAGGAGTCTCCAGTGTCAGTAGATCAGTCAGTAGGTTTTCCTCTGCAGGAAAGTCTTCAGGACAGAGGACTTCCTGTTTTGTAGTTTGTCAGTAGCACGACAAGCTTGTGATGACTGTTTACATAAATTGGTCAAATGTACGACCAGATGCTCTTTAACTAATAAACCTGTAATCGCTGGCAAATTACCGTAGTATAAGAGCAATAAAATATTTCAGGATGTGCCGTTAATAGAAAATAATCCATTTCGGGGTGGTAACAGTATCTCTGCTTCATGTCGGGCCATAACACACCACTTGGGGTTGTGCTGATTTTCTGTAACAGCACAACACCAAGTGTTTTATAGCTTACTTATCAGATCATCAAAAAAAATCATGAAGCATTTTCCAGCATTGCTTCCGTCACCTGCAGATGTTTCATCATGTTTCATTTTGTCTGATCTTGGAGTGCATTTAAAAACTCTTCTTTAACAACCCTTTTCCCTTGTGATATAACTTTCATTATAAGACATGGTTCTTAATTTGAATGCATAGTGGATTAATGAATTTATTTTTCTGTAACTTGTTTATTAACCTGTTTTATTTCTTCCAATGTTTGTATTTATTCTGCTGAATGTCCACCAATACTGTTTTATTCCTCGAAAAGAACTTCTCTGTACTGATTCTCTGTTAGGGTGTCTCACTCAGACGTTGCTGTAATCGTCATCCTTGGGATTTTTATTTTAACAATTGGGCAACATTCTGCTTCATAAACTCGTTTCCTTTCCTGGCTTTTACAAACAGTTATTGATTCTACTTCAAGTAGGCTCCAGAATAAATGGGCATACAACTGTAGATACGTTGTTTATTCTCCTAAATTTTCCAAAGTCTCTCCATTAAGTTAGTTTACGTGCAGTTTCCAGTCAAAAGTTGTTTTCAGCCCAAGTAGTCTTATTATGTAGTTTTCTTTCTGCACTGAGCATCCCCAAGGAGAAACTGTATTTTTTCCCTGGGATCTGTATCATTAGCTATAAATAACTGCCTCTGATTCTGTCCCTTTCTCACCCACACATAAACACACATGTAAACTCCCTCATCAGCACTTTCCTGCAGGAGTTTCCTCAATAAATAAACATATCTGATAAGCGTCATCACAAGACTTGTCTCTCTGTCCTGCCTGCGGCACTTCCTGTAACAACAACCACCACAACAACCACGCAAATAACCCAAACTGATGCTAACTACAGCCACCAATTGTGTCCTCTGAGTTATGTAAAGCTGGCGCACTTTTATTTTGGGACTGTCCATACATGGATGTGAATGTGGAAGAGATATGCTGGGTTTTGCCAGACTGTTCTGCTCTTAGATTTTTGCAGTAAGTGAGCTGAGTCTGATCTCAGACCTGTGTAGTGCATGTAGTATTACATTAAGTCTGTGTAATCTCAAGTTGGGGCAATGTGGTATTATGGTCTTTAATTATTATGTTGTTTTATTGAGTCTCTCTAATCGCAGGCATGGGAAACATGGTACTTTATTGTGTCTCATCTCATAGCAGTGGTATTGCACTGTGTAATCTCAGGCCCAGTCATTGTCAGATCAGTGTGGTGCTGTCATAAATATGTCTGATCTCAGATCTGTTATATTGGTGCAGTATGTCACTCTACTCTCTAATCTCAGGCTTGTACAGTGTGTGAACAATGTGGTTGTAGATGAGCATATCTGATCTCAGATCTGTGTTGTGTAGGTGCGGTATGTCACTCTACTGTCTAATCGCAGGCTTTTAGAGATTGTGGACTGTAGTGAGCATGAGCATCTCAGATCTGATTGTTGCAGTAGGTTGCAGATTTGTGTTGTGTTGTTTCTAGTGTGGTAGTGAACATGTCTGATCGATACTCAGTTATACATCTCATCAAAACCAGATGAAATAACTAAATTGTCTAGATTAACTGAGTGTGTTAAAGATATAAAAGATTGGATGACTGATAATTTTCTATTACTAAATCCTGATAAGACAGAAATATTACTTATTGGTCCAAAAACCAGTACACAAAAGCTCTCACAATTCAACTTGCATTTAGAAGGATGCACTATTACTACCAGCTCGACAGTGAAAGACCTGGGCATAATATTAGACAGCAGCTTGTCTTTTGAAAATCATATTTCCAATATTACTAAAACAGCCTTCTTCCACCTTAGAAACATTGCCAAGCTTAGGAACATTTTATCTGTATCTGATGCAGAAAAGCTAGTTCATGCGTTCACGACCTCCAGCCTGGACTGTTGTAATGCATTGCTAGGTGGTTGTCCTGCGTCTTCAATAAACAAGCTACAGTTAGTCCAGAATGCAGCCACCAGAGTTCTTACTAGGTCAAGAAAAGATGATCACATAACCCCAATACTATCATCCCTGCACCGGCTACCTGTTAAGTTTAGAACTGATTATAAACTAGCACTACTTATGTATAAGGCTCTAAATGGTTTAGCCCCCATGTATCTAGCCAGTCTTCTAACACGTCACAATCCACCTTGCGCCTTAAGATCTCAAAACTCCGGCCTTCTGGTAGTTCCCAGAATATCAAAGTCTACAAAAGGGGGTAGAGCGTTTTCGTATTTAGCTCCTAAACTTTGGAACAGCCTTCCTGACAGTGTTCGGGGCTCAGACACAGTCTCCCAGTTCAAGCATAGATTAAAGACATATATCTTTAGCCAGGCATACACTTAATACATACATTGATTTAGTTCTTTGCTAATATTATGAACAGCAGCTACGCTAATTCCTTTCTACTTGTTTCCCTTCTTCTACCCATCCCAAGGCACATAGAGATTGTGCCGGCTCACGTAGACAGAGGCCAACCCTACGAGGATCCTGAGGCATCCAGAGATGGACCAGCTCCAGCCGGTTTCTGCCTCGTGAGGATTTGGGTATTTAAAGCAACGCTGCCAACCCTATGTGGACTTTGAGGAAGATAACAACCTACAAATCATGAGGATTTGGGTATTCAAAGCAACGCTGCCAACCCCATGTGGACTTTGTGGAAGACCTACAAATCAATATACACATAAAACGCTACATGACTATACATAAATGTAGAAAGGACATTGTTCATATCACACTCTCCAGTGTCACCCAAATGAGGATGGGTTCCCTTTTGAGTCTGGTTCCTCTTAAGGTTTCTTCCTCATATCATCTAAGGGAGTTTTTCTTTGCCACAGTCGCCTCAGTCGCTTCAGGCTTGCTCACTAGGTATAATTTTGTCTAACATCTAGGACTGTTGCATGTTTTGTTTGTTTGCATGTTTTTCTGTTTCTTATGTTCTGTAAAGCTGCTTTGAGACAATGTTCATTGTTAAAAGCGCTATACAAATAAAACTGAATTGAACTGAATTGATCTCAGGTCTTTTATGTTTGTGCAGTAGGTTGCTCTTCTGTCTGATCTCAGGTCTGTACAGTGTGGAATTGTAGTGGACATAACAGATCTCAGATTTGTGTTGTGTTGGTTCCAGTGTGGTAGTGAACATGTCTGATCCCAGATCTCTTGTACTGGTATGCTGGTATGTAGTATGTTCCTCTTCTGTCTGATCTCAGGCCTGTGCAGTGTGTGTACAGTGTGGGATTGTAGTGAGGATGTGTTGGTGCAGAGTGGTATGTCTGATCTCAGATCTGTGTTGTGCTTGTGTAATATGTTGCTTTTGTGTCTGAGCTCAGGTCTATGCAGCTTTGGATCAGTGTGGTATTTTAGTGAGCATGTCTGATTTCAGATCTGTGCAGTATTGCTACAGTATGTTGCTATTATGTCTGATCTCAGGTCTGTGCAGCATTGGTGCAGTGTGGTATATTAGTGAGCATGTCTGATCGCAGGTCTGTGATGTGTTGCCTCAGTATGTTTCTCTGTCTGAACTCAGATCTGTGCTCTGTTGGTGTAATACACTGCACTTCTGTACAACACCAGGTCTGTGCAGAGTGTGTGTACAGTATGGGATTGTGGTGAGGATGTCTGATCTCAGATTTGTGTTGTGTTGGTGTAGTGTGGTGTGTAATATATAGAAATTTATTTCTGTGTTATGCTGGTGCATAGTGTGTAATTGTAGTGATCTCAGATCTGTGTTGTTGCAATATGTTGCTCTCTGTGTTAGATTCTTCTGTCTGATCAAATCATGGTGAACTGATGAATTAGTGAGACTCAGTAAGAGGTTTCCCATGTCTGAAGCCTTGCCAAGCTCAATCGCCCACCCGCTCCATCCTGTTTCCCGTTCTCTCAACCGCGCTCTCTCTCTCTCTCTCTCTCTCTCTCTCTCTCTCTCTACAGACACATAAATGCACTCAAGCACACAAACACAACCTCATACACACAGTTCACATTATTCCAGAAATCCACAGGAAACACACACCTTTCTGAAATAAAGCAGCATGTTCCTCTTCAGACATGACCCCCTATGCTCTTTATTCTTCACTAAGCTGCTGAGTCACTCTTTCTAAAAACTAAATTGCTCTAAAATTTTTGTTCTTTGTTCAGGAAACAGGGGTTGCAGGGGAAAAAAAAAAGTTTCCTACAGCTGGCTAATGGAAGTTTGTTCTCACCACAGTGTACTCACTCACACACACACACACACACACACACACACACACACACACACACACACACACACACACACACAAAACCAAGCAAGTACCAGGAAGAATAATTTTAATACACTTCCCTGCACTGAGAAACAAACAGAAAACACATTTATTTCAAACATATAATGAAAGTCTAAGAGCAGTTCTATAATTTTGTTAGCAAACATTGAAAATTTGCTATATTAGTCATTTCACCAGTCAATATTTACAATAAAAGTCTCAGGAAGAAACGAATTAATGAGAGAATATCTTACCAAAACTGTTCTTGTGTCGTTCTATATAACGTTTCTAAATCACTTTTGTTGTTATTTGCACTTTCCCAAACGGTTTGTGGTATCCATGCGTGATCAGACCTGTATGACCACAACTGTAATGTACAACAACAACAGTACCTTATCTGAAAAGTATAATTATACAGATGTTTGCTTAATTTACAATCACCGAGTGGATAAATCAGATTTTGTCTGGATTTGCGCTATTGGTATTTTTATTCGTAGCTGCCTTTCTGACTTTCGCAAACCAAAAGTGTTAATTTGGTATGTAGCTATGTTTACACACAATGTGCTTCCCACTGGTGCGACATGCTGCAAATCTGTAACCACTGCACATTCCAGCTGTTTCGAATTTGCCACCTGCTGCACTACACACATCAGCTGAGGCATGATCTAGCTAATGGTAGCATGATTTTCTGAGCAACCAAAACATGTTAAAGAGCTTATTGCCACCTTTACTTGCCCAGTGGGCTACATAATGAATTTATAATAACACTACCCCTGAACATCTTTGCCTATAAAAATTGCGAAAGAGAATTTGCATTAATTGTTAATTAGCCCTAAGGTTAATTCAACAACAAACTATAATTTTTCTGTACTTTTTTCAGTTCACTATGTTAACTATGTATATATATATCAGTTCAGATGTTCATCTAACCACCAATCAGGGCCTATGTGAATATAATTTTTTTATATAATATCATATCATATCATTGGACCTTGTGAAAGCCTGGTTTGCGGTTCATGCTAAGTGTTATTACAGTGCAATTTTAGTCAAACAGAATCAATTTTTTTTTTTTTTTTTTTTTTACATTTTGCCAACACATCTGAGGAAAATGTTGATATTCTTGTCTTGTTTTTACTGTCTGTGTGTCTTTATAACGTATGTATAAATGATTTAATGGCTAAATACTAGCTAGCTAAATCAATACCCTCTACATGAACAGCAAAATTTCACAAATTCCATAAACTAAAAAAAAAATATGGTTAAAATACACATGGCTGAATATGAAATATACATAGTTAATAACACAGCATGAGGTAAAACCACCAAAATCAGATTTCCTCAGTGTACTGTACCTTGGCTTTGTCTTCACTTGGCTTCTGTGGTTCTTGAGGGGAACTTTCTCCTGTTTCAGAGCTGTCGTCCTCAGACACTGCAATCAATCAGCATGCAATCTATTAGTCCAACAGTGTTTAGTAAACACAACCATAAAGAAGACACTCATTTATTTGCTTCCCATCACAAAGCTCATTAATCTTACTTGATTTCCGCGCTTTCCTTGCCAGTGCAGCAGCTAGTTCATTTTGTACCTGTGAAGAACAGGAAATATGTTTCAGCTACACTTTAAAAGAAGAAAGAAAAAAAAAACACTCATGGTACTGAACTAAGATCTCTGAGGAGAAGGTGCATGATGCAGTATTTAAGACCGAGCTAGAACAAACACAAATGATGAAAAATTGAAAAGCCCCAGACTGATAAATACTGCACATTTCCTTCTTAATAGAGTTAAATGCTGTAGAGTTTTCTCTAAACAGGACTTTTGAGTCTGTGGAGGATGTGTCTCACCACAGGACACTACAGCGGAGTTATTTTTAAAATGATAAAACTTTAAAAGCTAGAAAACAGCCCAGTCTTGCAGTGCTGATTGCGGAAGGGTTAGCCAGTGTAAGGAATAAAACACGTGAAATAGATGCAGAGATCAAATTCAATCAGCAAGAAATGTACAAAAGCAGCTATTTTTCAGTTATTATAGATCAAGCATTATTATTACTCAGTGTGTGCTTTTCCAGACAACAAATTCAACAACAACGAGGACTGTGCTCCTTTTGCTTCTGCCAGGGAGAGGCTCTGACGAGCAGCAAGGGTGTGCATTTCTAAAATGGTGGAGGGAAGTATTTTTGGCAAAACGCAACAACTACACAAAAACATGTCATATCTGTCAGAGTGCATCTGAGATAATAAAGGCATAAATTTAAATTTAAATTTGATATCCTGATTTCTGTAGAGCCGCTTTGTGACAATTTCCATTGTTAGAAGCGCTCTACAAATAAAACTGAATTGAATTGAATAATAGAGAATGAGCTGTCAAGAGAATGAAACAACATCAGAAATAATCTGCTGGCTGCTTTAGTGTGTGAAGTATATTGTATTTGGATTTAATTTAGGGTTTAAACTTAAGTGCTATTAAATGCTGTAGAAATATTGTGGGGAATGTTTATACTGTCGAGGGTCCTCAGTCCTAGTCATGTATACGTCTTCACTTTTTTTTTTTTATTAGAATGGACTGAAATTAAACAGCAAGGTTTCTGCTGGAGACGTACATTGTCCAAATCAATAATTTTATACCCTAAACTTACCAGATAGGCATCCATACTTAGCTTGCATGAGTATCTTAATTTGCTGTGTGGTCATTATTTTGTTGCTTTCCCAGCAAAATCAGAGAGCCGGTGTTGTGAAATCAATTGTGCGCTGGTTATGTTGGTTCTATGCAGGTTCTAGCTTATTGTGATGTGACAAAAATACAAAATAATCCACTGTGTTAACATTTGTTAGCTGATTAATTGCCAAAAATGAGAACCTTCTATAGATTGTTATCTTTGACAGACAGGGGATTAACTGTGCTAGCTCATTTATACCAGCCGCCCCCTGCACACATCAGACACAAGTTACATTCCCTCAGCCCGGCCCCTGCAACTAAGATACAGATCTGGCCCATACAGACCACTGAGACGGAAGTCCTAAAGCACACAGGGCTTATGTGTTTCTGTGGAATGAAATTTGTGCCAGCAATGTGCAATACTAGAACGCTTATCAAAACTCATTCAGCGCATTTACGCGTTTTTATATTATTTTACAGCTATTTTTAGGTATGGCATGATTACTTTCTAATATTATAGCTGTAATATCTGATGTTGAAGCTGTAACCACTTACAGCCCCTCTGCACTCTTCCATCTGAATAATTCTTCAGCTTACTGCCTCGAAAAGCAGATTTATACAGAATTTCAATGAGTGTGTGCTCTACTAATGCTGAATACACACCTTTCTATCCTATCAATTGCAGATGTTTATGTCTCCACCCAGGAGCGAAACAATCAGGGCATGTCTGAACATAATTTATCATGTAATTTACTGAAATTACCCATGTTTTTAATCTGTTCAGAAATCAATACAGACATTTGTCATGGAAAATTCACACTAAGCATGGTTTTCATGCTTAACTCATCAGTCTCACCTCACTGGTTCCCTGTTGGATACGTAGCTGAGTCTGTCACATCATTATAAAGGTGGCTGCTATAGTATGCAGCCGTGTAAAAGCATTGCGTCTCATTTATTAAGGTGAATACAAACTAATTTCTTTGTAAATCATTCGCAGTTCGCCTGAGTTTGTGTAAATTTACATATACAGATTATCACTAATGGGACTGTCGATTGATCGGCTTTGAATCATATAGCCGGCGATGAGTTACTGCAGTTCTGTACACTAATTACACTGTCAGGATCAAATCACTTATTCGTTTCAATTACACATGAATTTACTGAACGTTTTCAGTACTGTAGCTTCATATTAATGAACTGAAAGAAAGAAAGCCAAAATAAAGCCATCGATTAGGACAAAAGTAATGGGGCCCTATGTCTATGATAGCCGACATGCTGCAGTGGGTGAGCTGCATTACCGGAAGATTTAGCACACACCACACTTAGAAGGCGCTCTTTCACAGTTTAAACAACATTTTGTCATTTTCAGCGCTCTGTAAGCTTTGCCTTTATGGTGTTCTTTGGGCGTCAATAAATGTAAATCAGCTGTGCCCATGAAAATGCGCTTGGTAAATTATGTCTGTGGCATTCATCAACGTACGAAAATGATGCAGAGTAGCATTACAGAAACCTTTGGAAATCTGGAAGGAATTTTTCATTTGATCTGACCTATGACAACGCTTATGCACAACTTTACTAAAAGATAAATGAGGCCCATCAAAGCTGCTCTCGTGGGTGTTTTTTCCCCCTTCTTTTTACATGAAATAAAAAAAGCATGTAAAAAAAAAAAGTAAAAACTGTTAAAAACAGTAAATGAAGATAAGGAAATTTATGACATGTCAAAATTAGAGATATTGCAGTGAAAGACACAAAGCCTCGACCTCATCATAGTTAGGCTAAATATTGAGAAATTAATCTAATTATTGTTCTAAGATTTTTCTAATCAACATTGTTTGTTACAGTATGGTTTTAAACACTTAAACACTTTTTAGTTTTTCCATCTGGAATTACAATTGTGGCCAAGAATAAAGCGTCTTAGTACATTTGAACTATTTCACATTTCACTTTCACAACAATTATGTAACTTTGGTTATATGCCAGAACACAGCTGCATTCTCAAGTCTGATTGCTCAGAAGGTGTTGATTAATTTTCCATAACAGCAGTTCTGACAGTCATGCTGACTGCAAAGTAAATCACAGGTTTATGTCAATACGTATGTCTCGATACGTTCTTGTTTCAATAGTAACAACTTGTACAAGAACTTGCAAAGCAGACGCTCGTAATCATATGTATAGCAACGTAATCGTGGATATGGTGATGTTTTCTCTGAGGAGGTGTTTATTTAGCATTTCTTCAGTGTCAGCACTTTGCAACAGTCAGAGGAAAAGCTGTAACTTTACTTTTACCGACATGGGAAAGTCTTTAAAATAGAGGGCTTTACAAGCTGTATATATATACACTGCCCTCCAAAAGTTTGGAAATGCCTGAACAAAATAGGGTTTTTGGGCAATATCAGCATAAATCCTCTTTAGTTAGTGACCATTTTGCATTGATAATAAGGGACAACACTAGGCATCCGAGCAGTCAGTTTATTCAAACATTGACTTGATATATTACTCCAAGCCTCCTGGAGGATTGCCCAAAGA
>CM040997.1:5296344-5325298 GCA_022985145.1 Pangasius djambal
GGAGATGAAGGAGAGGGAAAGAGAATGAGTATGTGGGGGTGGAGAAAGAAAGAAAGAAAGAAATATAGAGCGCTCCACTGCAGCAAGGCTCAGGTGGTAACTTAACAGGCACAAGTAATAAAATACTACTCAAAATTCAAAATCATAAATTGGAAAAGAAATCATGCGGCTCTCATTTCATTCTGTGCTAGAAAGAAATACAGAAAGAAAGAAGTACAATGAAAAAAGTGCAAGTGAGACAGACGGAGGCAGACAGTGAGGAAGAATAGTGAAGGAGTAAGAGAGAGAGAAAGAGAAAGGCAGTGAGGAAGACTGGTGAAGGTGTAAGAGTGAGAGAGAGAGAGAGAGAGAGAGAGAGAGAGAGAGAGAGAGAGAAAGGCAGTGAGGAAGACTGGTGAAGGTGTAAGAGAGGACCACAAGACAGACAGCAAGAAAGACAACAAGAGAGACAGAGTGAGAGTGACAGTGAGAGAGACAGCAAAATATACAAGCGAGACAATGAGAGGGACAATAATAGAGACAAGATAGACAGTGGAAAAAGAAGAAAAAAGACAAGAGACAACAAGGCAGACAGCAAGAGAGACAACGAGATGACAGCGAAATGGACAAGAAAGACTTGAGGCAGTGAAAGACACAGTGAAAGAGAAGAAAAAGATGAGGGACAATGAGACAGACAGTGAAAGAGACAGCAAGAAAAATGACAGACAGTGAGAGCTAGACAATGAAAAAGACGAGACATATTGAGAAAGGCAGCAAAAAAGATGAGAAAGACAATGAGAAAAACAGTGAAAGAGAAGTGAAAGAGAAGAGAAAGACCAGAAAGACAATGAGAGAGGCTGTTGGAGAAACCCTGTGAGAGAGAGAATCTTTCATTTATGATTTCTTTTTACTGTATTTACACACATTCCTGTACAGTGGCAGAGAGATGCACAACACAACCAAATGAGCACAACAGCGTGTAGATTCACCACAAATACATCAGTCGCTTTGTCGTTTTCTCTACAGCACTACAAACAGGGTTACCACCTTCTCTAATCGCCATGGCGATTTCAGCTGACAATACAATTCCAAATATATTTATTGTGTGGAAAGAGTGTGCTGTGTGTCTGTGATAAGTGAACTCCTGGACTAATGCAGAGACTGACAGCTCTAATATTCTCTCTCTCTCTCTCTCTCTCTCTCTCTCTCTCTCTCTCTCTCTCTCTCTCTCTGCCTATCTCACCCTCTCTTTCACTCTGTTTCTACCACGCACACCACCTCACTCTCTCTCCCTATCTCACCCTATCTTTCACTCTGTCTCTACCACTCCCACCACCTCTCTCTCTATCTTTCACTCTGTCTCTACCACTCCCACCACCTCTCTCTCTTTCTCTCAATACCTCTCACCCCCTCTTTCACTGTCTCTCCCACTCTATCTCTCGCTCCCTCTCTTTCACACTATCTCTACCACTCCCACCACCTCTCTCTCTATCTTTCACTCTGTCTCTACCACTCCCACCACCTCTCTCTCTATCTTTCACTCTGTCTCTACCACTCCCACCACCTCTCTCTCTCTCTCTCCCCCCATACACATTATATACCTCACTCGCCCCTCTCTCCCTATATACCTCTGTCCCCCCCCTTCCTCTATCCTCTCTCTCCACCTCTCTCACTCCCTACCTTTCTTCCTATATACCTCTTTTACCTTCTCCCCACTTCTTCTCACCCCACTCTGTATATACACACACCTCATTTGCCCCTCTCTGCTTATATAACTCCCTCTCTCTCCCCCTCCCTCTCTCCCTCTCTCTCCCCCTCCCTCTCCTGCTACCTCTCTCCCCACTCTCTATAATACCTCTCTTGCTCCCTCTCTCACTCTAGTCTCTCTCTACTCTTTATATATACACACCTCACCCGCCCACTCTCCCTACGTACCTCTCTCATCCTCCCTCCTTAATTACCTTTCTCACCCTCTCCCTCTCTCTATTTTTGAGATTTTCAGTTCAGCTACCAGTAGCATGGCATGTTCTAACACTACCCACAGGACTGGAGTTCTCATGAAACACACACACACACACACACACACACACACACACACACACACACACACACACACACACACACACACACACACACACATTCCCTACAATAAAATAAAAAGAATATACATTGAAAATACGCTTCTTGTACACACGCATAATACAGCTAAATTCACCCAGTGACACACCCAGTAAAACCGCGAGTGTCATCATTTGAGAAGAAAAGGAATGAAAATGAGGAAGAAACTGGTGGAATCACTCATCACACCTCTTTCCGCATGTTCAGGAAGGTGTAAATATCACTGAGGGTTCACAAGCTGAGTGTGGAAATAAAACAGCCACGTCATACACGAGAAAGAGGGGGGAAATGCGTGTCTGTATTTGTACGTGTGCGCACTGGGCTGAAAATCATATAACTGATGACTGATCATTTTGCTCCTTTCTAGAAATAATCGCTTGAAATAAATAAAATTATCTGCTGATAGAATAAGACCTTTGAAACTTATTAGTAAAACTAGTATTTTTATACTCCAGAAATACTCTAGGTTTAATCAACTTATGTTTTCTGATAATCTAATAATCAGATATTTGTAGATAATACTACAAAACGTTGACTTCATTCAAAATATTTATGAGTTAGCGTGGTTGTTAGACCAGCTCTGAAAACAGAGTGAACAACAAGCTGATCTGAGACCAGTGCAGGACACAAAGCTCTGTCTGAGGATGACGTCACACACTGACCTACATCCAGCCGCGGTAAATCATTAGTCGACTGCAAACACACCGCATGGGCTTGTGTCCAGCACAAGGTCAAACTTGGGAAAGCGTCTCCTTAATCTAACATGATAATGTGAAAGTGTTTGTGTTCACACCTCACTGTGTGTCCATGTGTCCCTGTGTGTATGTGTGTGTGTGTGTGTGTGTGTGTGTTTCGCATATTATCAATATAGTAAAGTGATTTCTGCTTTATCCTGTCAATGAATTAGAAAAGTATATGATTGTGTGGTTTTTTTTCCTCTCAGCTTTCCCATCTTTCTTCTGTATGATTTTCTTTTCTCAGTTGGTTTTTTTTTTTCCAAAATCTGCAGAAACATTTACACATTCCTGAACAGGCTAAAAAAAAAAAAAAAAAAAAAAAAAGAAGGAGAGATGAGTCATTTCTCCTGTTTGTCATTTTCATTTTGCATGGATGTACTGCGAGTGTCATTATCTCTGCTTATAACCCGGTTTACACTTTCATGCATTTTTGAGTATCAGGGAATGAGGAATAAATCTGGATAGGGATTACTGCCATAATAATGCAGATGTAAAAGCTCCTAAAACAGATTTAAAGTGGCTTTAAATACACTTTATATAGCCTGATGCTGTAAGAGTGTAAACACAACAATCAGGACCAAGAAATCAAATCCACCATACACTAATTATAGAACACACACATCTATGCATAAAATTGCTCAGATTGCTAATTAGTGATTTGTACGGATGCCACTCGTGATCTTAACATTATGATGTTCTATCTGGGTGAAGAAGAAATGCCAATATTTAGATCACTAAATACAGTGAGGGGAAAAAGTGTTCGGACACTTTTGTTTTTTGCTATTTAATTTTCCTCCAGTGCATATATCCACTTCGAATCTGCACACATTATGTTTTTTTGACATTGTACATTGTACAAAGATGCATTTGTTCATAAGCATAAACAAAGATATGTTAACAAACTTAGGGAAAGAAAAGTATTCGGAGACCAAAAACGGCCAACATACTTTGCTGCAAAGCTGTTCGTGATTATAGCTTCAAGACATCTACAGTAAGAGGTGATTAGGGTTTTGCTTTTTAGTCGCACATCTCTGTGCTTCTTTTCTAGGTTTGTGTGGGGTGTAGGAACGGAGAGGACTGAGGTACAGCTCTTTGCTTATTGTTCTCTGTGTCACTGCTGTGCCTGCTGCTTTCAGGTCGTCCTACAACTCTGTTCGCTTCTCTCTTCGCTTCCTTGTCATTAGCCTGGTTGTGAAATTCATCATGATTGCTACATGTTGCATGAATTTTTACCAACCAATGTCTTTTATAATGACACCAGGTGCAGTTTGCATGAAACTGTTTGTTTTGCAGCATGTCCGTCTAGAACATTACATATATACATAAGTATGTCCGAATACGTATTTCCACGCACTGTATCTAAACAAGTTTCCTTTTTTTAACATCCAGAAACACAAACATCCGCATGTAAAATGAAACACAACGATATGTGTTCAAGCCATTCCAGCTGGATCTGTCCCACTGTTCACTTTATTTCTGTGCCCAAACTGATCTATGCAGTGTTCCCTGTTCACTCTGTGTCATAGTGTTTACAGCCTGGGTACACATTTAGCAGATTTAACTGTCTAAGTAACATTTTCTCCACCAAAGTCGACAGTTATCCATGCAGCAAAGCCTTTCTTATACGACAACTAGGGGAAAAAAAGGATCAGCACAGGACATTGACGGCATTATGTAATATTATGAGCCGATTTGCATATTATATGCAGTGCAGCAATTAGATTTCAATCCAGTTATCCTGCACGTGTAACTACAATGTGATTAAAATCTCATCAGGACACAATCCAAATACAAGATGCATGAAACAAAGAAATGTAAACAGGTTCTCATAAAAATTATTATTATTATTAGTAGTAGTAGTAGTAGTAGTATTTAGTAGTTAAGTACTAAGTACTTATTAAGTACTTAGTAGCTCAAAATAATCTAAAGTAAAAAAAAATAAATCAAAGAACTTTATGTAGAACTAAAATGAAAATAATGAAGATACATTAAAAATAAAAAAAAAAACAAAATATAGGAAGTACAAAGATTTTCTAATGCTTTTAAAAGCTTGACTGCACAATTAAAAAGTGGATTTGAAACACAGTAACAAAAGAAGGCTTCAAAACTTTTCTTTCTAGAGGATATTTCTAGAAGGCTGACATTAGCAGATCATAGGTCATGTTTTAAGGGTACAGACTGACAGATATTTTGGGCAATACAATACAAAAAAAAATGAGAATATATTTATAATGTAGGCAAATTTATCGGTTATTTCGTATTGTAGATTACAATAAACCAAATATATGATTAACCTGTTTCAGATATTTTTACTAATGTCAAGCTTAAAATAGTCTTGTTCTATTGGCAGATCATTTTTCTCATTTTAAGCATTTAATTGTCTAAAAACAAAAAAGTGTCTAAAAAAAGGCTGAATAATATTATATTTTAATTAATAATTATTTAATACTAGATAATTAATACTAGATAATTTAATTAATACTAGATAAATTTGCCCTTATTCAAGATATTTACACTTGCTAAGATGCATTTTTGCAGCATACACAGGTACTACGCTGTGTGTGTGTGTGTGTGTGTGTGTGTGTGTGTGTGTGTGTGTGTGTGTGTGTGTACGTGTACTTACGGACTGACGACCCTGAACTGGACATAGGGGACGAGCTGCATGAGCAGTCTGACTCCGTTCTGCCACTCCTCCTCCGAGCGAAACTCACAGCCCTGCGCGTCACACTCCTCGAACGAGAACTGGTAGTACGTGTTGGAGTCTTCGAACACCACTCGCTGGTCCACTACACAGCACAGGGGAAGTCAGAGACACCAGAATAAATAGTGTGTACTGAAAATGACACAGATTTGGATACTTATTACACTCTTTGCCTGTCCCTATGCACAAAACTGATTTCTTAGCAAGTGAACATATCTTGAATATCTTTTTGAGGAAGACAACAACCTCCAAATTAATATACACATAAAACGCTACATGACTATACAGAAATGCAGAAAGGACATTGTTCATATCACACTCTCCAGTGCCACCCAGATGAGGATGGGTTCCCTTTTGAGTCTGGTTCCTCTCAAGGTTTCTTCTTCATATCATCTAAGGGAGTTTTTCTTTGCCACAGTCGCCTCAGGCTTGCTCACTAGGGATCATTTTGTCTAACATCTAGGACTGTTGCATGTTTTGTTTGTTTGCATGTTTTTTGTTTCTTATGTTCTGTAAAGCTGCTTTGAGACATTGTTCATTGTTAAAAGTGCTATACAAATAACATTGAATTGAATTGAATTGACAAATTTATTTATTTCATATTATGAGATTATTGTGAATGAAATAAAATATTGCTCAGCCTGTTTTAAATTTTCTTATTCTGTTGTCAGATAATTTTGCTTCTTTCTAGAAATAAATGCTTAAAGTTAGAGAAAAGATCTGCCAAAAAATGTCTAGATGTAGGTTTCATAATGTTATATTTGGGTCACTATAATCTTATAATAGGAAATATTAGATAAATTTGACTATATTCTAGATTTTTTTTTTTGCAGTGAGGTTGTATGATACTGAAGTACCATACAGGGTGTTTCGTATTATAAAGTGTACCAAGCAGAACACTTTTAAGGATGCCATTATCCAATAAACCCTAGATCCTCTGAAGAACCATTAGAATCCAATAGATCCTCTGAAGAACCATTTTTCTAAGATAAATTGTAACCTGTGATGATGATAAGCCCAGAACTCATCCCATCACACATGTGATAGGGTGAAAACAGAGTTTTAGAACAGCAGAAACTCTACAGTCTGTGGTGTAGCGGCTCTGGAGCTGAGGATTTAAGCGTGAAGATGGAGAATATCCATCTTGGAGTGTTGATCAGAATCCCAAACAGCTGAAGAGCTCCGATTTAGTGTTTGTATTCCCTCTCTTAAGATATATACTCACTTTCACCTTGCTAAGGTATTTTCTTTGACAGGACAGGAAAAAAAAAGTCAGGCAGGAAGTCCTGGTGTGATTTAGGAGAGAGCCTGTAGCCATTTTTCACTGACAATCTGGAAACGCTCTTGAGTCTCAACTGAAAAAAATTGGTTTCAACACCAAAATGCTGCTGATCTAGAAACCCCTAAGGCTTGGGGGTGGGGACTAAATGTAACACAAGTTATGATTGGCATTAAAACAGACATAAATGGTATTGATTGGTTTGAAAATATTGCAAAATTTATATTGCAACAAGAAATCACTTCTCTGAGTAAGAACTGCTGCTTTTTTTTACTTTTATTGCTTTATTATTTTAATCGAGCCCTGTTTTTTCCACTGGAATACCAGTTTGAATTAAGTAAGCAGAGTACAGCGCTTTACACAAGTTTAGCACATGGATCTGTTTGCATTATTAAAGTAATGTTTAATCAGATGATGCTAACACGTCACAGCTGGTTGGGCGTCATGAGCAGAGTCAATTGCCCGAGAGAAGAACATAATGGTATATAATGAGCTAGCACAGGGAATGCTGATTTAGCTCTGAACACAGTGTAATGATGAAGTTGGAATCAATAGGTCACTGAAAAAAGCCCAGTGGTGCGGAACACTCTGCAAAATTAAAAAGCCAGAAAGGTGAAGAGGAAGGCTAACAAACAGGTGAGGAAACAGGTGAGGAGTAATTCTATAATTCTATAATTCATAAAAGGAAGACAGTCTGGATTTTTCACAATTTAATGGAGCAGTAATGGAAGGTTGGGCTAATGCCAGCAACAAGAGCAGCGTTTTGAGAAACTCACCAGAGTGCAATTTACATACATTTTTTTGCCATCGTGCTGTAGCAGATAAAGGAGCAACAGACAGTTTTTTATTACTTGCTTGTACATATACAGTATGTAGAACATGATAAAAATTAGTGTATTATGTGGCTGAGAAATCGTGTTTGGAAAACTGTGTTACAGTTCAGAATACTCGTTTGTGTTTACATGGGTCTCCTGTCCTCCTATCATTAAACAGATGCTCACCAACACCGCTTTACTCTGCCTTCATTTCAGTCTGTTCTGAAAGAAGAAATATGGCTGAAATCGGCAAGCACCCAGCACAGCCAAATAATTCTCATATGAGCAAAAAAACATGTGCTTTAAACACAGTAAAACATTTAAAAAAGAATAAACATTGCCAGCACTTTTCCATGATGGAGTGATTTTTTATTGGTGCAGAGGATGAAACTGGACATAGAATTAGCAATAATGCTTCTGGACAGGTATATAAATGCAATCTGTATGAAACGTTGAATTTTGAACTGCCTGCTTCATGTAACAAATCAAGTATTTCTTTTAAATTACAGTGATAGTACAGTGAAGGCACTCTTGATCATTCTCATGAATCAATATGGGCCAAATTTTGCATGTTTATAGTGTTACAATTTGGCTTTCAAGTTTTGCTAACAATGCTAACTATGCTAATACCTGCACTTAAAGCTCATAACGCTTCAGAACAAAATGAAACAGGACAGCGAAGGAACTCTTGACCATTCTTATAAATCATGAATGAGATACTTTCACATGTTTATAGTGTGATAACCTGGCTTTCAAGCACAGCATGGTCCTTGCTAAACCTAATTCTAGGTAGCATGCTAACTCGAGTTGAACCACTGTAGGCTCTACGGGTGGAAATTGGTGTACATAGGTGGGCTCAAGAAGTAAAAAAAATAAAAATAATAATAATTAAAATCTTAGTCAACTCCACCTACTTAACTGTTAGAGACCTAATCTTGACAAATCTTACTTAATGTACTGTTAAATGTCCCAAAATAATTAACTATTATTCAGTTTTTCTTATTGAATACCCTGAACTTCCATACCTATGCTAAAACTCACCAACTAGGTTTGCTAGCAAAACACTGATGATAGTACTCAAAAAAATAATAACCTCGGTTAAAAAAAAAAAAAAAAAAAAAAATGAACTGTGCTGTCATGCATGTAGTGTGTATGAAACACATGTGGTGATGTAGCTATGACGGTTGCTATGCACCGTCCCCATGACAACAGTTTCGCTTCAGGAAGGGCTACAAGCCAGGCTAGTATTAAGGCTAACAGTTTGGCATTTAGCCAGCTTTAAGGTGAGTTACCTGAGTGCAGAATGCCAAGCTCCAGCAGCACCTGCCAAACCCGCGCTGCCATCATCCTGCACTGGACAAACACACACTGCTCCAGCAGCCACTGCACCAGCTCCACACCTACATAACTCCTCCTGTGGGTGAACACACACACACACACACGTCACTGTCTCACACGCAGGAAGATGTACTGCTCCATCTGCCACTGCGTCAAATCATCAGTGCTATAGCTGAACATGTATCTCCCACTTATACATATACACACACACACACAATATCTAACAATATCACCAGTGTGCGTGTGTGTGTGTGTGTGTGTGTGTGTGTGTGTGTATGTATACCATTGTCAAACAATAAAATACTATAGGGGGAAATTACATTTTGTCTTATAAATCCAAATCTAAGTTTCATTTTCTCCTCCTGTAGTAAAACCTGTGGTACTTCGTCACCCGTCACCTCAACATCCCAGAGCTCAGAGAGTAGCAAGCTGCCGTTTAGCTCGCTACATGGGAATCGGAACAGAAATGGGGGGGAAAAAAATGCATGAACCTCTTTCTCACCAGCTGGCAGCCTATAAAATGTAATTACACAAGCTATGGGACGTGTTCATTCAAGGTTTGGGGCTGTTAAATCTTGGTGGATTTGTAAATATAATGACTCCATTGACCTTTTATGAACATCACTGTAGCACAATTGCTGCACAAAACATGCTATTTGACATTGAACAATATTGTTTTTTGCGCAGTACTTGTGTTATAATGATGTACGTAAAATGTATATATAACAACCTGTGCTGTGTGAGTTATGTTAATTATCCCTGAGTAGCCATTTGGAACTGGAAAATACATCAAATGCAAACTTTAATTTTTTCCCTTGTTTATTGCAAATAGTCCATAGTTTTTTTTCAACATAATCTCCATTTCGTTCAACGGAAGTGTTTCAGCGCTTAACAATGCTGATTTCTGTAGAAAAAAAATTGATTCAATTCTAATTTACGTTGCACTTTTAAGCTCATTTGACTCACACTGGTGTTTCTGTGTTTCGGTTCAAACCTGTGATTAATTTTCTATAATGGCAGTTCTGACAGTTTAATTTAAAATTAATTTAGGTCAAAGAAAATGTAATTTTTTCCCCCAAAAAAATATGCCACAGAGATTTAAAACATTAAAATGTTCTTTTAAATATTTACACTGTAGCTGCTTTTATCCTGCTTATGTTGTATTTTTTAATGTTACAAAACAGAGAAAGATAAAGAATTACATAATATGCATATTATACAGTGCAGTCAAATTTCAAATCTGATTGCTGATGAATTTTCTAGTCATTCTGGCTCTAATACCTTATCGTTTCTGTAGTAACAACTTTCACAGGGACTTGTATGGTGAACCCTCCACATAGTCTAAACCTAATAATACACAGATTAAAACCCAAGAAACCTAAGAAAGGTTTTCAGTCAGGAGATGTTTATGTAACACTTATGGAAGGAGTCTCCAGTGTCAGTACTTTGTAAATCTGTTCTGGCAAAGTCTTTTCAGTTTCAAAACTGTGGATATAGTCTGTTATGGATATAATATACTATAAACCTGTTTCACAAATATTCCACAACATTAATCATACCAATAAATGGATAAACATTATGACTAGCTACACCTCTGGTTTAAATAAACTTATTCCTGTGTGAAAAAGAAAAGACTGCTGAAAACACTGTTGTAAAGTTTCATCGAAAAATTCGCCTTTTACTGTTTATGCAAATCAAACTCATTGTGTAGTGCTGCTGCTAATCTTCATTGTCTGCGGCAATGCAAAATGAAAGGCTCGTCAATATTTGATTAGATATACATGCAAAATTTATTCAATCTGCTGCCTGGTATTCTTATTAAATTGTAAAAAGCACTTGCATGACTGTGTTATATTTATGTAGTTGAAATATTGAGTAATTTACTACTAATTGATGTGCTCATGTGCGTGACTGCTTTGGGCCTCTGAGTAGGGCAGTATTGTACAGCACACATTTCAGATTTGTTTATTTGTCTTCCATTGAAAAATGACTCATTTGTTTTATTCGATTTACAGCTCAACTGGTGCTACAGGATTTTACGTTCAGTTGCCAGAGTCACTACAACTACACACGTCAAAGTCACTCGTACAGGGTGATCTGCTTTCACTACACAGCAACATGAACACGTCAAGACACACATCCTCTCACCTGATGATCCGTGCCAAGTGGATCTTGTCTTTGGCTGGATACGGGCCGTGGGACAGGAATGCGTTTCTCAGCGCGCGGCCTGCACATGGAAAACTCTGAGAGCATGACTGCTAAAGAGAGAGAGAGAGAGAGAGAGAGAGAGAGAGAGAATGAGCGAGAGAGAGGGAGGGAGAGCTTTAGTAAAGTGTGTGTGTGTGTGTGTGTGTGTGTGTGTGAAGTAAAAGAGAGAGGCTGATGTATGATGCAAAGCACACATTCATAAATGGGTCAAGGACAAACGGAGGTTTCAAAAGAGCTGAATTAATATAATATTCTTAAAAACATGCCAAAGACAATGAACTTGTACTTTTATTGTGAGCTTTTTTTTAACACTTAATATTAGCATTATAATGCTCTCTGTTGTTCTGTATGAAAATGCTGTTTCATAAACTTTCTTTATCCATTAATGTATAATAATAATTCCTCTTAAAACACCTTCATAAGACAACAAAAGAAGAAGGAGGTAAGAAAAGAATATCATCACATACATATTAAAAAGAAATCTCTCATCTTTGGCCAATAAAAATAGTAAAATTAATTACAACAGAAATAATTTAGGTCAAAGACAATTTTAGGAAGAGCAAAGAAAATACAAAATGTGATTATTTTTTCCCCCAAAAAATATACCACAGAGATTTAGAACATTAAAAAAAAATTTTTAAACATTTCATGTTGGACAATTTTACACTGTAGATGTTTATATCCTGCTTAAGATGTAAATTTTAATGTAACAAAACAGAGAAAAATAAAGAATTACATAATATGCATGATAATACAAATTATACCACAGTGCAGTCAAATTTCAAATCTGAAAGGAAGGTGATTAATTTTCAATAACAGCAGTTCTGACAGTCGTTGCAGCTGCAGGGCAAATCACAGGTTTACATTAATGTGCTTGTTCCAATACCTTATCGTTTCTATAGTAACAACTTACACAGGGACTTGTATGGCGGACGCTCCACATAATCTAAACCTAATATTACAATAATCTAAACCTAATATTACCTAAGATTAAAACCCAAGAAACCTAATAAAGCTTTTCAGTAAGGAGATGTTTATTTAACACTTATGGAAGGAGTCTCCAGTGTCAGTACTTTGTAAAACAGTTCTGGCAAAGTCTTCAGCATGGACAGTTTCTTGGTAACAAGCAGTATTTGTTTTGTCTTATTAACATCAAAAGAGACAAACGTCAAAATAACGTCAAAATTTTTGAAAAAGTCTGATGAGGGAGTGACTGCATATAACTGCTATAAAGCAAGCTATAACATGAACTCATTTCACAAATGTTCCACAACATTTAACATACCAATAAATGGATAAAAAGTATGACATGCCGTTCTTCATTAAATAGAAATTTGTAATGGTTAGTTAATTGCTGTGGCATAAGAGCAATAAAACACTTCATGACGTACTGTTATAGGAAGACTGGAAAACCCCAAGTGCTTTACTCCTTATATAATATTTTCTTTATACCTTATAGAATATGGTTCATTGGTAAAATATAATATTCTGGGGGGGAAAAAGCGATAGAGATTTATTCTGATTAACTTAATTTGATTTTTAGAAGAAAAGAGAAAAGAAAGATTAGAGGGATCTCATGTAATATTTATGCATATTTATGCAAACAGGACATGTTTCGTCTTTGACCTTTATACATCCATATATAAACCTGTGCAGGAAGTTTCACTCAGTGCTGATCTTTGTGTGTGTGTGTGTGTGTGTGTGTGTGTGTGTGTGTGTGTGTGTGCGTGCGTTTTTCCCAGGAAGTTTGCTTCATATGCAAACCATAATTCATATGACCCAGTGACATCAGCTGCAGCATTTGCACACACTGAGTGTTACATCATCCGTGACCCAGTGTCCATGTTCACACTGATCATGTGATGTGTGTGATGAAGGGATGACTACACACAAATACGCATGACGAGAAAAAAAGCAAAAGTGAAGAGTTCACGGATTTGACCTAATAAACACGTGCTTATTTTGTTAATCAAATTGTTCAACTGTCAGTCATTTCCTCCTGGTTCTCTGAGTCTGTTTCTCTGACTCTCTCTCTGCCTGTGCCTTTCTCTCTGTGTCTCTGTGTCTGTCTGTCTCTCTCTCTCACTGTGTCTCTGTGTCTGTCTGTCTCTCTCTCTCACTGTGTCTCTGTGTCTGTCTGTCTCTCTCTCTCACTGTGTCTCTGTGTCTGTCTGTCTCTCTCTCACTGTGTCTGTCACTGTGGGTCTCTCACGCTCTCTATGTCTCTCTTTCTGTCTCTTTCTCTGTTTCTCTTTGTCTCTCTCTGAGTCTGTTTCTGTCTCTCTGACTCTCTCTCTGCTTGTGCCTTTCTCTATGTGTCTCTGTCTCTGTGTCTGTCTCTCTCTCTCACTGTGTCTCTGTCACTGTGGGTCTCTCACACGCTCTCTGTCTCGCTCTCTGTCTCGCTCTCTGTCTCGCTCTCTGTCTCGCTCTCTGTCTCGCTCTCTGTCTCGCTCTCTGTCTCGCTCTCTGTCTCGCTCTCTGTGCCTTTCTCTATGTGTCTCTGTCTCTCTGTCTGTCTCTCTCTCTCACTGTGTCTCTGTCACTGTGGGTCTCTCACGCTCTTTTTGTCTCTGTCTCTGTCTCTGTCTCTCTCCGAGTCTGTTTCTGTCTCTCTCTGACTCTCTCTCTGCTTGTGCCTTTCTCTATGTGTCTCTGTCTCTGTGTCTCTGTCACTGCGGGTCTCTCACACTCTCTATGTCTCTCTTTCTGTCTCTTTCTCTGTCTCTCTTTGTCTCGCTGTGTGTCTGTTTCTGTCTCTCTATGTCTCTCTCTCTCTCTCTCTCTCTCTCTCTCTCTCTCTCTCTCTCCAGCTCTTACGCACAACACAGTTTCTTATACAACATTCAAGAATAATGTAAAACTGTCAAAGCATGTTATAATCAATGTATGGTATTTTTTATTTTATTATTATTATTATTATTATTATTATTATTATTATTATTGCGTGTTCATATTTTAGTTTGTTACTTACATAATGCAGAATGTGCTACAAAATTACAGAATGGGTTCATAACTAAGTATAGACAGATATTTTGTAAGCTACACATTATACAATAATGTTCACAAATAATTATTCTTTGGTATTTTGTCACTTAAGACAAATTTGTAAATGAGTTTTTTACAGTTTTTGGGATTTTGGACAACAAAGGATCCATAGGAGTAGAGATGGGAATCAATCACTCATGAGATGAAAAAACAAAGATGAAAGGATTGAAGGACATAAATGTTTTTAACAGAGGAGATCCCAATAATCAGCTGACAATCAATCTGCGTGGGTTGGTCGGAAGTAACACACTACATTTACTCCATTACATTTACTTAAGTAACTATTTGAATAAACTATATTTGCAGAGCAGTATTGTTAGTGGTAGTACTCCCGCTTGCTTTTATATAACCTTTATACAATTTTATCACATTAAACCATGTTCTTTCTTCATGCTTCTTCTCTCTTTTCTCTCTCTCTCTTTCTTGTTAATTCATCTTCCTGGTCATATTGTGCACAATGTATCAACATCAATCACTTAAGAGACTAAAATTCTTGTATTTTTTTCCATAACTATCCATCAGAATACAATGGCATTTGAATGTCCTTTAAATGTCTTCTGATTTTTGACAGGTTTAACCTTTATATTGTCATTTTCCACTACACAATCAAATCCCAGTGGATAAACTCAAGGTCTGCTCATAAATTATTTACAGAAAATTCTGTTTGAAAAAATGGAAAATAAATGCATTACGATTTCCATTCCATGTCTTCAACCCTTAAAATCTCAGCTTATTAGTCACTTAATTCGTCTTAAAGCTTATTATTCAGCAAGTACGATGAATTATTCAGTAACTACAGTGAAGCTAATGGGAATGGCGTGTCATTACGAGTGTGAGGAATGTAAGTCAGGACCCGCTGACGGCTCCTGGGAGATTCAGAGATTTAATTTGATGGATTTTCTGCTTGTTTTGTTCACTAGAGATTCATTAGTTTAGTTTGTCAGTCACATTAAGTTCAACAGCAGCTCAGACGGATGAATTCATGGTGGAGACGGGGGGAGGAGACGTATTTCCCCTCCAGACTGTCATGTTTATAACATTTAACATTGTTCGATTTTTATTATTTATTTCTTTGTCATTTGTCACTGATTTATTACATGTTTTACATCTAATTTATTATTTAATTGGCTGCATCACTTTTCAGGGTTCTACAACAAGTTTAAACAGAGGAGTGAATGAAGATATAATGGTATATAAGGAATAAAATATTTAGAGGTGTGCAGTTATAGGAAAACAATCAACGACTGGGTGTTGTGATGTGGCCCAAAATGAGGCAGACTTAGTGTTTTCTCCACAAAGTTTATTATTTTCAAATATCAGCAGCAGCTTCTTACACTAACGCAATCTGCAAACTATTGCATTTTTAAATAATTAAAGAATGGCGTGTTATGATTTTTATCCATTTTTTGTTACATTTAACATTAAACTCATTATACTCTCACTTTCTCTTGAAATAAACAAGACAAAAAAATAGCCTGATGTGTAACAATATACTCCGGGCATGATTCAATTCGATTCACGATTCAATTTGATTTGATTCTCAGAATATTTTGAACAAAATTTGAATGAAGAAAAATTATGACTGAAAAATACTCCTTTTTTTCTATGTAATAAATTACTGTATAGTGAAACAGTGCAAAACAATGCATTTTTGTCTGTATAAAATTAAATAGAGTAAAAATTGCTATGAACATTGGTTTAAAATTGTAAACACAATGTATTACAGGATCACCATATCTTAAAAATGAATAAATTTATAAATTCTCCCAAAAGATTTTATGGAATCAGCAGTGTCTGACCCAGGGAAAATGATCAACTAAAACATAATGAGGTCCGTAGCAGATATAGAGTTCCAAACTCAGCTAAAATGCCCGATTTCTGTGGCCTCTTTCTCGGGCACCCTAGATCTCAGCGGCGTGGGGATGGTGTTGTTTGAAAGCTACTGAGGAGCTCTTTTTAAAGGTTAGAACATGGTTTTGTAACTAAATATATAACGTATAATGTTTGTTGGTTATTGCATTCCAGACTTATCAGTTACATCACAAGTGCAGATAATTCCCTTCTCAGTAATGAGAATCTTGCAGGCTCACCACAAAAGGACGTCATCACGTGACCACGTGTGCTGTCTATACATATTAACTGTGTGGAATGCACAGATTGGGACCTCTGGTGCTCATGCAATGCAATTGCATTACATGCATAATTAATAGAATGCTGATTTCACACCTTTCCACAATGTACATTGTCAGTTTTTTGCATCACAATGCAAAAAGAATGCTATTTCCCTCGTGACTGAGAAACCGCAAAGCCGTCTGTCCTGATCAACATCTGCTGACTAATCAGAATTGAGAGCTACGGTATAATCCAGAGTTTTGTCTTATTGACACTGAATGGTTTTTAGCTTATCATCATTAAAACCACAGTTTGTCCTAAAAAGTTAATCTAAACCTGTGTAATGGGTAACGCACTACTACAGTTGTCTTTTCACTAGATAATTTATTGCTCTTATAAAAGGATCTATTTAGAAAACTGATTTACTTCTATTGGAGTCATAATTTTGTTGCATAACAGTACTTTTACTTGCCTAAATGTTTTTGGCAACTACTCATCATGCAAACACTGATCTACTGTCTATCCGTAACAAGCCGAGCAAGCCGACAATTAAACACACAGTATACAGAAAGATATACCGTGTTAGCTAAGAAACACAGGGAAAGACTGTGACATGATTAATTATCTTACAGGGGAATTCCACCCAATAGCTGGTTTTGGTCCAACATTGCTTAAGAAATACTATAATCTCCTCTTGTTTTCTCTGATCAGCCCCAATTTACAGTTACCTTAAAAACCCTTCAAGATATTTGATGGTAAAATTTTCAAACATTCCACAAGGTCCCATATCTAGGTCAGCCTGAGAGAGGAACTTCATCCTGTCTGTTACTAAACTTCAGTACACTGAGTATACAAACAAACACACACACACACACACACACACACACACACACACACACACACACACACACACACACACACACACACACGCACACAAACACGCACACAAACATGCACACAAACATGCACACAAACATGCACACAAACATGCACACACACCTGACTCATGAAAATCTATATAGATAACAAGACCCAATCATATTTGGCTGAGGACTGTCTAGTCTCATTTGATATTCATATATTAATAGTTTTTTTTTTAAAATCTTATCTAATGAAAAATAAGATACATTTTGGCAGATGAGGTTGTAGCGTATAAAACATTAACTTCATAACCTTTGCTCCAAACTGAGTTTTCAATATCATGACTGTGGTGGAAAGAAATTGTCCACTTTTTTTTTTTTTTTTTTTCCCCCCGATTCACCACTTTCATTTTTAATTAAGCAAAATTTGAACACAATAAACTACACAAGTAGTATGTAAGAGGTATAGCCTACCTTGGACTTGCTGTGGACGCCTGCGCTGGGTCCGGGGACGGTGTCAGGTGACTGCTGCCAAGACACAATCAATAAAAACAAACAGAGTCATAATGCTATTTAAACAGTACAGTTCAGTTTCCACAGTCTGATAATGTGATAATGGCCAAACCAAACAAGTGCTCTAAAACCACCTCCTGTTCTTCTATACATACAGCTGAGAAAAACACAACAGTGCCCAATAATAGGCATGTAGAATTGAGTACACGTTTACAGCGAGACACAGAGTGTGTATGCAGCCCTAAGAATAATCCACATTCATTTGTAGAAGGCAAATAACAGACAATATTGGCAGTTGCTATACAAATATGAATAGGCATAAACACTAAATGTTGTACTTGCATCAAGGAATATACAAATGCTATTCAGACTGAACAGATAATATGTTCTAAACGGGTACAAATACAGATACGAATAGGAGGTGCACTTTTTTTTAGAAAGCTTGCCAGAAAAGTTCATAGGATATATGGCTGAGACTCGAAGTTGTGCTTCGAGATGCAACAAACAAAATCATGTGAGAGGTAGGTTTTTACTGTCATGTGGACGCAAGCAGTCAGATATGAAGCTCGCAGGACAAAGAAAAATCCTATGTATTAATAAAAACATGTTAGTAGCACTGTGTGATGCATTTACAACATCCTTAGTGACTGCCTGGTCAGGGTTGCAATGCTTTAAATTAGGCTACTAGTTTGTTTATATTTTGGGAAATCAAACCAACTAACTGTGTAAGTAGGATTACAAAAGCAGTCCTGCGTACACCCGCAGTTGAGACGGGAGTGACGAGGAACTGTCAGAGCCAGTATTCATAGGGATCCACAGCGGATCATTGGTCCGCGTATGTTTGCTTTGGCACAGTTTTTAACACCGGACGCAACCATCCCCAATTTTTCCAGGCTTGGGACTGGCACTGAGAGCACACCATTGCCCGTAACCCCATTGGCTAGGGTCGGTTCCTTGGCCGGGAATCAAACCTGGGCTGCAGGGGTGAGCGCACTGTCGCGTAAGCACTAGTCTTCCAGTAAAAATCAATCAATTAATTAATTAATCGGATTTCAGAAATATACAGTACTGTGCAAAAGTCTAATTTTTTTTAACATATCTTTTGTTTATTATTCATTTATTTTTAACTTTTATGTTTATGTCTTCTGCGTTACGGTTTCAGCAGGGAAAAAAAAAGCGAATTTTAGGTTTCCAAACATTCATTTCCCCTTGAAAATAAATATCACAAAGAAAGGTTTGAATGCAATTAAAGAAAGTAGCAATTTAATTCTCTTTACCAGAGGACAAAAAAAATGGAATTTGCACCTGTTTTGGGGTGCCGGTGTTCATCAATGGATTTTTTATGGGATGTCACATTCCACAGTAGTGGTTAATGACTCATAATTAGACACTCAGGGCTTTAAGAATTTGCAGTGTTTCATAAGTATTTCTTGTTTTACCTAGCCTACTAGGATTAAATGTTATCATTTTATTGTGGCAGTTTTATTGTATACAGTGTTTTACTGTCAACAAAGCTTTAGTTGTGCTGTCCGTTTTATCTCTGTACCAACGTTATTGTGGAGAGCTGTGAATTGTTTGCCCAGCAGGGGGCTCACACCCCTCCCCCTCTGCCACTGCCCTGCTCAAAAGCAGCTAAACACAGAATCACGATACTCATGACACACACACAGAAACCCAACAGTGTCTGGACTAATCATATAACAGACTTGTGGCGATAAAAAAATTAATTTGTTTATACTGACTGAAAATATCAGATAGGTTGATTTCCATTCTGCTGGTGGAATGGACAGCCAGTGCCCTGTGAGAAGGCTGTCTTGTATAGGAACAAGAACCTGAAACAAGTGCGGCAGCCAAAGGGGCTGTCCAGGGGAACTGTGGGTGATTCTCCACCATGCCTGGAAAAACTTACCAATTTCCACATAAAACTGCACAAGTTTACCTCATAGAACTGATGCAGCTTTAAATGCAATGTGGTCACACCAAAAATCGACTTTACTATAGTCAAAACAGAATTTGCTTTACAGAACTACTTCACAAGATTTTCGAGCAGTACTGTATAGTATATAGCACTTTTCCAAATGTTTTATGTCCCTCGAAGAAAACATGAAATGTTTTTACATGACCAGAATTTTCACCGTTGAACTGACTTTAGGAAACAAACAGCGTTTTAAAATCAGTATCACTCTTCTAGATCTTTCTAATGATCCATTGTTGATCCATTTCATTCATTCATGTCCTCACCGAAAGCTAGTAGATAGTTTGTTCCAATTTCTCGAAACGTCCCGCAGACTACTGCAGACGAATGCTGGATTCAGACTCTGTCCCAGATGCTCAGCCAGGCAAGTGCACTTCATGATTCAGTTTTTTACACCTCCAGCCATGTGCATACAGTTTCAAATTCACTGTGTGTTTATTGAGAGTGAAATGGAGCTGTGGAAGGACCCTCTCACCAAACTAGAAGTAGTAGTTGTAGTAGACGTAGTAGGTGTAGAAGATCGTTAGCGGTAATAAGTGGCAAAACGCAATATTGCCAAATCTTTTGGTTAAAAACAAATTGTAAACCCTGATTACACCAAAATGAGAGTAAACCTATGACAGACATACCATAATAAACACAATTAAACCTGATCAAATTGAAAGACATATGAGTGGAGTTGCAGAAATGCTTGTTAAGAGTATTGTTTATTATTTATACCACAACACTGTTGAATTTTCGATTCTGGTTGGTCAGCTGGTGTTGACAGTAACTCCGGCTGCTTACACAGGCACTTGTACTGATGGTGATGGTTTCTCTGTAGAGACATTTATTTAACATTTTTGGAAGGAGTCTCCAGTGTCAGCACTTTGTAACAGTCAGAAGTAAAGCTGTAACTTTAGGTTTTCTGACATAGGAAAGTCTTCAGGACAGAAGATGGTGCGTTTTCTCATCTGGATTTTTCAAGTCTTATTAACGTCAAGGGAGGGGAAAAAAAAAAGAAAAGCTGGTGAGAAAATGATCAGGGAATGGAACAGCTGCTATAATGGAAGTGATAACAGAACCTTACTTGTTTCACAGATGTTCCACAGCATTAACTGTAACTAAAAATGGATAAAAAGTAAAATTTAAAAAATTGGCAAATAAGAGGAATAACACACTTCTGGTTGTAATGTTATGGGAAAATAATTCACTTTGGGGTGGTAACAGTGATTCCCCTTCATCCCATCCTGTTGTTGATTGTTTTCCTATAACAGCACAGGCCCAAGTGTTTTATTCCTTACTTAATGTATAAGGTGTGAGGCAAACAGCTATACTGTCTTCTGATGAAGGAAGAAAGATTGTCACACATTTAAATGAGAATTTGTCAATCTGATGGCGAACAGTGGGATTAAATTCAGACTACCCCGGTTCAAGGTTCAAATCAGGCGCCCTCTAAAATAAGGTGCTAAAAACAAGCTGTTGAAATACAAACACAGACACAGAAAGAGACAGAGAGAGAAACAGAGAGATCATATCAACACAGCAACATCTCTGCTGGACTAGAGTCATCTCTGAGGACACGAAAGCATGTGTGGGCTTTGTTTTGGCTGCTGTGTAAAAGGTGTGTGTGTGTGTGTGTGTGTGTGTGTGTGTGTCAGCTCAGCTCTTTATTGATTTGCTGTGGGCAGAGGGCACAAAGCTTGGCAGCGAGTGCAGCAGACAGTGTTTGGGTTGATGGGGAATTGAAGCACAACGATATAGAACAGAAAAAGCATCAAACGCAGAGTCTTCACACGAAAGAGCGATCTTACAGGAAAACAGACAGGCTGGCGCAGACACACGGTGCACATAATCAGCTTCCTCTCCGTCAAGGACTCATCCTCCTCTACCTTTCATCATCCCTCCCTCTCTTTTTCTCTCCTCCTGTCCTGCGAATCACGACTAGCATTACCTTACACCTGGTTATTTTGCACATCTGGATTATGTCTGGATTGTGTCCTGACAGCATGTCAACTACATGCATTTAAACACATCATCAAACGTGTCTCCAGTTAATCGGTGCGGTGAGCATGACTCATACAAAAGAACCCCTAATGCTTTTGAGTTAGCTAGGGAATGTGGATGGATAATGTTTAGCTACTGCAACAGCACCTTCTTAAATACCTTATTTAACACTAACCAAGCTAGCTAGCTATTTAGCTATTTATGTTTAGCTACTCCAGTATTAAACTTTCAGTAATATCTAACACCAAACAGCTACATTTAATGCCTTATTTGTGGCACTATTAGTTAGCTAGCTATTTATATTTAGCTACCACACTCCAAAGGCAACCTCTTACTGTAATGCCAGCTAGGATAATTAACAGCAGCTTATTTAATACCTTATTTTATTTAACACTAACCAAGCTAGCTAGTGATTTAACAATTTATATGTCAGTGTAACCAGAAATGTCGCAATACCTAGCTAGCTATATTCAATATCTTATTTTATAGCTCTATTAGTTAGCTAGCTATATATATTTAGCTTGCATACTCCAAAAACAACTCCAACTGTAATGCCAGATAGGATGTTTAACAGCAGGTTATTTAATACTTTATTTCATTTAACACTAACTATTTATGTATAGCTACTCTAGTATTAAACCTTCAGTATAACCAGAAATGTCTGACGCAAACCAGATTACAGCTCAGTTACCTAGCTGTTTATATTTAACTAGCATACTCCAACGACAGCGCGTCACTGTAATGCTAGCAAGTTAGCATTACTCTTTGGAGTAGCTAACACTCTAGCTTACACTTGAATGTTAGCTAAGTAAAATTAGCTAGCTATATTTAATATCTCATTTTAAGGCTCTACTATTTAGATAGCTATTTAGCTAATATTCTCCAATAAGAGTCTTGCATAATAACACCAGTTAGTGTTTTTTTTTATTTAAAAGGTATCTCAATTTACCTATGTTTAGCTTACAGCTTTACAGTTTATGCTTTTTTCAATTAATTTGAATCTGTGATCCCATGTGACCTTCATGAAAGGAACATAGTTAATTATATCCTTGATTTCGTTTAGCACTCCCACATGAACCCATTGTTTTTTTTCTTCCACTGGCATTTAAACACTGATGCTTGCCTACAAACTGAAACCAGACTCCCCACCTACCTGAAGGCACTCATCAATCCCCACCGCGTCCCCACTGAGCCTCTAGCACGGTGCGATTTCACCCATCAGCACTGAAGATACAAGGATGGTGTGCATCAAGACTCTCCTTTGTACCAGCACTCCATTTCATAGCTGTACTAACTTCCCTCTAGGAGAGTTTCAGCTCTATAATATTCTTAGACCGAGAATGTTATGTACTAGCACGAGGGCAAAACATTCGATGGAGAATACAAAGCACTTCTGTAAGTTGCTCTGGGTAAGGATGTCTGCTAAATGCTTTAAATGTAAATGTAAATGTAAATGTAATGTAAATTTCAGCTCGTGGTACAGTATGTATGATATAGTTTCCCCTGTTTTAAAGCAGTTGCCTGGCTACCTGTGAGGTGACCTGCAGTTGCACTGAAAACAACGACAGTTCTTTCCCCATCACCATTCTCACTCCATTTCTTCTGTTGAAACCATGACTATATATGAATATCTTCACATGCAAAGATTTTAGCCAATCCGTATAAACGTATTCTGATTGCAGACTCCAGATGAACTGTTTATATGCATCCTAAACTGTAGACAGTCTCAGTTTATACTGTATGTACGTTATACTGTATGTAATCCAATCTAGTTATGAACATGCAGGTAGCGAGGTTTAGTGTCAACGGTACCATGACAACAAGGAGCATGTGAAACCAGTCAACTCGTTAAGCTGCTTAATCGCACTGCTAAACATGTAACATGAACTATGTTTTCTTACTTGCCCAATTTATTGCGCAAAGAGTGCGGAGCATCTGAAAGTGAAAATAATCAGACAGAAAAGTTTACATGGGTATTATTCTTCTAATAAATGCATTATAAAAAGGATTATTCATCCCTTCTATCTGATAGAAATGTCATTTCGATTGGCCTCAGTCAGTTCAAGATATTCTGATTGCGGTGCATACATTTTAGTCAGATTACAAACAGATTATTAGGCTGCATATATAGGTTGTGTGTGTTTTGTAAATTGCATTTTAAGGGAAAAAAGAGTGGACTTGAGCGACTTGGGTTCAGAAAGGGGCGGAGCTAATTTCTAGGCTGTAAAAATGTCAGAAATGCCTGAAATGCAGAAACTAGCCGAATCCATTGAATGAAAACATTGCAAATGACTGTTTTTCTAAGGCGAATTTGAAATGATATGATTTTTACAGGTCTAGACAGACTTTAAATATTGCAGACCACACCTTTAAATGCATGATAGATACAATTACACTTACACTGTTATGTGGATGATACACATCCGACACTCAAGACAAACAAAGTGACCAATTTGTTCTAGACAGAGTTTTGTTTGTGTAGAAGACTGACATTTTAGCTGTTGCCCATACCCAGCTGTAGTTGTAGCCTGGTTATGAAACAGAGAAAGTGTCGCTGAGAGGAAGGATTGGTAAAAAGCAACTGGGTATGTGAGAATCAAAGGTGTGAAAGAATCAGAAATATGAAAAATGAGAACGGAGTGTGAAAGAAAACCAGAGTCTGGGGTTTGAAATAGCTTCCTTTTTGACACAAACCTAAAGGCACTGCATAGTGCACTTCGGGGGGACTAAGGAGTGTCGGATTCACACAGAGAAAAAAAAACAGTAAGAGCAGGAGAGATACAAGAAAGGACAGGAAACAATGGAAGGTGAGCAAGAAGAGAGAAGAAGAAAAGGGGCACCCTGGTGCTGTTATCTATGTGCAGACATCAAAGCCTCTGCGAGGAGCGTGTTCCTGTGTGCCGCATGCAGAGTGCAGTGGGTGTGTGGGTCATTATCTGTGAGAAATGGATTACTCTCAGATTAGAGTACTCAGTGAAGCTCAGCGCTGGAGCTCCGAATGCTCACACACACACACACACACACACACAAACTCTGCTTGCAGAGACACGACTTGCGAATAAATCTGTCACATCAGATGAGCGTGATGCGAGATCGAGAAAATCAAACGGCAAACAAGTACAGGAAATCCGCCTGAGAAGTGCATCAACAACGTCCACCTGGCTGTGAATGCAACAAACACTCCAATATACACACGGCATACACACACATACACACACCAGGACATGGAGAGACATACATGACGATAGCCAGCATACCAAAAATACCAGGAAAGGTTTCTAATAAAGTGAAAGAATGACCAGCTCAGCTTTTTTTTTTTTTCCTTAAATAATCTTCAATCCGTTAGATCCTCTGGTGTCGAATATGTCGTGCTTTCAGCATCATCTTCCTCTCACGTATTCCTCATGCTAGCGAATGAATGAAAGCTTGAGCACTGAGCGCTGATCTTTCAGCAGAAGGAGCTCCATGTTGCACAGCAGATTGCAAATGTCAGTATCGTAATATAAAACTCTTAATGCCTATAATCAGATCTCAGTTATAGGTAACTTTATTTCAACTTCATTCCTATTTCATTTACAGGAATCACATGTCTATTTTAAAACTCATAAGAAAAAAAAAAACATTGAAGAATCTCCAATACCCACTTTGCTATAAATAAACATCTACGCCGACATTAATGGCCCAAAACCCATCTACTCCCTCGTCTCAATAAAACAGATTAATGGATCAAATGAAACCATTGTCCTTTCTAATGTCTAATTGCACAGAGCCCTCAAATCAAGTCAAATGAGACGGAACCTCAAAATTGCCCCCTAATGGATGAAACTACAATTGTGCAAGGAGGGGTTTTGAATATTAATGGTGGGGGTATGTAGGACTGTGTTTGATACAGCTCATCCATTTAAAGAGACAACCTGAAAAAAACCCTGAAAAATGTGAAGCCAAAACTCTTTATTCATCAACACATCATGTAAAAGTTAAACTTCCATCAGAACACATTTTTTTTTGCCTCTAACCATCTTCTGAATTTTGACAATGCAGGAAAAAAATAACTCATCAGTTATATCATGTTCGACCTTCCCCACACTGCCTACCAGCTATCAGTATAGAATGTTTTTTTTTAAATAATTGCAACTCCATAAGTTAATACATTCGAAATATTACATCTATAAGTATTGTATATGTATTATATGGAAAGCGCTATATACAATGTTGCCATAAATAATGCATGCATTACATGGAATTCTTTGTGTACTTTATATAAGGAGTAAAACACTTGGGGGCATGCTGTTAACAGAAAATAATCAGCAGTGGGGTGGTGTGATGTGGATGTGGCACAAGCGTTTTATTCATTTTTTTTAACCACAGCAATTTGTCAATAATTACAATTTTAATTAAAGAATGACATCATACTTCATACCAACCTCTCTTATTTTTCTCCGTTTTAATAAAACAAGAAACAGCAGCTTGTCATGTTACAAAAAAGCCAGAAGCCGCAAAGCCTTCCATCGAGACTTCCCCATGGTGGAAAATGTATGAACAGCTTTATCTATGACTGTTACAAAGTGCTGACACTGGAAACTCCTTCCCAAACCTTCACCATACCGACAGTTATTATTATTATTATTATTATTATTATTATCTTTCTTTGTACAATAAAACGTTTCGCAAATCTGTTTATTATTAGGTTTAGATTATTGTGGTGCATCTAAAATGTAACAATTTTGTCACATTTTTGAATTTATCTTCTCTGGAAAATAAATAAATATCATGATACATGTCACATACCGTGAAAACATGTGATGTAATGTGATTACTTTATCTATCTAAATACAAACGCAAACATGAATACGAATAAGAATGCCTTCATCATTGTACAAGTACAACAAGATTCAGTGGGCTGTTCTTTACTTTCCCCAGAACAAAGTAAAGAATTTTGAAAATATATATGAAATTGTATCATATATATATATATATATATATATATATATACATACACACACACACACACATATATACATATATATATATATATATATATATATATATATATATATATATATATATATATATATATATATATATATATATATATATACACACATGATAATTATAACAGTACTGCACTGAGAGCTTTCTGAGTCATACACACAGAATATTGATGCAAATCCAGCATTAGTTAAAGCCACAGCTGTGTGACTGAAAGCTCCCTTCTCGCTCTCAGATAATCTCAAACATGACCCAATGTTTGAGATGAGTATCTTGGAGATTGTGTATGCTACAAAGTCTCCACAGAAGTTACCCCAACCTATAACGTTGTTTCTGCACTAATGCTTGGGGGGGATCAATCGAGAACTTTAAAATAAGATAAAGTGAAATCAATTTGCAACCAACTTGTCCAACGACAAAAAAGAGGGAAGTCTCTGAGTACTGCCCACGTTATGCAATGTTCAGTCATTCATTCATTCAGGCTAATCAATACTGTCATTTCTTGCTCAGCCATGTGGAAAATAAAAATTGGAAATGATCCATACAATGGCAGCACAAGTTCCAACAGATTCCAAAAACTCCACACCCTCAACACTCTGCAAAACAATCATCCCCAGACCGCGTATTCTCACATGTAATTAAACTAGAACACATCAAGCGGTTGATCTGACACCGTGTGAGAGAAGAGGAGAGGACAGAAGAGCAAAAGCCGTGATGCTCCTAGGTTGCATCGCTTTGGGGGAACATTCTGTTCGGCCACAGATAATGAGCAGGAAAAGCACAAACAATCGAAATGCACAGCACTAGCTGGAATTGAATCAGCATACCCTGACTAACTGCAGCTGATATTTTTACGTAAAGACTCGAGTGTGAGACGAGTGAGATGGTGCAGCTTTTGTTTTGAAGCCACTTGCTCATCACGGCCCGGTGCACCTGTCCACGAGGGCGCGTCTTGCTGCCTCATGAGGACGCCTATTACACGGGTTATGGTGCACGAAAACCCCTTATTCCCCACAAACATGCCTTACAAAGAAAAGTACTGAATTGTGTCCTTTCAGGATATGAACTTTCTGACTGCGATGGACAATTTTGTACCTTTTTTGCACTTTTTTTTCCAGGTTTAACTTGACATCTTTCAGTGGTTACTTCCAGTTAAAGATGCCAGTTTTGTTTTGTTTTTTAATAAAGTCCATAGTATTGTTCTTTTTGCCATTTTTAGGTTTAAAACAACAACATACTCCACAAAACATCAACACTGTGCATTTCTACTTACACTACATCCCTGATTTACCCAGTTGAAACTTGCTGGGTTGACATTAACAACAACTGATACAACCAAAGCAGGCTGGAGTGTAAACCACACAAATGCAAATGAAAAATATCAATAACGGACATCTTACATGATACGTCAAGCTAAATCCAAAGGGAATTGAAAAGCGGGAAAACGCCAGGTTCACAGTGGGGATAATGTTTGTCATTTTTCCTACTTGCACTCATTTGCATCTCCACTTAAATTGAGCTGTGGCTGTGACTCATCCAAACACCCACTGAAACTCATCTGAAGCAGGCTCAGAGCACAAAATAAAACATTTAGTAATTGGTTAGAGGACTCAGTCACAGTGTACTAAGTACAAAGCCATTTAAAAGACACAAAAAAAAAGAAATCTTTGAGAAAGGGATTATGATTTCTAGATTGTGAGAGTGTACGTTTGTGTCTGTTTGTGGTCATTGGGTTTTACGCTGCAAATATTGTGATAATGATTAACAACTGATAAATTGTGCAGGTCTTGAGGGAAATACTGTAGCAACCCTGTCATTAGATCAGAGTGGGAAAACCCTAAATGTAGCAATAAATCAATAAGGAACATGATTTCTTCAGGAAAACATTTTAATCCTGAGAGGAATGTTTTAGAATACATTTAAAGCAATTTTAACTTTTGTCAAGTGGAGTATGAGTCACTACATCATCATCATCTTGTTGTTCCTTTGTCTCTACGTGTCAAATTTGATCTTAATAGATCTTAGAGATCTTAAGATCATTTGATAAATAACAAGAACAGCCTAAAAACTGTTGAAATGTTTGAAATTATTTTAAATGCTGCATACAAAAAAAATGATGGATGTACTTATGCATGTTTTAAAAGAATGTTTTATAAATTATATTTCTTACATCATTGTTCCTTTTAACCTGCTCCTTGTAACTGGTGATTGCAAATCTATGTCTGTTACATGTTAAAGAAAGAAAGAAAGAAAGAAAGAAAGAAAGAAAGAAAGAAAGAAAGAAAGAAAGAAAGAA
>CM040997.1:5325398-5342023 GCA_022985145.1 Pangasius djambal
AGAGTATGGCAGTATGAGAGTATGGCAGTATGAGAGTATGGTAGTATGAGAGTATGGTAGCATGAGAGTGTGGCAGCATGAGAGTATAGCAGCATGAGAGTGTGGTTGTATGAGAGTATGGCAGTATGCGGTTTTTCCGTAGCCATAGCTTCCTGAGCATCCATTGCTTCCTGCCTGTTATTCTCAGCTAAATGACAGTAAAATTAAAATATTGTTTGGAAGGTAAAGTTCCTGCGTAATGTCCCTGCAAAAACATGACCTTAAAGACAGTCGCTGTGTGTTTAAGTGTTTCTCTCATTTACATGAGGGAAAATAACGAGGTGGAGATGTCTGTTTACCGGAGGCATTCGCTCACACACACACACACCACCGTGTCTACAAATGTCTTCTTCATAAAAACAGATAAGTCAGGTATTAAAACAATGGAGTCGGTATTTAGCTACATCCAGCGTCGTGATGAGGAAGTTAGGGAGAAACGACAGCTAAAAGCCGTCAGGTGTGTGTGTGTGTGTGTGTGTGTGTGTGTGTGTGTGTGTGTGTGTGTAGGATTCTTGTTGCCTTAGCTACGGCGGTTGCAAAACAGCGGATTGTGCGTTAACGCATTCTCCCATACTCACATTCCCACAAAATCAATCAGAACTATGAATGAATGAATAATTCATTAAAAGGCGCATAACTGCGTGCGCACGCGCGCGTAAAAAGCTGTTAATAACGCAGTTGTGCCAGTGTGTCCTTTTAAATGAACGCGGGGGCGACTGATCCTCGGAAAAGGGTGAACGGCTTTAAAACGCATTGAATGGTTTTGCTTGACAGGGGAAAAAAAAAATAGTACTAGCTAGTAATAATAATTAAGATGCAGTACTCACGCTCTTCTTCCTCAGATGCAAGCCGTGCTTCAGTAAACCGGGCAGGTCTCTGATCTTCTGCTTCAGCTGTACCTGCTCCCGCGCGTTGCGGCTCCATCGCCAGGTGGCCAGCAGTCCGTCATCCGCGGCGCTCTCCGAGTCCTCCATGTCTCCTGACCGGAGAGAAGCTTCACCCGCCGACCACCATTCCCCGCGAGCGAGCGACTTCCCGCAGCACGCTGACGCCGAGGCGGAGGAGGAGGCGGAGGCTGCCTGCTCCACCCTGATCAGAGCGACAGTGCGGGAGCGCGGCGTAGTGTGGAGCGTGTGCGTGTGTGTAGTGGTGGGCGGAGGGAGGTGGAGGAGGAGTTGGTGGTGGTGGTGGTGGTGGTGGTTTTGGTGGTGTTACAGGTGCAGCAGGAAGCAGCCATGCATCACTTCCACCTTGTCCTCCAGCCTCAGGGGTTTTTACTTCTGGCAGCGTCTCTACCTCTTGCAGCAGTTCATTGGTCCACATCAATGTTTTACGCACTGAATATGCAGGTTAATGTTTTGCATCTGGACTAACATCGAAGCTGTCACTCAGGGGCGTGGCCACGTGGGTGGCACTAGTCTTATAGTCCTATTGCTGTTTACCCGTACTGGCACTGCTGACACAGCAGCCTAGATCATAACAAACTCGTTGTTCAGGATAAACAGTTACTAAAGATGAATTCAATCATCTTCAGTAAGCATTTCAGGGTTGTGGTGGATTTAGAGCCTATCCCTGGAATACTGGGTGCAAATTGGGAATACCGGTCCCTCTTATGGGTCACAATGCACACTCACCCACACACCTAGAAACAATTTAGTGGAGCACTGGCTGTACTGGCATGCTGTTGGGAGGTGAAGGACACTGGAGAACATGCAAAGCTCTAGACGGTAACCTTGGCTCAGGAAACAGGGACCCTGGAGCTGAGAGGTGACAAGGCTCAAAAAAAAACAACAACATTACCACACTGCTGCCAAAAGCCAATACAGCAATACCCTTTAATAACCAATCATTTATTAGACAATCTGCCAAGGCAACCTAGTCCTATAATTTGGTGGTGCCACCCCTTAGTATATTCTTGCTCCCCTTTGACACCCCATTTCTAAAAATAAGTACATAAGTAAATAAATAATATGGGAATGCCATTGTGCTCACTCTATGGTGTAGTGTTTTTTAATTGGGGGGGGAGGGGGGGTTTACCATTTTGTTGACATCCTAATCAAAGTAGAGCATAATACATTTCAATAGTTCACATTGCAATAGTGAACACATGATAGGATGCCCAAAAAAAAAAAAAAAAAACACCCTCCCAATCTCCAGTTTATGGTGCTCTCCCTAACAACGGGGTGGCATGTGCTAGGGTTGTCAATCTCCAAGAATGGTTGGACACCACTGCTTTGATGTTCTCCATCTGGTCTATAGGATCTGACAGCCAGTCCACATACTGCTAATTTTCTTGTTGCCAAGAAATCAGCATTATGTAGTCTGGATTACCTGGCCAGTGTGAATTTCTAGAGGAAACACGATAAAATGTGGACTAACTATGAGTTCTTGTGGACTGAACTGAGAATCTCTGCATCAGACAACCCATATAGATCCACTTTTCCTCTGGGTTCTTAGGGCTTTGGTAATCAGTCTGTTGTGTAAGGACAACACTAGAGCATAGAATGATTGTTCTCCTGTCATTAGACGTTTGTTCAGATCAATGTGTGTCTCATTTAACCTTTACATTGACCTCTTATTGAGTGTCTTACATTACACAACACTATAGATCTACGTTAAAGCTTAAACAAAAGCTCAAGCATTTTTGGTACTTCAGTATTGCTACATCGGAATACTAGCATTACAATAGCCAACCATTTAAAAATAATTCACCTAATGAGGGAAAAATGTATTATGTGGACTCTGAACAGCTTCAGTCTGATAAGCAAATAGGTTGTCACCACTTTATTGGCTGCTGCTTGGCTTAAAAGATTTTTTTTATTTCACAAAACCTGATAAATAATATTTAATTAGCTGTATATAATTGGCTATTAACACAAACTATATCATTTATATCCAGACGTTACGGCTAAGTGGCTGGCTAAACTCACATTAATCATAAACGGAAGTATCAGTGTTTCAACATATGATGAAAAACACCTTTCAATTATTATTATTATTATTATTATTATTATTATACTGTGTACATGATTCTATATGTTTCAAAGCTTAAGATATTAAAGTATTGAATTTGACCTGCTGCACTGCAACAGTGCTTCAAGCTGGAAATGCTTCAAGTTCCATGCCACAGATTATGCAGATATTTACCCATTACCCATTATAGTGTTACCCATTAACATTATTACCATGGTGTTAGGCTTTAAGGTAAAAAAAGATCTTATGACAATTTGATGTTAGTGTGTTTAATCTCACCTTTTTTGGTTGTTTTTGGTGTTAGTGAACTAAATGTTTTGTTTTGGGGTCTGGTTGTGTGTTGATGTATTACCTGGTTTAGGGTCTGACATGGTGTGATTTGCTCTATAGATGTTTTGCAGCCTGTCTTATTGTTGATGCGTAGATGTTTTGGTGTCTGGTTTAGATTTGGTGTGCTAGTTGTTTTGTGGTCTGTCTATAGAATTGTTGTGTTAGATATATTGGAGTGCGACTTAGATGCCTTCGGGTCCAGCTTGGATCTGCAGATTTGATGTGTTATGGGGTCTTTCTTGGATTTGGTGTGCTAGATGTTTTGGGCTCTGGTTTAGATTTGATGTGGCAGATGTTTTGGGGTCTGTCTTGGATTCGTAAATTTAGTGTGGCAGATGTTTTTGGGGTCTGTCTTGCGTATGGCGTGGTAGATGTTTGGGGCCTGTCTCAGATTTGGTGTGATAGATGTTTTGGGGTCTGGATTAGACTTGTTGTTTTGGCATGGTAGATGCTTTGGGGTCTTGCTTAGATTTGGTGTGGGAGATGCTTTCAGGTCTGGCATGCATTTGTAGATTTTATGTGGGAGTTGCTTTTGGGTCTGGCTTAGATTTAGTGTGGAAAATGTTTGAAGGTCTGTCTTGTGTTTGGTGTAGTTAGGTGGTTTGGGGTCTAGTTTAGATTTGTAGATTTGGCATGGTAGATATTTTGGGGTCTGTCTTGGGTTTGGTGAGGTAGATGCTTTGGGGTCTGGCTTAGATTTGTAGATTTGGTGTGATAGAGGCCTTCAGATCTGGCAAGGATTTGTAGATTTTGTGTGGGGGATGCTTTTGGGTCTGGCTTAGATCTAGCGTGGTAGATGTTTCGGGGTCTAGCTTAGATTTGTTGTGGTAGATGTTTTGGGTTTTGGCTTGGATTTGTAGATTTGGTGGTATGGGGTCTGCTTTGGGTTTGGTGGTGTAGATGGAACCGGCTTAGTGTTTGCATGTTAGTTGGTTAGATTTTTATCCCCTTCATTTGTTTGAGATCTTACTTAACCCTGAGGCTCTTTTTTTATCAACCAACATTACGTTCTGATACAGCCTGACAGACAGCCCTGCTTAAATATGCATGGCTGGTTGGAAATGCTTTGTAGTCCTACAAAATTCTTTGTAGCCCCAAGCCTTAAAACAGACTTCCCTGCTGGGCCCAAGCTGGTCTTTACATTATAAACTCAGTTAAGACTCTAAACCTGTAATGTTCTAAAATGGGATTTAATCTCCTCTGAGGAGGACAGTGTGTTATAACAAACATTTGTAATATGGTAAAGTCCAAGCAGTTTGTTCACATAGATACACACTTCCACTATGCATGAACTCAGCAAAAACTGATATCTTCAGATCTTAGGCAGCAGAATGGCTGGCAACCAGGTGACATTTGTGTACATTGTCAAAGTGAAAAATGGTCTCTGTGCATACAGCTGCTTTGTAGATAATACTCTAGGGGTTTGCAGTGAACATGAGGTATCCAACGGTGGGGATATGAAGGGGAGACGAAGGTTTAGTATGGGGGGATGGGCAAGGGAAAAAAGGATGGTTGGGAGTGTCCTGTCTATATTCAGGTGCAATACAATGGTGTTAGGTGACAAGAGGGTCATGAAAGACCCAACAGTGGCATTGTGTGGGCTTTATGAGGGTTCAGTGATATTAGAGCTGCAATCTCCTTGTTATGGAAATTCAATAACAACTGATTTAACACTACATTACTATAGCACACTGCTACTCTTTCTCTCCCTTTATATTGCCCATTCCCTCTCTAAGTCATTTTAAATGACATTTTGGAAACGTTGTACCCATATTTTAATCTCCCTCTAGTGCCTTTATAATGTTCATTTGTAATTTCAAACAGTTTAAAATATTAACAGAGAAACGCAAAAGTCTCTGCTTAGAAGAACATAGCTTTAAGCTAAAGAAAGAAAAACGTTCATAATCGTACTCAGTGTTCCATGTCAACCCATTTCCCTCAGCATACACATACCCTCGCACACACGCACACACACAAAGAGAGCTGTTAATAGAATGAGCAGTATTTTAATATCTTGGAGCATTTACCATACTGTACATTAAACAATAATGGGACTCTTACAGGCCAGACCCTAAATGACTGTTAAACCTCAGTAATGTGTGTAATGGATGCTGGCCCCAGGGTAGAGGATCCAACACCATGCTGTGCAGAAACTGGAGCCATCGGTTTACAGCAGCAGGGGTACGAGTGCCCCCTGAGAGTGCTAGATGTCTCTTTGTTTCTGCAGTGCACAGTAACAGCTCTTTTTCATTATACAGGGACTGTTTTTGCTTCCTCTGCCTTAGGACATGCAGGTCAGTATGGAAGCATTGTGGAAGAACTGCTCCCTCATTTACAATTAAAGAAAATAAAGCTATAAGCATCATCTTCAAGAAGGAAATTTTACATTCTTTAATGATGGAAATCCTCTGCATAACATTTAATTTTCAGAAAATGAATGGCTGTAAATCTATAATGTGCACTTTTTTTTAAAGCAGATATAAAATAAACTAAAATAACATTTTGAAAGGAAATAGGGTGCCTATTCTGCCTATTCTGTGCAGTAATATATATATATATATATATATATATATATATATATATATATATATATATATTACTATGTGACAAAGCATATGTTAGAGTACACCTGAAAAAGCTGAAGATTATAATGGTTTCAAAATCTGAAGCCATACAGTACCAGAGAATAGAAACCCATTGAGACCTGATCACATTCTCATGTTAGATGTTAGATGAGGGTGAGAAAAGCTGAGCTTGACCGCCTCACACCGAGGAGCTGAGTAATCCTGGACGACACATTGTTCTAGTTCCCTGATTAACACACAGCACACAGGACACAGCTTGCACTGAGGGGACAAAAGATTTACACTATGTAACTGTATAGTTTTACCGGAAGAGAATTTCATAGTTACATAATTTCTAATATCAAAGAAATACATCCTGTATAAACCTTCAATGTTCCAGCAGTGCACACTCCTTGGAAGTACATATTTTACTTTAAGAAGTTTATAAATAAGACAGAATTAAGGGTATTTTTGTTTTCTGGACAGAACATCATTTTATATAAATGTATAATTTAGGTTACTGTGATCTGTCGTTTCTAACACTCTCATAAGTTGGCTACAACAGTGGTATTTTTCCCGGGATACTTGCACATAATATGTCTTGGCACACTGGGTGATGTTGCAGGAAAATGCATCACACCCCAACATCTTTGTTATATCTGCATATTTTATCTGAAATATGTTCATATTTGAAATATGGTTCTATTCTGAGAAGCCATATTGTGGAATGTGACGGCGAATATCCATCAAAAGATGAACTTCTTAAGTTTCACTGTTTTACTACAGTTGCTATTGTAATCTGAATGATTCCTTGAGCACTCAAGTTAAGGTCTGGTTAACTGTTCTTAACTAGTCTTGTTTATACAAATGAAACTAACCAACAAACTAACTAACAAAACCAGTCCGGAAAATCAACAAAATAGTTAGAGAGTAAAAGGAGTGTACGTCTAGAACTGAGAGGAAAAAACTTCCATCGTCTTCTGTTGATGAAAGTCTTTCATCTCTATAAACCATGGTGATAAAACTCCCATCCCCAGCTTCACACACACACACACACACACACATACACAGCCATTTTCACATGCACACCCTCACTTTCTCACAGAGAGAGCTCTTCAAACTATATCTTGATTAAATATTGAAGAAAGTAGTGGCAAGTAGAGCAGCAAATACAATTTCAGGTCAACGGTGGCCAATAGAGAATGAAACGGAGGAGTGGAGGGAAGAGAGGGGGAGAGGAGAAGAGAACAGAGACAAGACATAAACATGATATTTGATGTGAGGAGAAAAGATACAAAGACAGAACAAGGGAGAGGTAGATGTGATATGATTAGGTGCGATGAGATGAGATGTGGCAAAATGAAATAATTAAATGAGATGTGACGACACGAGATGAAACGAGATGAGATGTGATTTGATGAGAAGATAGAGAAGACGTGAGGTGTGAGAAAGTGGGAGATGAGATGAGATGAGATGAGAAGACAGACAGAGAGGAGAGCAAAATGTGGGATGAGGTGATGAGATAAAACGAGATGATATGTATTGAGATTGAAATGAGATGAGATGAGACACAAGGAGATGTGATGAGATGAGATGAGATAAGATGAAATGAGACGTAATGAGATTAGATGTGATAAGGTTTGATGAGATGTGATGTAATGAGATGAGAAGACATGATAAGATTTGTTGAGGTGATAAAATGAGATTAGATTATACAGAAGACGTGAGGAGTGGAAAGTGGGATATGAGAAACAAGGATATATGATACGATTTGATGAGATTAGACAGAAATAGATTAATAAATAGATTAGACAGAAGGAGATGTGATGAGACAGAAGGAGATGTGAAGAGGCAGAAGGAGGTGTGAGGTGATGAGAAGAGTTGGAATGGTAGAGAAGACATATGTGAGGAGAGGAGAGTGGAAGATGAGATGAGATGAGATGTGATAAGACACCAGAAGATGAGATGAGATGAGATGAGATGAGACACAAAGAAATGTGATAAGAATGTAGAGAAGACGTATGTGAAGTGAGGAAAGTGCGAGATGAGATGACACATGAAGAGATGTGATGAGATGACATGAGATGACATGAGATGAATTGAGATGAGATGAAACAAGGCACAAAGAGACACGATGAGCTGCGAGGAGATGAGATTAAATGAGACGAGACATAACAAAACGAGATGATGATGATGAGGAGAGGTGATGATGAGGAGGAGAGGTGTTAGGAAGTGAGAAAAGAAGGAGATAAGGTAGGAGATAAGAAGTAAAGATGTGAGAGATGTGAGAGAAGCAAAGGTTAGAGGAGATTAACAGAAAGGATGATGTGAATACAAGAACGGTGCAAGGTTTCTAAACAAAACCAGCGCTCACCTCATTATTACATAAGGAACATACTGGAATTGAAGCATGCAGCATATTTTCAGATACCAATAAGACCATGTTGAGTGATTAAAGAGTGAATTACACAGGTTGTTTAAAAAGATAATGCACAGTTGAAAAGGTTGCACATTATCGCTACACCACACCCTGCTTTCACTGGGTGAAGTTACTCATGGCCAGAGTTTAGCGCTTTAGCTCCATCTAGTGAGAATTTGGAAGCTTTGCAGTAAATAAAGTAAATAAACTGTATATTACTTTAATGAAGATCAATTGAGTAGATACAAACTATTTAAGTATTCTAAACAATCAAAATATTAAAATGTACATCAATTTATGTCAGGGGGCATGGTGGCTTAGTGGCTTAGTGGTCAGCAGGCTTGCCTCGCACCTCCGGGGTTGGGGATTCGATTCCTGCCTCTGCCATGTGTGCGCAGAGCTTGCATGCTCTCCCCGTGCTTTGGAGGTTTCCCCTGGGTACTCCGGTTTCCTCCCCCAGTCCAAAGACATGCATTGTAGGTTTATTGGCATTTCCAAATTGCCCTGTAGAGTGTGTGAATGTGCCCTATGATGGGCTGGCACCCCATCCAGGGTGTCCCCTGCCTCGTACCCCCGAGTCCCCTGGGATAGGCTCCAGGCCCACCTGTGACCCTGAGTAGGATAAGCAGTGCAGAAAATGGATAGATCAATTTATGTGTCATCAGTGCAGATGATTGCTTTCCACATTCAAATGGTTTGTCAGTGAAGGGAATTGTGGCTCTTTTCAGTGAATCAGGTCAATTGGATCAGCTCACCAATACGAGCCAAATCTTTCAGTTCCCCAAAACGACTCCCCATAAGAATGCAGTATTTATTCTATAAATATTTGGAGGCCCAAGTAGGCTGTTGCCTATGATCCCGAAGGTTTAGAAACAGCCTTGACAGTCCACTATAGGACACAGTGTAAGACTTTTGATTTGTAATAAACAAATCCAAGTAAACACACACACACACACACACACACACACACACACACACACACACACACACACATACACATGTTCACATACTTAATATGTTGGACTAGGGGTTTGGCGATATGACCAAAATGTCATATCACAATTCTCTACAGTATTTCTTCAATACATAATATGTATCATGATACATACCTTTGCTCACAGCCTGCCAGCAATACAGTGTTGCATTTTTTTTAAATCATGTTCAATTATTTGTCATTTAAATAATGCATTTATTTTATTTTGTATATTAAATTTATTTTAAAGTCAGAATTGTATTATTTTTTTTAAATTAACAATAAAAACGAAGAAAAAAATGTAAAATATATATATATATAAAAAAAATGTTCACATTTTACAATTTTACAAGTACAAAATTTTAAACCAAATCAGCTGCTTCTGGTCAGTTTGTAATTAAATGTGTTTAACAAAAAGTCACAAGAAAGCACATTGTGACCATTTATATAATATCGATATTATATTGTCATATCACCCAGCCATATGGTAGACTATGTTGTGTTTTCTGTTATAATTTCAATAGGTTAAATTGGTAGATTGTTAGAATAACACTAGACATTGTAGACACAAGCTTCAATTCAATCCTGATGGACCTGTGAACCAGATCGTGTGACTCAATAAAGAGAATCAGTTCAAAAGAAAGAGTCAGACATCACTAATCTAAAATACTGCTGGGACGCTGGGATTTTCAAACCCGCTTTGGTACAAAATTACGACCGCCATTTAGAACACATGCAGGAGCAACTAACTAACTAGCTACATATCACTGATTAAATATTTTGTGCTAAAACTGCATTTTTGAATCGCACAACTGATGTGATTAAGCACAGTACCTCATATTTCTGATAAGTCTATTTTTTAAAAAAAATCACACTCACCAAATGTATATGGAATAAGTTTCTAAAAAAAACAGGGTGTGAGAGGTCACAGATGTGTTGCACAAGATAACACAAAACACATTTGTTGTAAGTGAAACTAAAACATCTATATATAAGCAAAATCTAATCTAATATTTCCTTATAAACACTTTGCACTTGTTGGCCTGATGATTTTAACAGAAAACATCAATGTCATTTGACGCCAAGCTTCATCCCAGTCCAGAGAAAACAGTCAATAGTTTATCTTTATTTTTTTTTAACTTATAATATTCTTTTTTTTTTTATTAATAATTCTTTTGGATTTCCTAAACATGGCCAATGTTGTCTAGTTTAATCCTTTAAACCCTCAGTCCTCCCCTGGGGCCAGTTGATCATCACTGATTCAAAATATTTCAGTGTTTCCTGTGTTCTGAGCTCACGGCAGGTTGGATGCTGGCTTTGGTAACGGTGCATGAGTCACCCAGTGAGTGTACATGTAGCAAAGAGGGCTCGGGCACAGAATAAGGATCCATGTCCAAAAGAGTTTAATAAACAGAATCATAATCAAAGCAGTCCAGAAGGGATTCCCAAAATATCACAAGGAGCAGACAGATCCAAAGTCACAATCCAAAGAGTGAACACAGGGGCAGAGCAGAGTAAAAAAAGAAACAGAAGGTCAGATCACACAGCTCAGTACTTACAAGAATGGGGCAAACTGTAAAGCCTCACACCTACCAAAAGTCCATGTGCTTTTTATAGCAGTTATACAGGAAATGAGAGTCACAAAGTCATGAAGAAGAGTTTCAAAACTCAAGTGAGAGTGCCATCAGGCAAGTCTGGAAGGAATTGTCTGTCTGGATGTTAAAGTACGGCATATATATATAGCATGAGTCACAGAAATGCATCCAAACCCCAATCGTTTTGTTGAGGTTATTTTTATCCTTAGTGAATGAGAATGCAAAGCAAGGGACAAACCCTTCAAATTCTTATCATGTAGCAAGCAAGCAAGGGGGAAGCCACAAGACTCATGCAAATTAAACACATCTAAGCCTCCAAAAGTCCAAGGAAGCTCTAAGGGTGTAATATGTAAGTAAGTAAATAAGTAAGCAAGTAAGTAAGAAAGAAAGAAAGAGGGGGCAAAAGTTGTGAAAGAGAAAGAAATGATGTCAAGTTCCTCACTTCTTCACTTAATTCCTTAGTACTGAGGCACACTTTCCAGTTATTCTTTCTTTTTTCTTTTTTTTAAATTTCAACAGCACTTCTCTAAACACAACACTGGCAAAGCTATAATGACTGCTGGGTGACTTGGGTATAGATTGCATAGGAAAGAAGAAATGAAATCAGCGCATGACGTCATTTCAGCATAATGCTTGTGGGCTAAAGTATGGATTTCTAAGTGTGTGTGTAAGCATGTGTAAGCATGTATGTCCTGTCTAGCTAAGAAAGTTATTGCATTATTTCCCCAGCTGGCACTGGCAGGAGCCTCCTCATACCTCCACATCTGTGCTGCTCATTACTGCTGTCTCTAGAGCTGGCTTTACTGCTTCCTGTACAAGGAATGCTGCAGAGTAATGTAGCTGTAGGCTAAAGTTTGGGCATCATCAAACGACATTTACTTTGTTGATTTTTGAAGTCAAAAGAACTAAACACAAACTCTTCAGCAAAGTATTTAAAAAAAAAAAACATTTTTCTGCAAATGTTAATGCAGTTACTTTATATTTGATTAATATATATTTGGTTAAGCATGGGGGTGGATGTATTATGCTTTGAGGTTGTGTGGCAGCCGGGGGCGCAGGAAACACAGGTAGATGGAAGAATGGATTCCAGTAAATATCAACGAATTCTGGAACCAAATGTGACACAGTCAGTCAAGAAACTAAAGCTGAACAGAGATTGGCTTCTACAACAGGACTGATCCAAAACACACATCAAAATCCACCATGAACTACCTCATGAAATTCAAGAATTCATCAAATGTTAAATGCTCTTCAGTTTGTCACAGTAGGTTATGAAAGGTGTGGACATATTGTAAAGTTGGGTCATAGTTTCCTGTCTCCTAAGAAATGGAGATTTGTTTTATTATATTTGAACCAGATTTGATAGAACATGTATTATATATATTATATATTATTATATTAATATTCTAATTATTAATACAATATTCATTAGAATATTGTGGGTTTGTTTTGTTGAAATATTTGAGGTAAAGTCTAAGTTTGAGTTTGTTTTTAATTATTTAGATACCGCAGCGCTGTTAAATTCTCGATTCTGATTGGTCAGAAGGTGATGATTCATTTTCTATAACAGAAGCTCTAACAGTAGTATCGGCTTCAAGGCAAATCACAGCTTTATATTATGCACTCATTCCAATATGTTATCATTTCTATAGTTACAACGTATAGAGGGACTTGTATACAGGACGCTCCACATAGTCCTGATAATAAAGCCTGATAATAAATGGATGAAAGCATGTTGTTATGGCGAAGAAATGACTGTTCATAAATGTTCTATGATAAATGAAAACAGGGACTAAGTTCTTTCTTGTACATTCTGCACCATTAAATGTAACCGTATAAACAGAGAAACATGTCATTCTTTAATAAATAAAAAAAATTGTAATTGTTGGTGGTATAAGAGGAATAAAAGACTTCAGTATGTGCTGTTATTGGAAAATAATCAACGTCGAGGTAGTAACTCCACTTAGCGTCCGGCTGCATCATACCACCACATCGTTGACTGTTTTATTCCATACTTGATTCATTTTAATTAAGCTTTTTCCTCTTGTCTGTACAAACAGAACACAGATATTCCCACCCATTACTGGTCTCAATAGTAATGCTAGCAAAATAGCCATTCTCTCTTAATGGTATGAGAGATTTCATTGGACCTTTGAGTGTATTAAAGTGCCATCTGGTTATTGGTTTATGTGAATTTCAGGCATCAGGCTGCAATTCGCCACTAATGCAAGTAATTTCATCAGCTCTACTAAATAAGAAAAATCTTAAAGAAAATCCATGGTATTTAAATGTGTGATTTTGTCAAAACAGGGGGAAAAAAAAGCCAGTCTAACCAAAACACCCGATCAACCACCAAAACGGAAGCTCTGTTAACATCTATATTGGGGATATCAGGAATATCTTTAGTAACCCCATATTCCTGTACCTTTTAAAACCAAAAACACACAAAAAAATAGTTTTAAAAAGAGGAGTGAAACTGAAATAATATTTCTGAATACCTGAGTTGGAGGTTTGAACACCAACTATTACCTAGTTACAATGTTTTCCTGACATGTTTACCTCGAGCATTTCACACCATTGCACACCTCCAAACCACAGTGTGTGTCTCATTATGTCACAGGTGCATATCACACATAGCTTTTAGGTAGCGGGACTTTCCCCACTATTCTGTGAAATAAGTCCCTGAGCGCCAAACATGATCAGTTATCAGACTGATGGCTGCAGGATGTTTACATAGATTATTTAATTCCAGATAAAGAAGACAGGGACATGATCACAGATAGTAATAGGGTGGATTTGTGGGTTTGAGATTTTCAGTCATTTTCAAATCAAATTTTATTGGTATTACACACACACACACACAACCATACACAGTACTACGTGCAGTGAATGCCTGACATAAAACAGAATTTACCTAAAACATTAGAATTAATGTTTTTTCTAACTATTAGAAAAAGGGAAAATAAAAATATAAAAATCATAAATATAAAAGATATAGCAGATAGAGGGCAAAAATGTATGAACTGCATGTGGTATAAAGTGCAGATATGTGCAGGTGTATGTGCGCTTTATTAGGAACACCTGTACGCCTGCCTATTCATGTAGTTATCTAATCATGTGGCAGCAGCACAGTACATAAAACCATGCAGATACAGGTCAAGAGCTTCAGTTACTGTTCATATCAGATCTCTGTAGTTCTGACCATGGCACGGTTGTTGGTGCGAGTCAGGGTAGTTTGAGTACTTCAGAAGCTGCTGATCCAATACAGCAACTCAAGTAACCACTCTTTACAACTGCGGTGAGCTGAAAAGCGTCTCAAAGCACATAGCATGTCAAAACGTTTTGCAAGAAACAGGGGAAAAAAACACATGTTTGGTTATCACATTTGCCACAGCAGGTACCCTACATTCATTTACATTCATTTAATAGTTGAATGTATTGAATTATTAGTTTTGGTGACAGAAATATTTCCATCTGCCTTCTGCCAATCATATCTCATAGGCGTTCTTATTTATGAGCTCTATACCACTAACGATTGGTTCACAGTGAGAATTACCAATAATTAGATTATGCAAATACTAATGTATGCAACAACAATACAACATTACTAACCCTGTGAAATGCTAGTTTTGTGCCAGAAATGTAACTATTTCTAACAATAAACCAACCTGCAGGATCTGTGATAGGGGTATTATGAATTTTTGTGGATTATGATACACCCGTTTGAACAGATATAAATACTTTCTGATTGTTGTCCAAGTCAGTAGGTGTAGGGCTTGCTGTTGGTTCAGGGTGTTTGTGAATTGGCTAAATGTCTTTTGCTTGTGTTTTTATGGTATAGGTAAATACGTGCTTCTCTTTTTCTTTTTTAATTTAGGCTGAGGGTTTTGTTTAATACTTTGACCTGGCCAGCTGGACACAATTAACTAATAATAATAATAATCCAACAATAATATATACCATAGATGCGGTAAATGATGCTAAAGTTGCCAGTATGTCTCTTTACACTATCACAATTTCCAGTCATACTTTCTGCTACTGTCCCAGCCCTAACCCAACGTGTAATGTTGTGGTGGTTTCGAGTTTCCAAATCAACGGCTAAATGACACTTTCATAACAACTGTGTTTCCTGAGAGCATTTCACAAAATGCAATTTCACCAAGTGTCAATAGAATTAGAATTGGCATTGTGCATTGCAGTCAGTCACTAAAGTCAAACTTTTTGGTCATGTACACTATAAGTATGTTTGGCAAATGCAATAAACAAACCTCCAAACCCACTGTAAAATCTGGACTTGTATCATTGATGTTTTGTGGCTAGTGATTCAAGGTGCTCTTGTGCGATTGATGACATCATGAATTGTGCTAAGTACCAGGATAATTCAGCTTAAACCCCGAAAGGTTCAGAGCTTTCAACAAAACAATTAATCAAACAGTTGTCAATCAAAATGAAACTAGACAATGTATCTGCATGTTTGAGCAGAAAATATCTACATGCATGTGTTTTTCTTTTTATATATTAACATGTGCTCATTTTCATGAAAGGGGCCAATAATTCTGGAGGGGAAAAACAGCCATGTGTGTGTCTGAGGGCACATAAAATGAAACCCTAAGCTGTTACTGTAGAAGGACAAATTTCCCAAAAGCATCATGGTTAAGATCAGTTTAACTGTTAGATATGGTGTGAAAGTGAAGCTGCTTGGGTGTTTATGATTATGTGTGTTTCACTGGTCTGTGTGTGGGTGTGAGTGTGTGTATGTGTGGGTATGTAAGCTCTGAGGTTCTTGGGAAAAATGGTTTCTGAGCAGTGGCTGATATAGTTTTCATTTCAGAGAAACAGTGAAAGTGATGAATTAGAAGTAGGGGATCTCTGACCTTGTTGCAGCAACTGAAACTTTCCTCCACACCAAATACTTCTTCCTCTGTAAAAAAAAAAAATCTGCACACTGACATCAGCCATCTGCTTAAACTTCAGTTGAAGGGCCAGAGCACAGTAGACAGAATAATGGAAAGGCTTATTATACACCTTATAAGCAACAGGTTTGTTTCAGCTGAACTGTATCTAGTAGAAATTTTGGTCTATTTCTCAAGACAAAAACCTCCACTGAAAATCTATTTTGTTCATCTGCTCTCCAGAATTGTCCCTAATAAATCAGTGATGTTTAGCACTAGTAAGTGTGTGACATGGAGGGCTTTTTCACTTCACCCTAGTGTTCATGAAATGTCACAGAAACAGAGCATTATTATTTCAGATTATGGGAACATGAAGGAATGGGATTTGCACTACAGGGTGCATTATTCAGTTAAGATTATCCGTATTTATGCATTCCAGTAAGCCTGCCAACTTTACAAAATTTTTGAATGCTGATTCATTGCAGTGGACATTTTTAAGGCTTGGTATTAGTGTAATAAGAAACCTTCCTGAGTTTCAGGTTTCCCGAAAATGGCTTAAAGTTAATGTCACCTTAACCGGTATGCTGTTAAACTTCAAAACACTCTTTTTCAGTTGTCCTTCTGGGAAAACCCTTGAAGATTTTATGTCAAATCCTACAACAGAATGTTTTCCTATGAGACATGCAGATACTTTTAGGAAGCTAAGGACCCTTAATTATCGAATAACCTGCTGAAGAACCTTTGAAGAAACTCTGTTCTTCCATTTAACATTTAAGTTGCTAGTTAGTATCTCAGTCATATATATATGTATATGTATATATGTACATACATATATATATA
>CM040997.1:5354293-5365495 GCA_022985145.1 Pangasius djambal
GTGAAGCGAATTAATACTCAGAGTGAAAATTAGTGGAAACCTGTACTTTTGTAAATCATTTGTACTGAAGATAATGGATTGTGGTCTGAGTTACATTAACTCACCTTGCATGTGTTATATTAACACATATGTGACTGTTTTTAAGAGATAAATAAAGATTTATCAAAAGAAATATCTGCTGTTTCATCATTTATTTGCTCATAATGGTGGAAACACTGAAACAATGAGTTTGAGCAAAACGAATGTAGGGAATAACTTATAAATGACAAAATACAAAATACTCTAATCACATGGTCCAGACCCGTTAAAAGCAACGCTCTCATACAGGGAGACGGAGAAGAGGGAAAACTGAAACAGCACTGAGACTGAGTTCAAGGACATGTGCAGGCGTAGTGTCCCTTCCACGAATAAACACCTCGGCAAGAGAAGGGATGTAGAGACCATTTGGTCTTCTGCAGGAGCACTTCATCATCACTCCTTCATCCCCAAAGCAAACTGGTGAAACATACAAAAAAAAAAATATGTTAGTTACAATCAAGACAGTGCAAAGGAAGAAACACAGCCTTGAGTAACGTGTACCCACTGCTAAAACACAACACACTACAGCGATGTTGAATCCTCAATTCTGATTGGTGAGAAGGTGTTTTTTTTCTTTCTCCATTTTCTCTAACAGCAGCTCCGACAGTCGTTCTGACTTCCGGGCAAATCACAGGTTTATATTAATGCACTCATCCTAATGTGTTATCATTTCTTTCATAAAATACACCGATCAGCCATAACATTAAAACCAGTGACAGGTGACGTGAATAACAGTGATTATCTGGTTACAATGGCAGCTGTCAAGGGGCGGGATATATTAGGCAGCAAGTGAGCAGTCAGCTCTCGAGGTTGATGTGTTGGAAGCAGGAAAGATTGGCAAGGAAGCGTAAGGATGGCAGGAGGCAGTCTGAAGCTCTGGGCAATGTTCTGCTGGGAAACTTTGGGTCCTGGCCTTCATGTGGATGTTACTTTGACACGTACCACCTACCTAAACATTGTTTCAGACCAAGTGCACCCCTTCATGGCAACGTGTCCATGGCCCTGCTTCTGGTTCACCGGTTGTCCTTCCTTGGAACGCTTGTAGTAGGTACTAACCACTGCATACCGGAAAGACCTGCCATTTTGGAGATGCCAGTCGTCTAGTCAGGTCCTTATGCTTGCCCATTTTTCCTGCTTCCAACACATCAAATTTGAGAACTTACTGTTCGCTTGCTGCCTAACACACCCCATTCCTTGCCAGGTGCCCCTGTAATGAGATAATCAATGTTATTCACTTCACCTGTCACTGGTTTTAATGTTATGGCTGATCAGTGTATAATGTATGTATTATTCACAAATAGGGGTGCGTGATCCGGCCAAAAACAACCCATCACGATTCTTTTCCCACTGGATCCTGATCCACGATCTTATCACAATTATTTTTGAAGTTTTTTTTTATATTATGTTCCAAGCTACTGAACCGAGTAACTAATTTCAACAAACCAGTGTTTTGCAAAGAACTTTTGTAAAATCCAGCAGTTCCATATAACCAGCGTTGAAACTGTACAGTTGTCAGCTATGCCACTATGTTGCCAAGCAAACCGTAATCTAACGAACACGCCTAAGTCAGGTTCATACAACAACTTGGGGTAGCCAAGTGTTCAGTGCAAACGACAAAATGGGTTTAGCATCATGGCACTCTCTATCTCTCTGTAAAAATGTCGATGGAGACATTTTAATCATTCCTGATTTTACATCATCATATCCCCCACTTCTACTGGAAACTGCCAAACACTGAGAAATAAAACACTTCAGGATGCAAACAGTCAAGTTCACCACGTGAAGTAACTCGACTTCATGTCAGGCTGCATCACACCTCCCTGCCATTGATTAGCTTCCTGTAACAGCAAAGCACCAAGGGTTTAATTCCTTACATACTTTCCCTCGATATCTCACACATGGATTCCCTACTTTCAAAATGAAGACAAAACAATATTCAAAACAAGTATGTTGAAATAATTACCACCAGCAGGGCATCTACATTGTTTTAGGACGTTATTTAAAATTAAGAGCTAATTTATAGTTCTCATTTACTACAACTTTGCGAGTGTCTTACAAGAGAAAATAAGTGTTTATTGCATATTACAGTGACAAACAGAGGTTTTAACCAGAGTATTTGCTGTTCTCCAAACAAATCGAGATGAATTTATATTTAGCACATTACATTTTCTCGGTGCATGCAACACAATTGTATGTAGAAAATATCAAGCTCAGTGTTTAATACTCATCAATTTGTAAAAAATTCTAAATATTTTCAGACACATGAGGACGTTTAATAACCTGTGGACAGCTAGAACAAGTAAAACGCACAGTTTGGGCTGTCCCTGTACTGGAAAATACATCTTCAGAACTTTTTTTGTGGTGGTTTTCTCTTTTTAATAGGCCCTGTACAGACAAAATTGTCACTAATAAAATTCCCCAATTTAAGGCATGTAAATCCCAGCCAATGGAGGTAAAAACTTCCCCCCTGCATCTACTGAGTAACTGCTGAGACCAAATACTGACATCAGCTTTCCTGTTGCATGTACTGAACCTTTACATCAATCTACCAGGGAAGAATAACCGTTTAAGTTAAATAATAATAATCAGTAAAAAAAAAATTAAGGAGATGACTGAATTGATTAAATAGTCAAGTAAAGCACACTTAAAGCATTGTATTAATGAAGAAAAAGACTGTGAACACTAGTAGGAGCTCCATACCATGCGTTTGTATCTTAAAGGAAAAGGGGGAAAAAAAAAAAAACTTGAGCCAACATCATAATTCAGACTTCAGTATTTAGCCACGGAAATGTTTTACTTGTTGCTGATATTTACCTAATCTTAATTTCCCTAGATTCTTCAGTTGAACTCTATTAACACACGGTAAGCCCACATTACAAATGGCTTCTTGTTCACTACATACGCTCACTACATAGGGTATAACACCGTATAATAACATGCCCAGGAGTGATTATCTGAGATTCAGCCACTGAAAAAGAACTAAAATCATCCGTTGTCAAGTTAAACGTCACAAATTGAAGCACTGTATATCATGGAATATCATTTTTAAGACATTTTAAAAAATATTTTAAATTGAAAACTGATGTGCTGAATTCAGATTTTTTTTTTTTTTTTTAAGTGCATTTATTCAGACCCCCTTTTCTTTTATTGAGTTATGAGGGCCATTTACCAGTTTAGGAAAAGGAATTGCGAGGAATCTTAAGTATTTGAAACTAAAATGAAAATTAGCTCTCTGCTCTGCTAAGACTCCCCTTTTTTTTTTTTTTTTTTTTTTAAACTAGCACGTGGCTGCTGTGGGGGGAAAAAGCTCTTTGGTAAGGATTTGTCAGGAATAAATATCACCCCTCTGTGTGAGGAGTGTCTTGTAGAGCAAACGTGAAGGAAGAGGGTGAGGCTGATTTGGGACTTGGTCAGTGTTTTACTAACCGTAGTGCGGACTCGATTAAAAGACTTCATGTATAATGGAGAATTTGTTCCAGTTGAAGCAACAGGTTTACTTGGGTGCACAAGCGGTAGTACCTTAGAACTGTGGGTTCTGGCATTCCAGGATCTGCTCCACGCTTGAACCCTGTGGAAGAAGAACATATGAATAAAATGGGTCAGAAAGTGAAGTGAAGTGTGGCCACCCATACTTGGAATTTGTGCTCTGCATTTAACCCATCCAAGTGCACACACACAGTAGTGAACACACCCCCGGAGCAGGGGGCAGCCTTTTTTTTTTTTTTTTTTTTTTTTTGCTGCGGCACCCGGGGAGCAGTTGGGGGTTCGGTGCCTTACTCAAGGGTCTCACCTCAGTCGTGGTATTAAGGCTGGAGGAGAGCGCTGGTCATTCACTCCCCCTACATACAATCCCTGCTGGACCCGAGACTCGAACCCACGACCTTCAGGTTCACCTTCAGGTTACAAGTCCAACTCTCTAACCATTAGGCCACAACTGTCACACTGAGTGTGACAGTGTGTGCACACTGTGTTGCAGACGCACTGTGTATGAAACCGCTTTCGCAGAAGTAAATTTTGCGGTCAGCGTAAACACTGCTCATCAGTTTGATCACTAACACTTTCTCAACAGTTCAACAGATAAGAGCAGTTGTGCAACTCTCATGCTCTTCCTGACACTGGACCAGATTGAGATTAATTACTGAGGAGAAACCTTTTCAGATAACATCCATATCAACTTCCTGGCAACCGCTTTTGACCTTTTTTTTTTTTTTTTTTAAATGACCTCATTTTAAATATTTAAAACTAAACTAGGAATAGATATAAGTGACTTGTTTAAAAATGTTTAATATTTGTCTTGAGCATTTCCCATTTCCCATTCCTTTGACGTATGGTGTGTCTTCCCGCTTGCTGAGGGTTTTAGTCAGGTGAGAACACACCAGTCACACTCGCCGATGACCAAACGCTTGCTGAGTGACATGCTCTCGGTGCGGGTCCAAGGAAACTCCAGCGCGGTTCAACTCTTATGAGAAAGTAATTAGACTCTGAATCATCCTGACTGCAGGAAATGATCAAACATGAAATGTATTTTGGGATGGAACATTTTTTTTGTCGATGTGAGCTGCTAAACTGAGTCAAAACGACAGAGCTGAGAACTGTAAAGCTGCAGAAATGCCGTGTGCTCTGGAGACTTAAACCAACAAACAAAACTACAAAATGAACACTGGATGCAATACACAAAACGTTTTCAGCTAGTTCTTTACATAATTATCTTATCATTTATTTAGCACTGACTCCATGTTCTCCACGCTTATGATTTATAAGAGCACTTGGTAAAGGCTGGTTTATGCTTTTCCATTGCTGCATTTCTGGCCAATGAAGGAAAGAGTTTAATGAAAAATATTTTCAGCTCTACACACACACACCTCAGCCAACGTTTTTTGCTTTCTGGATTGCTGACTTGTGTGCAGTGTGAAACCAAACCAAAGAGCAAATGAACCAAAAGTATTAATTGCACTCTGATGAAAATTATAACATGGGTTTTGTTATGGTTAATAGTGCAGCAGCATTTTAAAAATATTTTTTCAATATTCTACGAATATAGTGGATATAAAAAGTCTACACAGCCCTGTTAAAACGGCAGCTTGCGTGTGATGTACAAAAATAAAACCAAGATAAAGCATGTCGGATCATTTCCTACCTTTAATGTGACATAGCAACCGACAACATTCAGGTGAAAAACAAATAAATGTTTTTAAAGAAATGTACAGTGACCTGGTTGCGCAGGTGTGAACACTCTTTCATAACAGGGCACGCAACTGTGCTCAGAATGAAAGAATCACATTCAGTCGCATGTTCAAAAGTAATCATCATACACTTATCAACGAGTGGAAAAAAATGGGGCAGCACAGTGACATTAATAACTAAACATTCGCTTTAGACACCATACTATACTGCATTGTACATTACTGCTATTATCTGAAATTACCTGCGCATACATGCACTTTACTCCAATTATCTGTCATTACTACAATTATTTATATTAGACTGCTATTTGCAAATTATTGCTAGTTGCATATCTGCATTTACTGTAATCCACTGCATGTATCTACTGCATCATGTTCCACGCATCATGCTGTTTTCCTCTACCTGTATACTGTTTCTCTCAACTTACTGCGCCGTAATTCTTATTTATTTCATTTAACTTAATTGCCATTTGCACTACTGGTATGCATCATACTGCTTACCTTTACCTCTACACTGTTATCTTAATTTACTGCACCATAATCTTATTTATTTCATCTAACTTATTGGCTATTTGCACTACTGGTTGGATGCTAACTGCATTTCATGGTCTCTGTACTCATACACGGACAATGACAATAAAGTTGAACCTAAACTAACCTAGCCTAACCTACAGCAACATTAAAGGAGCTGCAGGAATATCTGGCAAATACTGGTCACTCCCTGAATGTGACATCCGTCTCTCATATTCACCACATGTCTGGGCTATGGGGAAGGGTGGCTAGACAGAAGCCCTTCCTCAAATACATACATGCATGCATGCAAACATACATACATACATACATACATACATGCATACATACATGCATACATACATGCATACATACATGCATACATACATGCATACATACATACATATATAAATAAATAAATTTTGCCTAAATTTTGCCAGATCATGTGCTATGGTCTGAAGACCAAAGTAGAACATTTTTGACAAAGTTCTAAAAGATAAAACAAGACAGCTTATCACCCAAAGAACACCATTGCCCACGGTGAAGCATGGTGGTGGCAGCATCACGCTATGGGGCTGCTTCTCTTCAGTCGGGACTGGGGCTCTAGTCAAGATAGAGGGAATAATGAATAGCTCCAAATGCCAATTTATTTTGACAAAACACCTGCAGGCCTCTGTTAGACAGCTGAAGATGAAGAAAATGTTCACCTTCCAGCATGGCAACGTCAGAAAGCACAAACCCAAGTCAAAAAGGATACAGATTCAGAAAAGGAGATCTGATGTAAATCCTATCAGAAACCTGTGGAAGGACCTGAAGAGTGCTGTGCACAGGAGATCACCTCGCAATTCGATACGGAAAGAGTGGAATAAAACTGCAAAATCAAGTTAACTCTTCCCCAAAATTACAAGCAAAAAAAGTGCACACTTTTCCTAAAACACTTCTATTTGTTTTCACTAGAATTTTGCTGCTTGCTATATCAAGATCTGACATGACTTATCTTGGTTTCCTTTTTTCCACATCACAATTTTAACAGGGGTGTGCAGACATTTTGTACACGAGACTTCTTATAACTGCGGCCTCAGTGGGCAAATAAACAGGCAGTCAGGAGTACATTACTGTGAGAAACTTAACAGCCTGTTCCTTACTGCGCCTCATGTCTCATACGGCATCACTCATGTTCTTTCATTTGCATGCCTGTGCTGCTGATTCACACAAAAAATGAAACGAAGAACGGCATTCGGAAGTAATAAAGTCTGACAAAGTGAAATTTACAGTCACACTACTCTTAACAGTCAGTTAGAAAGAATTTCGCACACAACATCAGCGGCTCTGACGTTATACATGAAAGTTTTTTTGTCCTCAAAAAAGGGAAGAAAAACTATAAACTGCATCCGGTATAATAGCAGCTCATCCAAGAAGTGGCTCGGATGTTCATAGAATATTGTTATTGCAATATTTTGTACATGTGCAAGGGGAAACATTCATCGAAAAAGCAGAAATGATGATGATAAATGCTGCTTCAGCACGTCCGGTAAAAAGTGCTTAGTCACTGTCAGAAACCAGGCTTAGCTGCAGGTCGGTGCTGGGATCCGAATGGCCGGTAAATGAAAAATTAAACGGAAACCAAATGCAGACTAAGTACTTATTTATGAAAAATTAACTTTACATGGGAACCTGCAGTAATTAGGTCATGTTTTTTTTATTTCTGTCTGGATCAGGAATGCTGTTCTCCCTCTGAGAAAAGACAGCTAAAAAACAAAAAAAAACAAAACAAGCATGGCTAGCTAGTTAGTGTGTTAAGTGCATTAATATAGACCAAGTAAAATTATATGAATTACTGAGGAGAGGAGGAGTCTGTGTAGCCAGCTATTAGACTTTTCTAGAAGTTTCTGACGTAGCAGGGGTTGTTTGCAGCCTTAACAAAAAGTCATTGACGAAAAAACAAATATTTGTTATGTGGCTGGTTTCTTCGTTTTCTTTTAATATGTTGAACAGCAAGGTGACTGCAACATGATCATTAAACATACACACCATAGAAAAAGAGTTCTCTGGCTGTTAAGATGTGAAAGAAAAATACACTGGGCAACTACGACTGTTTTTTAAATAAAGGATCTGCTTGTCCCTGGATGTAAAGCAACATATGGATTAGTACATTTCTGCATACATGCGGGTACGTAAGGAGAAACAACTCTGTAGAAACTCGCTTGTGCTGCATTAAATTAGTTGGGCATGAGATTGTCATAGAGGAAACCAGGGCTGGGCGATATGATACAAATATAATATCGAGATTGTGATAAGTTTTCACGATACAATTTTCTGAGCGATCTCCACAGTATCCTGATATAATTTTTTTCTTAAAAAAAAAAAAAAAAATTCCAACTGAAGCAGCTGATATGATGTTAAAATGTTGCAGTGAAGCATTAAAATTAAAAGAATTAAAATCGAAAAGAATTTATATTTTACCATTTTCAAGTCTTCAAAGTCATTTAAATCATTAACCCATTTAAAATAATGACTTATTTTTGTCGACATTCTACAGTTTCCTTTTAATATGTGACACGAAAGTTTTGCTGGCAGTCGGTTATGAAACCTATACATTGTGATACATATTGTGCATCATAGAAGTCTTCAAGTATCCTAATGCGATATATTAATCATAATCACCCAGCCCTAGAGGAAAAGGGTAAAAAGCATTAAGCCATTACTCAAAGAATCTAATCCGTCCAAATTAGGATTAGGATTTGTTTCACCAGTTAGATTACAGACAGGAACTTTGACAGAACTAACATATGGTTCTTCAGCAACTACACTGTGAGCTAAACGGCCTCCTACCGTATCACTCATCACTACGCATGTAAATGAAAGAGTGAAAAGTAACTGGTTATGAAAGCGAGAGTGCATGTAGTACGTGCTTAGGGTTGAGAGTTTTAAAAACAAGTGTTCTCAACAGGAAATCTAAATATAAGTAAATCCCTGTGCTCCAGGAGACGAGAAAGACTGCCTGGATTTCACAGCTCCGTAAGAAGTCACTGGGGAGTACGGCTATAAGTGACATGACGCAATGTGACGTCATATCGGTTGGATTTTCCACCTCATGAAACTAGGGATGTTGGGTAACACAGGATGAATCACAAAGTCTCCATATCCACTGAATCCACAAGGTGCTGAGGGCTCCAACGGTCTGTGACACACAGCCAGACGATCCACAAGCAACTATTATTATTATTATTATTATTATTATTATTATTATAGTTCTGGGCTAATTACTAGTGGTATTTAATAAAACTAGGGAAAGTGCTGTTAAGAGAGCGACATCACAATACATTACATCACTATACACTTTCATAAGTACTTACTGTAGAGCACGAACCAACACTATTATTATAGATTAGGAAGGAATAAAACACAGCACGGCATGTCATTATAGGAAAATAATCAATGACAGGCTGGTGTGACGCGTTAACGCCCACAAGTTGATCATTTTCCAACAACAGCACCTTCAAAAGTAGATTATTCCTCTTATACCACAACAACCTGACAACCATTCGTTTTGTTTTTTGTTTTTAAATTAATGAAAGACTGACGCTGGAGACTCCTTCCTTAAAGGTTAGGCTAAATAAACATGTCCTTAAAGAAAACGTCACACCACTGGCTGCGCATTCTTCTTATTTAAAGGACATGCTTTTTCATCTGTTTATTCTTGTGCTCAGATTATGGCGAGCCTCTGCCAGACAAGTACGAGCACAGTATATCGAAATGATCGAAAGATCGAAAGATCGCAAATGTAAATATCATGATAGGCATATTGAAAGGGCTTGCGATAACTGAATGATTTTAATACTTCAAAAAGTTCTGAAAAGTCAACGTTTTAGGGCGACGCAGATGGCAGAGAATGCTTTCTTTTCCTCAAAAGAACATGACACATGTATGTTGGTTATCACTTTCAGTTTTTAAATATAGAAAATATATAGAATTTAAATTGATTTTACACACTTAGAGCATTATCGTACTGCACATCGCATTATTCAATAAGCAAATTTCGTCAATAGCATGCAGCCCTACTACACATACACACACACACACACACACACACACACACAGTACTGTGCAAAAGTCTTAGGCACATGCAAAGAAATGCTGTAGAGCAAAGATGCCTTCAAAAATAATGAAATTAAATGTTTCTACATTTAAAAAAAAATACTATAAAGAGCAATAAACAGTAATAAAGGAAACAAAGTCAATATTTGGTGTGACGATCCTTCGCTTAAAAAAAATAGTAGTCTCAGGTACAATTTGTGCGGTTTTATAAGGAAATGAGCTGTAAGTTTTACTGAGCATCCTGCAGAAGCAGCCGCAGCTCTTCTGAAGACTTTATCACCACTCGCTTCTTATTTCTGAAGCCTTCATTATGTTTTTTGTCTGAAAAGTGTCTCTTATGTAAGACAAAAAAAAGCCGCTGTTTAGATTTTAATAGGCAAATACATAAGAGTGTATGAATGGATCATTATTAGAGTGATTATAATGTTTCTAGCATGTTCTATGTTTGGCAACAGTTCTTTTAATCTTAAAAGATGAAGTGTGTAGCTTTTTAGTTGTTTAATAAGCATGTAGAAAGACGTCTCATGGCCATATTCCAGGACGACACTGCCGAGATTCATCAGGGTTATCAGCAGTCTGTAAAGTCTCCTCCAGCACATCCCAAAGACTTTCACTGAGGTTAAGGTCAGGACTCACAGGAGCCAATTCATGTGTGAAAATGATTCTTTATGCTCTCTGAGCCATTCTTTCACAATTTTAACCCTGATGAATCTTGGCACTGTTATCCTGGAATATGGCCATGAGACGTCTTTCTACATGGCTATTACACAACCAAAAAGCTACACACTTCGTCTTTTAAGATTAAAAGAACATTTTAATATTAAACAACATCATTTTTGTTTTACACCACAGCACTTGTATTTTTGATTCATTCAGAAGGGAATGATTCATTTTCTCTCACAGCGGCTCTGAGAGTAGTTGCATCTGCAACATAAATCACAGATTTATATTAACATGCTGTTGTTTCTATAGTAATAATGTACACAGGGATTTGTAACGACATTCTTTCATAAACAAGAAAACTATTTAATGAGCTTTTCGATAAAACTGTCAGTGTTGTCATATTGCTGTGGTATAAGAGGAATGAAAGCCTTCGGGATAAAGGGGGGAGGGATAAATGAATCATCTTCATGTCAGGTTGCATCACACCACCCTGTTGTTGATTGTTTTACTATAACAGCACGCCCCCAAGTGTTTTACTCCTTACTTAACAACCACTCTCTGCTGGAAAAATGAAAAGATGTTCCGAATTTTAACAGATTTTTAAAAGGTCAATGATTCTACATTTATTCTGTGCTGTGTTCTTAATAATATTTTGTTTTTGCTTTCTTTT
>CM040997.1:5374971-5392166 GCA_022985145.1 Pangasius djambal
AACAATTAAATGGTGAAAACATAATTTGGCTGTCCCACAAACTGATTCGGAGTCTTCAACCTTCGAGTCACATTAATACTGGATTCTGCTTCGGTGCAACACCACAATCATTATACTGTGTACAAAAAACATCAGTGTCAATACAAAAGTCAGATTCTGTTGCCAAAACAATGCTATTGCTTCAGAAATACAACATGAAGATGCTGTAACATGTAAACAAATACTATATTATGGTCTTAAATTCTATCACTTTTGATTGGGACTTCAGTATTCGGGGTTTAAAAAAAAACAAAAAAAACCAACAACAACAACAACAACATATTGCCGAAGTATCAGGAGTGTTAGTTTAATACTGATGGCTTTCTTTAAAGCCCAGTACATAAAGGAAGGCAGTGAAAAATCACCCCGAATTTATTTTTATCAGCCACACACACACACACACACACACACACACACACACACACACACACACACACACACTTAAAAAGCAAAGGGATCATCCTTTGCATATATAATCAACACCCTGTTTGGATGGAAAGCTACTTGAGCATAAACACTCTCCAAGACAAATCAATACAGCATCAAAATATCTTTAACAACCCAAAGTCAGACTTTTACACACGATCCACAGTATCAAGTTCATGGTACAAATGAGCAAAGGTGGATTTTTTATTTTTTTAAACACACACACATTTTTAAACACAGCTTCAGTGAAGACACACCACAGAAATAAAAAGGACTGGAGTTTCTTTAAGGTGCAACAGTTTTGATTTGCCAACCGGGGGGGGGGGGGGGGGGGGGAGTGGTCTCTTGATTCCTCAAAGAAATAAACTGCGAGTATTTTTAGGACACCAGTGAAAGTATGGCTCAAAATTCGGCAGGTCTGGGAGTGAATCAGTACCGTCACACGTCGGGGCCGAGCTGCAGGCTGACGGTAGCTGGGCTCAGGTGATCTACGTAGGCTTCCTCTTGCAGGCTGCAGGCCGAGTGCCTGTTCTCCTTGGGGCTGTGATTAGAGGCGGGGCTTGATGCCCGGTTGGCCACGCCCAGCGCGTTGCTGACCTGCTCAAAGGAGCGAGAGAAGGCGGCGCTGGCCGTGCGCGAGAGGCTCAGCGCACCCCCTTTAGGCACTGATTGGCTGGAGGTGAGCGTGAGGCGCTTGAGCGAGAGCAGCTCCAAGTTCTCGCTCATGGCCCGGCCGCATGACTGCTTGCGTGAGACCTCGCCCTCTTTCTCCTTCTCTCTCTCTTTGTCCTTGCTGGATCTGCTGCCCGTTAGGCGCCGCAGGCCCTTGCCGGCTGTTTTCCCGATGCTCGGCGTGACGTTGGTGCTGCTCACCACGATGATCGGAGGGCTGCCCTCCTTCACGGCGGCCTGTGTGCAGATGCCCTCGTCCACCTCCGAGATCTCCATCAGCTCTTCCGGGGAACCCAGATCCACTGCATCTGTAACGAACAGGAGGAGGAGGAGGAGGAGGAGGGAGTTATTCACTTCAGCTTTATGTTTATGATGGTTTTCGTTCCTGCACGCCATTTACTGTTGCAGTGTTTCAAGCTGACTGGACTTGTAGAGTCTTGAAATTCTGCCACTCATGCTTTGAGATAATGATTACATACCCAGTGATCTTCAACACTATACAAGTCACTACGCCTTACTCCTCACACACACACACCCCTCACCTTTCTAAGCTCCAATGACATTTTCCCACGAGTAACCATGAAACAATAACAGTGAATAAGCAGCTGGTATTTTCAAAGTACCCCAGAACATGTTATTTTAAACCATTAAACCAGCATTAAACACCAGCTATCATGCACTAAGGATCCCAATAAGAATTCAGATCTGGTGCGGGCAATTGGGAGGGAAGTGAAGAGCCCTAGAAATGCCCACGCTTTACACTATGAGTAGTTATTTTGGTGGTGTACGGTGGTGGAGTACTGCTAGAGCTCGAACGAGTCTCTCTGAAAATGAGGAGAAAGAAGATGGGAAATTTCCAGGAAGTTCTTTATATGCTATACACTCAGTTTTCTGGAATAGCTTACGTTCAGATAGCAAGGGTTAGGTGCACTGAGGAATACTCTCAGTTTTAAATGCAAACAATGTGAATTTAGTACCGTGTTAAATATGACCTTAACACCAATTTACAGACAAAAGTAGCCACCCCCCAAGGGGAATTAACCCCCCCCCCCCTTTTTTTAAAGTTCAGAGGTACTTTAAAGAAACCAGTTTTGTATTAATTAATTTTATTTATCAATTAATTGCAGATATGTGTTTCATTTAGTAAATTACTAAACAGCACAAATACAATCCTTTAGTTCAAAGTCATGAAATTACAATTGTACTCTGGGAAGAAAAGGACAGGAAACGAAAGGATGGGAAAAGATAGGACAGGACAAGAAAGGAAAGAAAGGAAAAGCAAAAGGACTGGACAGGAAGAGATAGGACAGGAAAAGACAGGACAAGAAAGGATGGAGAAAGATAAGACAGGATAAGAAAGAAAAGGACAGGAGAGGAGAGGATAGGATAGGACAGGACAAGAAAGGAAAGGAGAGGACAGGAGGGTAAAGGAAAGGAGAAAAGCACAGTGCAACCCATCAGATTATTGCAGACAGGACAGCTAGGTGTGTTAGACTGGTTATGAAATCTGAAGAAGGTTTCTGAGCAACTCATCCAAGTGTTTGCATTAAACAGGCTGTAGTCTTATCTCAAGCTGCCCCGGTTATTGCAGCCCGTCTACAGGGCGACTGTTTCCCATAGCAACCCAGCAGTCAAGCGTTGCAGCTAAATTACTTTTCACAAGGCCGTTTTTTTAGTGGCAGTAAGGAGAGAGGTGTAATTTTCTAACTTGTGAAGTTGTTAGTCGGCTCGGGGAGTCCAACTGCGCTAAAACACTGGCGTCCAGATCGATATGCGATGGACAGAGAATGCAGATTGCTGGCAATGGAGATGAAAGATGGGAAATCGTGAAGCAGATCATGGATGCAGGATGCATTGCAAGGGTTAGGAAAAGATTTCAGCAAAGAAGTCCTGAGGTAAATAAGCTCGCCTTGATCCGCACAAGGAAATCTCAAAATAATATTTAAAAAGCACCAACAAATTCAATGCGTAAATTGTTAGACTTAATTAAAGGTGCAGTGTGTATAGTTTAGAAGTATGTCTAGACTTTTTTTTGCTGTTGCAGTTCATCTCACAGGCAGCAGAGGGCTCCAAAAAAAAAAAAAAAAAAAAAAAAAGATAATCTGCTCCTTTAAATCTCTAAAATTGTACTAGGTGCTTATTACAAATGAGTTGTAATTTCCTTGTAGCATCTCCAGGCCACTCCATCATGCCAAGTTAAAGCAGGACAAGTTTATACCCTGCCCACTTAAAACATAGCTCCGCCCACACAGTACCTCTGGGCCTAAAGGGAGAGGGGAGGGATATCAGGTCACATTGTGTGTGGAGGGCTGAGGGGCTCTAGAACTGGAGCCTCCCTGAGGAGGGCGTCCCGTCCTCCACGTGCCTCCGCAGAGACTTCTGTCTCCTGACCTCTTGACCTCTAGGGTCCAGCCCCAGCTCACTGGTGCCCCCCAGCGTCTCGGCTTCGGTCCTGCCACGGAGCGCCTCGCCATTAGCCACCCGCTCGCCGCTCACCCCCGTAACACTAATGGTAGGGATGGGCCCGAGCGGAGTGTCTGGAGAGTCTATACTGGTCTCTTGAGACTCTGAATGGGATGAGAGTGACACACACAAACAGATATAGAGACATATATGGAAATATGATGGCTGAAATGAAAGTGAGATTAACCTTCAATTGACTACACACCAACAATACACTTGAAATCATAAGCAAAATATGAAAATGGCAAACGAAAGAGACAGATGATGTATAGTCTAAAAGAAGATATGAGATTGTGATGCATTTTTGTTTGTTTTTTGTTTTTTTTAGAGATTTTTTTTAAAATTTTTTTTTTAGAGATTATAACTGATCCATCAACTTTCTAGTTCATCCATTCATTTCTCTTCAGAAGCCGGTTCATCCCGGTCAAGATCGCAGCGGATCTGGAGCCCATCCCACGCATGAAGCAGGAATACATCCTGAGTGGGACGTCTTTTTTTTTTTCTCTCTCTCTCTCAAGCGATGTTCTAGTGGCCATGCAGTACACTACTACCCTGTTATACACTATGTATACATGAGCATATAGTGACTAGGGTTCAGCCTAACAGTGTTGGGTGGCCTGAATAAAAATAATAAACTTTCCTTCTTGAGGATGAGCTGAATCTTAATAACGGCAACAAGAAAAGTTACCGTGGGTAGATAAATAAAGTATGAGAAAATTCCTCCTCATGATTTACCTCAGTTAAGAAAGCAACCATTTTTCCACAGTGTGTGTGATATGAGCACGTAGCGCTCATGCTCAGTCTGCAGCAGTATAAATTATAGCAACATTCATATTAAAATGCAACTGAATACTAAATATTTACGTTTTTTGAAGAGTAGCTCTGATGAGTCAAGATGTTTGAGTATGCGCGCACACACGCGCACACCTTGAGTCACAGTTCAAGCTTTTCAATTTGAGATTAAACTTGAAGTAAAAGGGAGAAAGCTCTGCATGTGATGTGATGCTTAATTGGAGCTTTCTGTAGCACAGGCTGCTGAGACGACTTAGAGAAACACAAAGCTGTAATTACTTCAGTGCTTTGTTGAGGACGTGACGAGGACAGGCTCTAATAGCAGCCACAGCTGCCTGTACCAGATCGCATCTCCACACAGCTACATCTGCAGGCTGCTTACAGCCAGGAAGCCACACTAACCTGCCATTCTATGGGTAGATAATGATGGCACGAGATAAAGATGAAAAATGATTGTGTCAGTGAGATATCCGTGCTGATATGATGCATGAAATATGACTGGAGACAGACAGTATGGAATGGAATTGACTAGACTAATCATCGGCGAGATCGCAGGTGGGCTGGATAGAAGACGCTATGTTCCCCCTGTGTGTGTGTAAAAAGCATTAGAAGAGCACGCCGACTGGTCACGCTGTCGCAGTATGGGGTGTATGTGGACGGCTCCTGCTCCTCACCGTGCCGTTTCCAGCGGTGGCCGCGGATGGAGAGGCTGGTGACGGCGTTTCTGGAGATCCGTGAGGAAGTGGGTGTGATCTCGACCTGGATGGACCGCGTGCCTTCCTTATTGGACTTCAGAGCAGCACCACGGAGTGACGACTTGATAGCGTTTCCCAACTTTTAAACACAGTGGTAGTGAAATTTAACAAATCACAACAAATGTTCCTTTTGAAAGCCAAACAGATTGTGCTGCATTGTAATGTGCTAGAGTAAATATCTTCTAAACTCAGCTGAATAAAAAAAAAAAAAAAAAAAAGTACTGGCTCTGTGAATGTCATCGATACCGCTAGAGTAAATACGCAATACCAGTCAGGGGTGGAGAAATCACCCGGGCCAAGATATCAGTTATTTTATTCATAGTTACCTGGTGGACAAGTATATTTGCTAGGCAATGATGATGATGACAAAGAAAACAACCTATTCCATACTGACTTTTTCCAAAGCTAACATTTTGTATGTAACAGTGTTTGTATTTTGGTATGTAGCTACGGTTAACTATGTTAATCTTTAAAGGTGTGACGCACCTTGACAGTGCAACTATAGCAGGATTTTTATAGAACTGTGGAACGATTTTTCCAGGTGGATTAATTAGCATGCACGGAATAAAATACATTATAATCAGGAATGTGCGGGTAAATGGAAACACTGCAGGTAACTCTATTACACACACTCACCTTCAGATTAAACAGAGAACCCCACAGCTCACAGTCGCAATACTTGCCCGAGACTTTTTTGCTGATATGATTCATGATGTGCTATAAACAAAATCCCTCATCTTGTGCGTTTTCTTTCGTGTTGCACCAACCTCATCCAATAGGGTTTTAGCTTGATGGTACTCTTGGTCCCTGACCTAGTGAACTAGCATGAGGATGGGGTTTTTCAGAGAGACTACAACTTGCTCTGGATAAGGGTGTGTGCCAAATGCTGTAAATGCAAATCTGATCAGAAACTTCTCTCAGAAGAGGATAAGGACTAAGGCTAGGTAAAGTTGCCCTCTCCAAGAAATATATTGGTTTTCTTTAGTTTGTGTTAACGCACTAAACTAGCTAACTAGCTCAGTATACATATACACACACATACACACACACACACACACACACAACTATAGCTCGGTACATTTCTTTAGCTTCCACACTGTAGCCCAGTCATTTAGGTTTTCAGCCAACTAAATCACGAGACCGGGCAGCACACTGGAGCTTTCAGTGGTGAGGTGGGTAAGCTAATAAACTGATGATTCGTCCACCCCTGCCATGGCTGGCACAATACCCTTTACTAAAAATACTGTAGACTAGCCAAAAAAAAAAACCACACAAAAACAAAACAAAACACATGACTCAAAGAAGTAAGTAATTAGCAGGTATTGTTGCAGATCTCTATTATCCCTTCATTAAAGACACAAAGTGAACCCACCAGCAAGACTTCTGGGTAAAGCTCCAACTGAGCGCGATACAGAACGTCATCCAGAGCTTTGGAGCCCAAATCAGGCTCTCCGTTACACCTACAGAGTGGCAAGGAGGGAAGAGAAGAGCACAAAGGAAATAATTATAAAAATAAACACGAGCTTAAGGGATCTTATCTCCTGCGCTGAAACTAAAAAAATGCCCCTGTTCCTAAATCCTGTGCCAGAAAAACCCAAACAGAGGGAATGACTGTAGGTATCTGTGATAACGTAAGTAATAATAGGGACTAAATTGTTTTGAGGATGTTCTACAACAACAAATGTAACTCTAAACTGACAAAAAGTACCATATGTTGTCCTTTAATTAAAAAAGAAAAAGAAAATCTGCTGACAAAGTGCTGTAGTATAAGAGGAAGGTAACTGTAACTCTGCTTTGTGGCAGGCCACATCACGACGCCCTGTAGTTGATTATTTTCCTATAACAGCACACTCCCATGTGTTTTATTCCTCATTTAAACACCTTTAAACCCCCAACTTTTAACTTCAGTCCTATACACCACAAAGGTTATTGTGATCTAGTCTTTAGTCTCAGAACTACAAATCACAAACAGATTTAAAATACAGATCTGTAATTCAGTCATGTATCAGCTATGAAGATACGCTAAACTAAATTGAAGTCTAAACAATGCTACTAAGATACACTCTGCATTCACACAGTGCTTCTGATACTACAACAACAACAACAACAACAACAACAACAACAACAACAAACCAGAAGAGTCACTCACAGAGCAAAGTGAATGCCCGTGATCAGCTGGACCAGGAACTCTGACGTCACGATCATCCTGCTGTTGATGCCTTTATACCTCCGAACCTGCTGCCTCGGATAGCCACAGATGCACACTCTGCAGAGACGACGAGACACGTGTGAGTGCACGGACTACAGCTGAGAGTTATTGCTTGGGATGTTTACAGGATGATTACACTGTAAGGAGTAATAATGCCTTATTCACGTTAGCATCCTGAAGCGGATTGTAAGGTCTTGTGTTTCTTATTGTGAAACTATTTCTCCTGTCTTCGCCGCGCCTCATCTCCAGTTCTCTCTCTTACACACAATCCGATAAGTTTACACAGGAGTTACAGTAAATGCATCAAAGCCTAAGCTTCTGTGCTGTCATGGTGCAAAATATGCTTTTAAAATGAAAACATTCCGTATTTGGGATAAGTTCAAAGGTTGCTGCTAAAGCACGATGCATCTCGTTGATTTCCAACAAAACGGTTGGTTTTTAAACAATTTCTAATACAGTGGATAAGTTCCCATAACCCAGCCGTACACGCTGGAGTGCAAAAGTATACACCCCCTCACTGTTTACAATTTATATTTTACAAAGACCCCACTAAAAAGAACTCGATGTTGTTGAATGAAATGTGGGTGTACTTTTATATTTAGAGTTTTAGGATCACTCCAGATTTGATTTAAAGCAAGCAGTGACCTTCTGGCAGTTTGTCAAAAATAAATAAAAGAAAATGTAGAAAAATTATTTAAAATAAATAATAAAGTGAACAGAATAGAAGTTTAAAAATAAAAACTAAATTAAAATATGAGAGATGAATACACAGTGGAGCCAGTATTAAGGCAAAGACTAGTCATATAATAATTTAATTAATATCATTTATATTATTTGATTTCAATACTGACTTTTCTTTGATCATTTTTGACCACCTTCATTTTCTCCCAAGGGTATACAAACTTTTGTACTCAACCTCACACCATCACTGCTTTTCAAGCAACTGGTTAATTTAAATTTCATATAGTCTTGATGATCACAGATCAGCAGAAAAAGAGTGTATTTAGTAAATACAATCAACTGCACAGTTAACACAGCTGTGCATGGCCGCTAACGTTTCAGAGTTGTGGTTTCTTTCAATTTGCCCCTCAGGACATCTTTCAGAAGAACCTGCACCTGAACAGAGTCACGTGTCCTGCCATGAGACTTTACAAAGGAGATTTAGTGAGATCTTTGTCCGGCTGTGTGCAGCTCCTGAGCGGAGGAGTGTGAGGCGATTTCTGCTCTCGCTGAACTAGCTCGCAGATCTGATCGCTCAGGACTCGGTGTGCTCGACGCTTAGCTGTGCGATGCTAATTAAGCATGTGTGAGGAGGGTGGGAAAGACGGCAGGCCTCGGACTGGCTCACCGGACCACGCAGGGAGCTTGGAGTCGTTCCCAGGTTTAAGTGTCTAAGAGGATCAGAAGGAAGCGGATAAAGAGAGGGGATTTATCTGTGGTGGTACTTCCGGGGGTTTCAGGTGTTGGACATCGCACAAGCGGTTTTCAGAAACCTGGAGGGAAGTAGACGCCACAAACGCTCTTTTGTGAGGAGTTAAGCCTTCTATATTTCGTTGTTTACCTAACGAGACATGAGTGATCTTTATACTCTCAAAAAGATATAACACAACAGCTAGCTCTGGTCCACTAATCTGATTGGTTGAGCAGTGTTCCAAGTACGAAACTACAGTAGAGTTAGCAACATCATCGTCAGACATGGCAAACGACACTTTCAGGAATATAACTTTTGACTTAAAGTGTGAAATCTCGTCGGATGGAGATGGAAGAAATGAAGCCAATTTTACCAGAAGTATCTTTAATGGGAATATATAAATCAATGGGAGCTAGCTAGGCAGTTAAAGCCAGTGCTATAAAGTGAGTGTGGCTTCATCGGGATCTATCTCCGCTAACGGAGCAAAAATAAACAGAACGTTTGGCCATATTGTGTCCGAAATGTCAGTTACTCGATATTAATTTCCTGTTTATAGAACTGCTGTATAAAAGCAATATCACACTCGCAATCGTGCGGTTATACTGATGCAGTTGAGGTTATATATTCGGTGTAACCGCACTGTTGCTTGTGCAATGTTGCTTAATTAAATTATAACTGTCCTTTTTGCTTAAGCGTACACTTTTTATACTTTAGTATGCATCTTTTACCTGAACATGTGAATTTATTGTATGTACTTTTTGGTATATTATAACTTAAGGAACACTGTTATAGGGTTAAGTAGCTTTTAAAGAAAAGCTAAAATGTAAGAGCACCTTCATGGCATGAAAAAGGTGCTGAAGGTACAAAAGAAAGCTGAGAGTGCATAGTGTGTGCGTGTGTGCGTGCGTGCGTGTTAGAGGTCTTCACGGGTCCACTTGGATCCGAAAACCAGAGGTTGGACCCGAGACCCGAGTCGGACACGGGTCGGGTTCGGTATTAGTTGCTCGCTTCATTATGGTGCGTATTCATGCAGGAGAGGGCTTTTCTTTCTTGTGTGCAGAATCCCTTCGCCGGAGAGGAGGTAAACAGCATTGTAGACAACACTAGCGAGTCCATGATTCAGGCTATCCATTTCATTTTTATCAAACCATCACGTTTATTTTTCAAATCCACTGATCACAACTGAAAGAAATAACTCAGAAATAACTTGTCTCCATCAGACAGGCGAAAATATAAAGTAATAATAAATAAGGAAAGAAATAAATGAAAGTAATGGAGCAGCGGCCAAATCAGTCAGCAGAATAGCTGGATTTTTATCCTTACTGACTGCAGGCTGTGCACACGTCAATGCCGTTTACGTTCAGGTCCGGTCGGGTTCGAAAATAAATGCCGTCGGGTCGGGTCGGGTTCGGGTCTAATTTCATCGGGTCTGTCTAGGGTCGGGTTCTTAGGACCCGAGAAGACCTCTAGTGTGTGTGTGTGTGTGTGTGTGTGTGTGTGTGTGTGTGTGTGTGTGTGTGTGTAACCTGGAGCTGAGCTGACACAGAGACTGGAGGGAAGAACTGTTCACGTAGCTCAGAGCAGCGTTGTAGCAAAGCAGCAGGAACGTCAGCACTTCAAACCTGAGACAGGAAACAACAACATCCAGAAATCAACAATATTCAATCTTCAGAACAATAGTTTCATTTTTCTTTGTCCTCAAGCCATTTGAACATTTAACAAGTCTATAAATTTGATTACAAACAGTGCATCAGATTAGCAGAAGTGCTACACCAGGTCATCATTCAGATTTAGCATCCTGAATAAAAACCTCAACATTTCACATTAATAACACACACACACACACACACACACACACACACACACACACACACACTCACCACCTTTACATAGTTAGAAATTTCAGCAGGTCTTGATGGCTTGTCTTCAGTACTTTTTTTCTTTTTAAACACATTCCAAATTGTAATGTAGCTGAAAAAATGTTCGAGGCTGGCACCTGAAAAAAAACTACTGAACCCTTGTGTATTAATAAATAAATAAATAAATATAACATTAAATTAAATAAACGCATAATATTTCAGATTTATTTATTAATTACCACATTATTGGGTTCTTGTAAATGATTTAATATTTCTCATGCAACCTGTATTCTACACAAAAATCTACATTCTTCAACCTGTATTCATGGTGAATGATTTATTTATCACTCTTTTTTTATTTTATTTTATTTAACACAGTGGAGATGAATAAGTAAATAAATAAACTAAATTAAAAAAATTTTAAAACGTCAAAAGAGATTCTGTCACACACGCCTTTGCGCAGAGCCCTGATTTAGCCTCAGGGTTTGGGAAATGATATTTTGATGAATGTACAATATAAAAAAGTGGATTTTTTGCTTTTGAATATGTAAATATTAAAACTGGAACAGCGTTAGAACAGTGAAATTTGTTCCAACAGTCCTAGTCGTGCGTGCGTGCGCATATACACACACACACACACACAGTCTGAAGCCAGCATTAACAATCCTCATTGATGCCTGAATAATAGATGGAGCGAATGAATGCACTGAATGTTTGATGAGCGGCTCCACCTGTTCTGTGCTGTGAACGTCTCTCTCTGGAGGTGCGGTCCACTGTAAACAACTCGACTAAGCCCGTGATTGGCTAGAGCTCCTTCGGTTAGGGCCATGGAGCCGATGGCAGAAGGCTACGGGAGGGGGAAAAGAAAGGGAAAAAGAAAAGAGAAAAAAAAAAAAAAAAAGTTAAGAAGAATCCGTTGTAACAGGTCTGGTTTTGCAAGATGGAGGTAAAGAAGTAAAGCTTTCTGAGCATACCTCATGGTACACTGATGGTTTGGATAAGGAGGGGACTGTGAAGGATAACACTTTGCTTTGACCATCTTTATCAACTATTTCCTGAAACAGAGAGACATTACCATCACAAAGTAAATATACACAAAACTACAAGGCAAGCACATGAACTTAAGGCAGATTACTTTGCTGTTTTGGTATTTAACATGAAAAGCATATTAATCATGTATTGTTGATTAATTACAACAGTACATTTAAAACTTTCTTCATCAGGACAAATAAAAAAAACTGCACTCGCAATACAATAACGAGGAGCAGATTGATGAGGTTGTAGTACATGAACTAGAACACAGCTTTTAGTATTCAGTAACCATGAAGTCAAATAATCGATTAATAATTCGACTGATATGCAATCAGAATGAAAAAACAACAACAACAACAACAACAACAACAACTCTTCTTAGGCTGCACTAACCAATTCTGAGTTTTCGCTGACTTATGACACAGATCAGATATTGCTGCATTCACCTAAACAGCTCGGATCAGATTTTTTCACATCTGATACGGGCCACTTTCAAATAAATTTCTAAAAATCAGACACATATCTGATATCTAGTGGTTTGACTCGCATCTAAACACTCATCTGATTTTCCTGTTAATTCAGTACAGCATTTAAACAGTGTCTGCTTGCTGGCTTGCAGGGACTACACTCGGCACTCGGCACATGAGTCAAGTGCCGGGAACAAGTTGCGTGCTCGCATGGCTACGATTGGTCGCTCTCAACCAATCCCCTTCCATCTGGAAACAAAGACCTTGATCTGATTCAGTATATATAAAACCTGGAGTGTCTATGTGGATATTTCTCGGCTCATGGCAAAGCGAAGATACGGATGTTCCTGGCCCAAATGCAGACAAAATGAAAATTCCCAAGACTAAATACAGAGAGGTTGTGTATGTTCTTTCTACAGCCTCAGCAATGCTGCTGGCTTAAAACGTTTCGGCCTAGCGAATCTTGCCGGCGGATGTCGTATTAGATGACGTAACGATGACGTATTAGAACGAGTGCATTAATATACACGTGATTTGCCTTGCAAACGGAACTACTGTCTGAACTTCTGTTACAGGAAATAATGACCAATCAGATTCAAGAATCTGCACAAACCAATGGACAGTAATTTGACTAGATCTCGGTTTGATTTTTCAGTTACGTGGGTTTTAATTCGCTGTGACGTCTTTCTTAGTCACTTATGAATTGTAGCCGTTGTCACAAAAATCAGAACAGTACAAACAAATAGCAGCAAACAAATGTGCTAAGTTTCATTCCGTTTTGTTTTCAATGAGATGCCAGCTTCATGGAGGCATTCAAGAGCGCTGATGAAATTGCTAATGTTTTACAATCCCAAAACAATGCTTCTTTGTGTGTGAATGAGCAGAATCCAGCAGAGGAAATTTCCCCCTGGGGACAGAGTAAGCCATTATGGCCAGGCAGTATAAAAGCCCAGAGGCCAACATTGCCCCAGACAGAAAATAACACCATTCATGTGTGTGTGTGTGTGTGTGTGTGTTTAAGAGATAGTATCACTAATTTTCCCCAAGTTGAGGAAGTGTGCGCGAGATCTCTCTTTGAGAGAATGGCTGGAGGGAGTGGCATTCTCACACTATAACAGATCTGTATTAAGGCTTTATCTGACATGACGCTCCAGGTTACTTCAGGGCACAGGGGCGACTGCAGAGTCAATAATGTCAGGATGATTAAACGCCTCCTGACACTGTGGATGGCGGCTGATTGGCAGTTGACCTACTCTGTTATTCAGAGTGCTGGGGAGATATGAAGGCAGGGGAGGGAGTATAAAAGGCTCCAGACAGAGACACAGAGATCCCCCTCCTGGGTTTCCCCTTCCAACTAACGCAGGCTGGTCTATGAAAAACGTTCTCTTTAAATCTAATCAGCTACACTTAAGTCTCGCTTTAATGTCTGTTCGGCTTAGACCAAGGCGATCTTAATCAAACGATAATCGTATTAGGGTATATACAGAGTTGAGTTACACGCCAGTGGTGAGGATTTAACACCGAAACTGCGCACATCCATATTCAATATTACAGACTTAACAACTATTCAAGAGTCATCTTTTTTCTTTCTCTATATCAGCTCAAGCGAGGAGCAGCATTGAGTCACAATATTTCACCCTGAAACACCTTTTTTGACAATCTAAATACGCTCAAATTGTGAAATAACATTCAAAGCCATATTAAATATACAGATATGATATCATGAATAAATTACCGGTACGACTCGTCATAGTTAAGGCCACATTTTTTTATTTTGTGCATTCAGAAGAGCTTGGCATCTTAATCAGAAACATTACTCATCTCGAGCACTGAATCTTATTTGGCACATTGATTATTAGTACAAAAAAAAAAATAATTAGGAAATCTCCTAGGCCTGTTGAAAGCGAGCTGTAACCATAGCTGATAACTGCTTGGTCAGCTTGTTCATTATAGCATGGGCATAAAAGAGTGCAAATTAAACTGAAACTGAAGTTTCACTGGAGTTATTGAATCATCTGCTTTCAGATAAATAACAGAAATAAAAAGGACGGGTGTAAAGGAGTTAACTAGCTGGTGATATTCGGTTAAACCCAACCATAACTGTGAAGGATTACATAAAGGGATTTGTTAAATAAAGCAGAAACATTATTCCTAACCAAGTTCATCTGACCAAATCAAGCACAGTTAAGCTGTTTTAACTCTATCCAAGCCAAAAAAAAAAAAAAAAGTAAAGATAATACCCCAAATCTCAGTCCGGATTTGAATTCTCACCATATACACTAAAACACTAAAACATACGGACCCTTACACTGAGATTATATACAAATGCAAAACTGAGTGAAAACCTGAACTGATCGGATCTGGAGGTGTGCGCAGTCTTTACTGACCAGGTTGTAGATGCCGAGCAGAAGAGCCTCGATGCAGCCGCTGTGGTGAGGGTTCCGGCCGGCGCTCACTGACAGGTAACTCCACACCAGCTCAGGCAGGAACTGCAGGGTGAAGCGCTGAAGACGAGCCTCTCCGCTCCGGTAGAACTCAAACAGCTGGTGACATACCGGCTCTAAGAGCTGAGGGACAGAGAGGGCAGGGAATTACCTGTCTAACTCACACGTCACCTGATATGAACAAGAGGAGAGGAGATAAAAAAAGACGACTTTTTTTTCTCCCTAATTATTCATTAGCTGGCTCTCCTATCACACTACAGTTAGCAATCAGGAGGGTAAAGGCTAACACGTCCTTCCTCTGAAAGAAAGACTGACTTAATTACCGAGCAACAAAATACACAACCTTCCCCATACCATATTTCACTGTCCAGTTAAAATCCGCTAACAGCTAGCTGGACGATATGATGGGAAGCGAATTAGAACTGGTGTGGTCTGTTACGTGCATCACTTCGGCACATATCCCTCAGCCATGAAAAATGTAAAATGGAAGCATGGATGAGGCTTTGCAAGCCCATGCACACATTACAGGCTGCTAATACCGGTAATCTTACCCACACACAGAGCTATGAGACGAACCTGCCCATTACACCGTTCTGCAATTCCCCAAAATCATCTCAATGTGTCTTGATTGGTCACACACAGCTTACAGCGTGCTACATTTTAATATTAGAAGACATTTAGGCACTCGTTAGCACAGACAGTTATTAGTAATGAGATGTATGTTCACAGTTTAGCTTCTCTAAGCAAGGTCAGTCTTGCGTACATGTCCTCATTTCCCTTCCATCATTCACAGGGTTTCACGTTAGTCTCGAATCCTATTAGTATTACAGATTCATGGGATGAAAAAGTAGCAGACTATGCACCAGTTTACTGAAAGCAGTACTACACTAGACCCTACACTGGAAAATCTTTCATTACTGGTACTATTGAATGATACAGACACATTATTGTGTATCCTTCTTGACAACACAAACTCACGAGTGCATAACATTACTAGTTACATATGAACACATCACGGCATTGCATTATTTTATATATATATAAATATAAATATAAATAAGAGTGTCAAAATGTTATTTTAGTTCCTATAACATACTTTGACAGCTTATCTTTGGTATGTTTCACCAACACAACATAGAAATGTTTTTATTCAACCTTTAATCTTGTCTTATCTTCCAGGTTATCTGCTTGTAATGAACATGTAGCTATGAGCTGTAGAATAACACACACTCCTCGTCAGATAACTTCAGTTTGAAATCAGATGCCGCCTGTCAAAATGTCCGTGATGCTCCTGCAGCACAGTTGGACTGAAATCTTTAAACGCCATTTTCTCCCGTTTCACTTTGTGTGTAATCAGACTTTAAAATGCTACATTCATAGCATTTGGCAGACACCCTTATCCAGAGTGACATACATTTATCTTATTTACACAACTGAGCAGTTGAAGGTTAAGGGCCTTGCTCAAGGGCCCAGCAGTGGCAGCTTGGCGGTGCTGGGGATCGAACTCATGACCTGCCGATCAGTAGCCCAACATCCTAACCACTGAGCTAGCACTGTCCCCTATGCTAGACGCGTGCAATTCAGGAAAACTTGTGGCTTTCAGAACTATCGGTAGTGCAGAATTTCACCACGTGACGGGTTTTCCCAGGCAGCCGTACATACATTTGGGGCATGACAGGCTTCAGCTGATTGACAAATCTCTCTTCACCCCCCTGGTGTCAATCCAATTTTTGTGTATAAAATGTTGTTGTTCTTGTTCAACACCCAGATTTCCACCTCTATGGAGATACACGTGTGCAAGTCCTTCGCTGCCTTTCAAGAAAATTGTGTTTTGGAAACTTGAACCAATTCATGTAACATTCAGCAGTGTTAGGTTTCCACTTCACTCCCCAAAAACACTGACTTAATATTAAATGATCTTTCTTATATTGGAAAGAGGCGGAGAAGCCAGTACAGCCTTGTTTGCTTGTGTAACAGCTTGAGCAGAATGTGTGTGTGTGTGTGTGTGTGTGTGTGTGTGTGTGAGACCCTGCAGATGGTGTACTGATGGAAGCCGGTGAAACATCGTGATTAGGGCTCTTTCACTGGACTAGACTCTTAGATCAAGCGTGGACTGAAATGGAAGCTTTTGCCCCGGGAGTTGCAGCTGATGCCAGTCTGGAGAAAAAGCACTACAGCCCACACACAAACTCAACGCACTTTTAAAGATCCATCCATCCATCCCCTCTGGGTTTCTTTCATACAACACAAGCAGGAGAGTGCCACAAGTATCTTAAACAACCAAAACACAAAAGAGCTCGAGTCTTACGTCACTGTAGTTCTCTCGGATAACCTTATAGAGTGCAGGGACCAGTGAAGCCTTTTCCTTCAGAGACGCAGCGTAGCTGGAGATGGCTGTCTCAGGAAACGTCTGCAACACACACACACACACACACACACACACACACACACACACACCAGAATGAGATGTCAACACAGAGAGCATAACATTTACACAATCATGCAGGGAGGAGGGAGAAAAATGACATTGCTAATAGACCAAAAGTTTATCCAAAGAGCTTTGTGTGTGTGTATATATATATATATATATATATATATATATATATATATATATATATATATATAT
>CM040997.1:5420261-5437707 GCA_022985145.1 Pangasius djambal
TATATATATATATATATCCCCTAAATCATCCTTCACTCATTCTTATTGTATCCTTTATGGTCTTTCATACTGAGAAAGTGATTCACGGCTCAACCCCAGACAGCAGGGCCACCTCTTTGAAAAGTTTTCCAGCCTCTTCCCTGTAGCGGGGACTGAGATCTTTAGCTCTCGATGCCTCACGTAGATTATCCTTCAAGTTGCCTCCGAGTCGTTTAGACTCCTGGTGTGTCTTAGCTTCCTCATTCACCTTCTTGGTCAGGCTCTTTTCTGATTTCAACAACCAGTTAATCATCTCCTCGAGCTTGGGACCGACCGCCACGATGGCTTTGACAGCTTGGCACAGCTCCTTGATGTTCTCCTGCGTTCGTTTCAGCTTGTCAGGCATCGGATGGTCCGGTGTCACGGCCAAGCTGAAGTCATAGCCTTTCATCTGCAGGCTGATCTGGTGGTCGTCTGAAGGGGGGGTAAGCATACAGACAAAGTTTAACCAAAATGGTGCTTAAGAGTGGGAAAAGTGTGGAAAAAAAACCCACAGCATGGGAAATGTACAGCCAAATATCTCAGTTGGGTGCAGAAGTATTCACCCCCCTTGGTTTTTGCTTGAGGGAAACCATGTACCTCAATTTATCTATAAAAAAAAGCATATCGTTTGCAGTTGTTTTTTCTATCCCCTATCATTAAAATACATTAAACAGGATGTAAAAGGCACTCTTGATGCTACAGCAGTATGTTTATGCCAGATTCAATCTCTCATTCCTGACCTGCTACTGCCACCTGATGGAGGCTCAGCACTAATGTGCTCTGACTCACCATGTTCATCCTTAATCTTCTGCAAGCACTCGGACAGGCTGCTGTCAGGGGCACAGCGATAGCGGTACATCAGAGTTTTCCACTTTTCCTGCATACACTCATAGTGTTCCTGCTGCTTTTTGAACGTTTCTGCAAAGTCGGTGAAGCGCTGATCCAGATCTGGAACACCAACACGCCGCACAGTAATCCTGTCATTTCTGTGCTGGGAATCTGAGCGAGAACATGGTGCGTGTCATGTTAGCATTTAGGCAAGTGATGGAGCAACAACATGTTTGCAGGTTAAGATAAAATGAGTGAGTTACTCCTATAAAATATACAAATACAGGTCATTTTTAATGGGACTAACCATCAGGAAGTGAATGAGATCTTCTTGCAGACTCTGGTGCACCAAGTATAGGCTGTCTCTGAAAAATAGTGACAGGTTACATTTTGTTAGATTTACAGCAAAGCACTACCTCTTCTGCTGCCATTTTATTAGTTTTACAGCAATGAGTACCTCTTTTATTGCCTTACCTTAAAAAAGTTTTATCATCATATATGCATACTCATCATAGAATATACTTAGGCTTTTATAAACACTAAATTGCCATTTTATCAGGAACAGAGTTGCAGTTGTGTCACATTCTTTCTGTTTTTTAATAATGGATTTAATGGCTCTCTGTGGGATGCTAAAAGGGTTTGGGATTTTTTTTTCTCCCCTGATTGGTACACAAGTAGACTCCATTCAACTCTGTTTGCTGAATGTTACATACAATTTGTATGTAACTTCAACTGGTTTCGCCAGAACTAACATGTGAACACTTATGCAATCACAATTTTAGAATTTTATTTCTAAATCATTTTCCAGCAATATTGATTTCCTCCCACTTAAATACTATGGGTTAGTTTGGGTGGATGCTGCCTGTGTATCTAGATTCCTCATTCTTATAAAGGATATGACTGGAACCAGAATAAATTTTCAAGGGAACAACCAAATGTCTCAGAATTTAGAATGTGGTGCTGCTTCATCTTGTGCCCAAAGGTGACCAAAAATACTCAACACCTATGGTGGGCCAAATGGTGAGTCAAGCTGAGGGATCAGCTGGTCTGAAGCTCACTGAGCTGCAGTTTTATTTACTTATTTATTTCATTTTATTTATGAGGACTAAAAGCAAAATGCTTCTGAAACTAAAAATGCCTGCAATACAGTAAAGAGTATCATCAGTCAAAAATATGCAGTACGTGGCGCTATCTGTAGGTCGCGGATTTCAAGCAGTCATCAACCTTTTCTTTTTTTTTTGAAAGCCTAGCTGGCGTGCCTGGAACAAATGTCAGCCTTTTTCATCTGGAGAAGTTATACAGAAGAATAGCACGGCGTTTGTGTCAATCCGCTTTAGAGGACAAGGCTTTTTCTGGTGTCCCTGCGAAATGTCACCATTAAAATCAAGCGATGTAAACCCTGGACAGTCCACTGTTAAAGTAAACCTCAGTGAAAGTCATCTTTACTAATCTCTTCACGTTGTTAATGCACACTTGCTGCTGAATAAATAAAAGAATGTGTAAAATGTGTTGTCATCAAATTCTCAAATCTGATTGGTCGGACAGTGTTGATTGATTTTCTATAATAGTAGCTCTGAGATTTGTTCCAGCTGCATGGCAAACCACAGGTTTATATTAATGCACTTGTTCAAATATGTTATCTTTTCTACAGTAATAGCTTAGACGAGGACTTGTGTGGTAGACGCTTTACATAAACAGATTTAAAAATACCGCATCTCATCACACACATACACGTGTAACACCCTGTATAACAGCTTGTTGTTCTATTATCTCCTGAAGATAATATAATTTACATATAATAAACTGGCATAATGACAAGGACATAATGTGCAAGTCCTGAAAACATTACTTAATGTAACTGCTGGATTTTTAACCTCTTTTGTTAAATTAGCCTGAAGAAAAAAAAAAAACCTACAGAAAATGAATTAATTTATATGATATACTGGTTATTCATAAACACACACGAAAACTCAACCCACTCTATCACTCTATATAAAATCTGCTGTTTTTATTATAATTATTTGCATGATCTAATAACAGTGGCGATCACTATCATCTGTCACCTGCTACTGTTACTGTTAATAATAGGCTATTACAGTTATTATAGTTATGAGCCTACTTGTATTGAATGAGTTGAATTTAATGATGCGCTTCTTACAGGCGGTTTTTCGTTTTATAATTTAAAGCTCATTAACTTAAAAGTGTAAATAAAGCAATTTTCACAAGACTAGGTTTTTAAAAACATTGTTACAAAAAACATATTTTAAAGTAAAGTAACCAGGAATCGGAGGTTGGAAAAAGCAGGAATAAAAATTCAAATAAGTAATTAAATATAATGACATGCTTATTTACTGTTCTGAATATTTCCATCCATTCTCTGTACCGCTTGTCCTACACACGGTCACAGGGAGCCTGGAGCCTATCCCAGGGGACACGGGGCACAAGGCAGGGGGCACCGCGGACAGGGTGCCACCCCATCACAGGGCACAATCACACACACTACAGACAATTTAGAGATGCCAGTCAACCTACAATGCATGTCTTTGGACTGGGGGAGGAAACCGGAGTACCTGGAGGAAACCCACGAAGCACAGGGAGAACATGCACACAGGGCAGAGGTGGGAATCGAACCCCCAACCCTGGACATGTGAGGCAACAGTGCCAACCACTAAGCCACTATGCCCTGTTCTTATACACACATAATTTAGTGTCAGATAAAAGGGTGATAAGTGATTTATTTTACACTGAAAGGGCTGCAAAAAGTTTAAACTTTATACTTTCTTCATAGCTACTACATTGACATGTTTGGGATGTAGCCCTTATTTTTATTATACAACAATCAACATATTTGTTTACTTGGGAAGCTAAGACTCTCATGAACTATTTTACTCCACATTCAGCAGCAGAACTCGAACTGGAATCAGTCACAGCCTTGTCATTCTGGATAACCTGAATAAACCTCAACCTGCAAATGCACACACTCCAGAGGCAAGTCTTCAGTGTTAGTCTTTTGTCAGCATAATTCCTTTGGCTTTAATTCATTAAATAAGCCTGGACTAAGTGTCTTACCTCTTCCTCTGAGGACTGACTTCGAAGACAGCAGCACAGAGAGCTCAAACAGCTCATTTTAGGGCGAAGAAGTAAGTTGTTTCGAGACAGAAAATGGTGTGACCAGAGTTCGCAGTGACGTCAGAGTCACGAGGATCACGTGATCCAGAACTAACCTGCCAAACGTGTTTTACTCTTTATTAAAGAAAATGCACCAGGAGGGGGCGCTTTCTTTTAATCACAGGTGATTTTATAAGAGCAGCATATGATTATGATTATATTATTGACATAACAATGGTTTGTTACAGGTGTGTGTGTGTATTGAAGGCCTCGAAGGCAGCACAGCCAATCAGAATTTAGAACCGGAGCTATATACAGTCACCGTCCACTTTATTAGGAACACCGGCATACCTGCTCATTCATACAGTTATCCAGTCAGCCAGTCACGTGACAGCAGCTTAATGCATAAAGTCATGCAGATTCAGGTCAAACATCAGAATGTGGAAAAATATGAAATCTCAGTGATTTTGGCCATGGCATGGTTGTTAGTGCCAGACGGATTGGTTAAAGTATTTCAGAAACTGCTGATCTCCTGGTAATTTTCACACACACACACACACACACACACACACACACACACACACACACACACACAAAACAGCCTCTAGAGTTAATGGCTCTGTGGGGGGAAATGCCTTGTTGTAAAGAAAGGTCAGAAGAGAACGGCTGGAAAAGACCAGGCGAGAGTTTTCCAGCCTGTCTTTTCCCAGCTGAACAGTTTTGGTGATCCTGTGCCCACTGTAGCCTCAGATTCATGTTCCTGACTGACAGGAGAGGAACCCAGTGGGGTCTTCTGCTGTTGTGGCCCATCCACCTCAGGATTCTGTGTGTTGTGTGTTGTTTGTTGTGCTGAGATGGTTTTCTCCTCGCCATGGTTGCAAAGAGTGATTATTTGAGTTACTGTGGCCATCCTGTCAGCTCAAAATAGCCTGGCCACTTCCCTCTGATATCTCGTCATCAACAAGGTGTCTCTACCTGCAGAACAGCTCACTGGATTCGTTGTTGTTGTTGTTGTTTTGTGTGAAAACCTCAAGAGATCACAGTTTCTGGTATACTGAAACCAATCCATCAGGCATGAACAACCATGCCACAGTCAGTGGGTCACTGAGATCGCATGTTTTCTTTGATGTGAACATTAACTGATGATTTTATGTATTTCACTGCATCCACATGATTGGCTGATTGGATAACTGCATGAATGAACAGAGGTAAAATGGCTGTCTGATGAGTATAAATATCTGGACTGAATGCCAATGGTTTTCTACTTCCTTTATAAGTACAGTAGAGGAAATTGCTTTTATGTCCTGGGTAGTACACCATCTAGTGTGGCTATCCAAGTTATAATTGTCCTGAAATATTCTCCAACATATGAATACATTAATCCAATAAAGTGTTTTATTAATAGTGTTTTGACTAAATCTGTTTCTGTTGGCTTTGTTTATTCTCAGAGCTGTACAAAAATGAACAACATTGCCTAATCTTCGAAAGAAAGCCTAATTAACAAGCTGTCTGGTTTGTTTTTTTTTTTGTTTTTTTTTTTGAATTTTCATTTATGTGCTGTTTGTAAAAACAAACTCCCTAGCACTAGAGGGCGCCATTGAATCACATTTAGACTGATATTTTAAACTGGTTTTGTGTGTGTGAGTGTGTCTTAATCATACTCCAGCTCTACATGTAATATATAGCTGCTATTGGAGGGAAAGGGTTTGTTGGTGGACTCCATCACCTCAAAACCACTCTACTGCTGTACCTGATGCACTCCTAACACAGCAACACACTCCACCGTGTCAGTGTCAGTGTCACTGCTGTGTTAGGAATGATCCAAACCCAAATAATATCTGGTTAATGGTGGTCTTAGGAGGGTTTCTGATGGATAGGTTACAAGGGGCACAGTCAGTAATGATCTACTTACTGTAATAACTGTAATAAAAAATTAATTTAAATGAACATTAAAAAAAACCATTTGCTTTCAGAATAATGCAGATGATTATACCAGCTCACAATTTTAAACTTTTCTTTATTTATTTTTTTTATTTTTAAACTTTTTTTAAACTTTTTTTCTCTGTGAAAGCCTTTATGAGACAAAAGAGATGTAAGAGCGAGATGATTTTATATAATATTTACACATATAAACAATTCTCTGTAAAATAAGCTGACTGTGTACACCCAAAGATGTTAAAAATGTCTTTGTAATAAAGCATTCATGAACCAATTAGCCTAAATTTGGGATAAGGAGGATGGATTAACATTTATACAACAACAGCCAGTTAACAAAAGAAAGAGCAAATGGAGAAAGAACAACAGAGAAATAAATGTTAATGTTACCATTCTTCAACCCTCATCTCCAGTAACCGCTTTATCCTGGTCAGGGTTGCGGTGGATCCAGAGCCTGTCCAGGGAACACTGGGTGCGAGACGGGAATACACCGGTCCATCACACACACACACACACACACACACCCCTAGGGTAATTTATCATGGCCAGTTCACCTACTGACATGTTTTGGGAGGTTGGAGAACACCAGAGAACCCCGGGGAAACCAACACAAACATGAGGAGAACATGCACAAGAACTCCACCCAGACCACACAGACCACTCCACTACACTACCATGATGCCTCACCTGAAGAAAGACCGGCAAATACCCACAACACAACCCATTCGGTGACTGTGGGCTACCTGGGATCACCCTTAAAAATCCAATCCTGCTGATTAAAGGTGCAGTCAGTGATTTCCAAGTCAAACACTTTTTAATATTTGGTGTCGTTTTCCACACCATCTTAGCAGTCTTAATTAAATATCTGCTTAGCGGGCAAAACTCTGGTCTCTGTAGCTCCCTGATTCCTGTAACCCAGAGAAAAGGCAAATGTTATGGACCATCAACATCCAGCCAATCAGGACAAGAAGGTGTCTCAATTGCCTGTCAATCATGTTGCCTGTCATTTCAGAAAACTCCACCTTTTGGACAAAAAAACTCAGCAAACATATAGCTGGGAGTGTTTGGATTTTGAGTTTCAGGGAGACAGTTTTAAGTTAACTTCCTCCAAAATCACGGAGTGTACCTTTAATGCCTGTGATTAATGGTTGGGTGTATGATTTGTCTCCATATGCTCGAGAGGTAGTTAAGGTTAGTTCCGCTTAGCACCATTCTGCATGTCATCAAGCGCACACACACACGTAGAGGATGCTTAAAAAAAATAAATAAATAAAAAGTGGCACCATGGAAGACAGCGCGCTAAACAATAGTGGAACAGCTGTTTGTAATTTGCGCTTTGCGCAGCGGGATGGATGAAGCGCAGCTACCTGCTGTGCGTGCGGTGCGGGCGGCGGGGCGGCGGCGCGCGAGCTCATTTCCTCTCCTCCTCTCTGCACACACACATGCACACACACACCGTATCATTTCGCTGTCATCCAGGGAGTCGTTAAGCTCAGCGCGCTAATGGGAGCGCTGGGGAATAAAGAAGCGTTTGACGGACGGAAGAGCGCAGCTCGTTTTTTCTTTCTCACCCGCGCACACGCCGAGCGGCTCTGTCTCCGGATGCAGGTGCTTGTTGTGCTGACAAACAAGCCAAAAAAAAAAAAGAAAAAAGGCGGCCCACTAAGGTGCCAACTGGACAGAAAAAAAATGAAAGGAAAAAAAAAGAAGAATTGAGAGGATAGATGTGCGTTTAAGTGAAAGCATCATGCATGTGCCAAGTGAAGAAGACAGGTGTGGACTCGCTTTCTGTTGATGTAAAGAGTTTTAATAATCAATCAGCAGAAAACACTAAACCAGATTATTGTCATTTGAGCACCACTTCTCCAGCACACTTATAAGACTTTTTTTTTTTTATCTTTATAAAGCATCATTCAGAGAAGGCTTAGACTGCACTGTTCCATGTTGCACTTGTAAAGAAAACCTTTAAAGGAAATCTCCACCATGAACCACATTAAATGTGTTTAGGCTGAAATAGTTGTGATGTTTTTAATCATTCTGGTGCTAATTTGTTGGTTCATGTTGTATTTTCATTATTTTCATGAGAAGTTATGGTTGCCTGTCGCACTGACGTCACAGGGGGACATCGCGAACGTAAGGGATAACGGTCAGGTTTCACTTACTTGCTCCTAAAAACGAAAGACCTTCTTTAATCACTCACCATTTGCCAGCAACATCCATCCATCCATCCATTTTCTATACCGCTTATCCTACACAGGGTTGTGGGGAGCCTGGAGCCTATCCCAGGGGACTCGGGGCACAAGGTGCGGGACACCCTAGACGGAGTGCCAACCCATCGCATGGCACAATCACACACACACACACACATTCACACACTACGGACAATTTAGAGATGCCAATCAGCCTACAACACGTCTTTGGATTGGGGGAGGAAACTGGAGTACCTGGAGGAAACCCCCGAAGCACGGGGAGAACATTCAAACTCCACGCACACAGGGCAGAGGTGGAATCTAAATCTGAACCCCCAACCCCGGAGGTGTGAGGCAAATGTGCTAACCACTAAACCACCATGTCCCTTACAGCAACATGATATTAATGAGAAATCCAGTAGAGAAGTAGTGGACATCCCAGAACGCAGTGATGGTGGTATTAGCATTAAGCTTTGGAAGCTGATCTGTTTGAACAGAGTGTACAGATGACGAGGTGAGAGACCCGGACAGACTAAAGGACTAAAGTGCCGCTGCATCACTCTGTTTAGGTAGAGATGAAGCGAAGGCTAAATCCCACTGCACCACTTTCAGCAGGTACAACAGCATTGTGGGTAATGTAGCAAACTGCTAACCAACATGAATAACTTGTTAACCAACAATAAACCAACATGTCGATGAAAGAAGTTTAGACTAAAAAAGTTATTTAAGAATTTGTAATTATAAAATGATAATTATCTTGGACACTGTGGAAAAATCACACAGTAATACTAAAGATCGATGTGTAAGTGGTTCAGGGTGGATTTTTCCTTTAACAGTCCTTTTGTCCCTCTGAGAATCAGAGAGGGTAACAGGTAGAACTTCTTTAGAAAGCTAAGAACCCTAAACAATATAAAGAACCCTAATGAAAACTTTTTTCTAAGGGTTCTTCATGGCTTTTACATCTGAGGGAAAACATTTCATAATTCTGTAATGCTGTATACTGACAATAAAATTCACTCAGAGGAAAAAAACAAAACAAAACAAAACCTGAAATGGTTCCTGATAATTAAGGGTTCTTTGGTTCCTAAAAGACTTCTACTTGGAAACCTTTCTGATAGAAAAGCACTCAGTTTGTTGGATTCACTATAAGTTTCCTCCTGAGGAACAACTAAAGAACCATTAAGGGTGCTGTTTTTTTTGTGTGTGTGTGGTTGTTGAATTGAATTTTCAAGTTACCAATACACTCATTAATTAGCAAACCACCAGACCGCAGTGTGGAAGTTGAGTCCACTAATCTGATTGGTCGAGCGGCGTTCCAAGCGTGCTGGTATTAAGTACAACCTCACTGGGACGTTTCACTGTGAGTATCACTCCGCTCGTCTGTGTTCGCCATGTTAAATTCCACTTCTAGCAACGGTTACTACAGTAGAGTTAGTGACATCATCAGCAGACATGGCAAACGATCCAATTTTCATGAATCTAACTTCTGACTTAAAATATGAACGCTCATCAGATGAAGATGAAAAGGAAGAAGGGAAGCCAGTTTCATCATTAATGGGAATGTACAAATGTACAGATCATTGTGTGTCAGCTAGCCAGTTAGCTATGAGTAGCGAGTGTAGCTTCTTTTTTATCTTTCCCATTAGGGGAGCAAAAATAAACAAATCATTCACCCATATTGTGTCCGAAATGTCAGTTACTCGATATTAATTTTAGATTTATAAAACTGTTGTATAAAAGCAATATCACACTGGATGACCTGCAGCACTCGTGCTTGGGGCCGAATCGCATCCGTGCTGATATTCAGTATACTTACACTCTTACTCGTGATGTTGAGGTAAGTTTTGTTCTCTTGCTAACATTAACTAGCTACGTTTAACTAAACCCGTTTCGTTGCTAATGCCAGGTAAGACTATTGACCCCAGTATCTAACCTAATCATCTAGGCAGCAAATCAAATTCTAGCCAATGGTAAATATTGCAAAGACTGAGTGATGTTTTCATGCAAAATTCTTGATGTGCCAGTCATTATTTCTGAAATGTTTCCTAAACATCTTATGACCACGATTTTAAGATTTATATATTATGAAGACAGACAAGCAACAAAACAAAAAGCACTTCAGAGCATCCTATAAAACCACTCAGAATGAACAGTGTGTTTTGTAACCAAACAAAAAATTACAAATGACTAAATTTGTGAAAATGTTCTCCATTTATGTTCTAATACTCATGCAGTCATTTCAACTTTAGATAATAAGGGAAAGTGTTTTTTTCAGGTATTATGGAACATGTCTTATTTCCTGTGAAAAGATCAGTACAGAAGATAATGCTGCTGACTTTGTAACCTTTTGCTTATAAATAAATGTGCGCTGAATATGATTCTGTAAAGATTGTCAGAATATTAGATAAAGGCTAAAGAAATAAATGGGCTTGTTAGGTAGTTGGGCAAAACATCATTTTAGCAAAATGTATTACAGACTGGCGTCCCATCCAGGATAACGTGGCTACTGAAAATGAATGAGTGATTATATATATATATATATATATGTATGTATATACATATGAACAAGTTAAAAATAGGCAGAGAATGGAAAACAGGCAGTGAGAAATCAGATGAAGAAGTGTAACTGGTGTAGTGAAGTGAATCAGAGGGGAAATTATACTCATGTGTGAACACCCCAGGACTTTCAAGATGATAATACTGTCAGTCTGGGAAGAAAAATTAAAACTTTTTTTAAATGTCATGTACACAAATTAATCTTACTCGCTTAGCAACATGTGTACACATCACTGCTTACATGAGCAGTGATCAAAATCGAATTATGACATAACTGGTTTTTTTTAGCTACTCTACACAGAACAAATGAAACAAATTACCTACCATGTTTCTCTCATATGAATTAACATGCTGTAACCTATGACCTAATTCCAGATATTTCATTAAACTCAGGCTAAACTAAATGCTGTGCCGTACATATTTGAAAAACAAAAGGATTTTCTTTTTGTATGTTTCAGTGCTGGAATGCTAGAAAGGCTTTTTAGAAATGGATCATGTAATAGGATATTTCCAGGTAGGCCTTATCCTGAAGGAGAGGAAAAAAAAAAAAAAAAGGTTAACATTTTAATTAAATCCTCAGGTTTCTAGAAAGACTGCATGTTTTAACGCACTTCATACTTCCAGTATAATGCAGTAGTTTTATCAAGTAGTAGACTGATAACAATGAACTTCTTTTCTGTACAGAAAATATACTTTAGATTTTCTTATATACAAAGGGCTTCCGGTCCGCGTGCTCACTTTTCCCGCGAAACTACAAAGCCCTTCGCCGTGGAATGTACCATTCTGAAATCACCTCAGGCAGAGGGGTGGCTGCTCCAAATGCTATCTGAAATTGTATTTTGTTTTGAGATAAACGGATATACATATCTGTTATCTTTCACTTATCAGGGAATTTTAGTATAGGATTATTTGGAGTAATGCCGTAAAATATACTTTGAAAGTTAATTTATGTAACTTTATGATTGTAGCCCCACCCCTCCATTTCATCCCAGAGTGTGTGTGCTCTTATTGTTTTTTAAACTCTTCATTGTGTGGTGGATTTTGAAGATCAGCTGGAGCAGAAAATTTGGTCATTTTGTTAACAGTTTAAGTGTTTTGGTGAAATATGTGCACAGCAATGAAGGTAAGAAATACTATACCGTGTATTTATCCCTTATTGACTGTATTTGTTTAAATAGGTGGCGTAAGGAAGCTAACATTACTGTTATCCAGGCGTTAAATAAAAATAAACAAACTAATAAATAAGGAAGACATTAACCAGGTGTATGTATAACTAAGCCTTCAAGCTTGTGATCCTGTTGAATTAACTATCTAGCTACTTGTCTAGTATAATAATTTCATTGCCATTTATGGCAAAATTACCTTTAATTATATGTTTGTTTATTTGTTTATTTATTTATTTTTAAAATTAAAACTGTAAAGGAAATGTAAATAATCTTCCAGCAACACATGTGGCATGTAACCAAGTTTATTTAATGTTATTTTTTTAACTAGCTATTTCTTTACATGTATGAGACTTATTGTTTTTTTTAAAATTATTATTTAATTAATATTAAATTTTTTAACATTATTTTTATTTTGCAGCTCATGTGCACATCATGGTTCCATGTTTAGTAGCTTGCAGAATCCACAGTTTACTATTTTCCTGTTATTTTATTTGTACTTTCATTATACAATCCTTTTTTTTTTTTTTTAACTTCAGTTGTAGGAACACGGATCAATACATAAAAATAAATATGTTATAAATCTGACATATTCTGTGAGTATAAAATGGACATTAGTCCATTTGTTTATTTAATATTTGATTTTTAATTTGCAGTCAGAGTTTAATTTTCTGCTAGAGAGATGGGTCTGTGTGGGCTTGATTGGTTTGTTTTTAATTAGTTAATTGTTTAATTGATTTTCTTGATTAAAAATACAATCAGTAACGCAATTTTTTAGATGACTTAAAGGTCTGCTTTTATACTGACTTTAGTATTATGTTTTAACGTTTGTGTTGTACGGTGATGTATTTTTGTTTGTAAAAAAAGTACATAAAGAAAGGATGCAAGTTTATCACAAAAAAAAAAAACCTCAAATATAGTATTTTGTTACGAGCATTAATTACGATGAAAATCTTACTGAGAATTGACATTTCGAAGTAATCACATGCAATATCATGTTAAATAAGGCCATACTCCTCCAGTAATTCAGCTTCATGTCAGAATTTAACTTTAACCAACAAAATACTGCAGGTTTTTTTTTTTTGTTTGTTTGTTTGTTTGTTTTTTTTTTTTAAAAACTGATGTACTCCATCTGTAGCCATTACCATGGACATTCATTTCAATCCATTTGCTTGGACTGGGAATGGCAAATGAATTATAACGGACATTATAAAGGGCCGGTTCTGAACTGTGTGACCATCACAAACCCGTAAAGGTGGTATGAGGAGAGACATGAGAGAAAGTCTTAAAGCTGTTCTTGAATTGTTGAATTTCCAACACCAGAACAAGACAGTAAAACGTCATTTTGCCTTCTTAATTTTCTCCATATTTCCATGTAAGCACACAAACTTTCTTCTGTCTGGAAAGAAAGTAGTCTCAAATGAATTGTACAGATTTAGTTTAATTTAAAGACACATTTGTCTGAGGATTTAACGGAAGCGTGTCTACAGTAACGTCTTCCACAAACGTGTATTGAGAACGACTAACTGCCCGTAGACATCCATTATTCTGTTCTTTTCTCAGTAAATGCATCCAAGTTATTCTCTGAGACGAATGTAGAGGATTAGCTTGACAGTTAAACCTTTTGGCTAAGCCTGGGTCACTATTTGATGACATTTTCAGAAAGCCTTGGTGGACATATTTGAAGGCCCGAGTGACGAGGAGGAGTTTCCTGGTTTCGGAGGTGCTTCTTCGGGGCAGTTCTCTGAGGAGAGCCGAGACAGCCTCCACTCCCAGACCTCATGGAAGCCGGTGAGCATTATCCTGAGATATTTTTTTGCTTCTTGAAAAGCATGATGGATTAGTGTTTGAGGGCTATGAATCCATTGTTCTCTGCAACAGTGTCTCTTGCTCTGTTCTAGGTTGTTCGCTTTAAATCTAAATTCATTACGGATGAGCTGGCTCAGGTCTTCATGGACACGGACAGTGAAGGAGAGTTTGAAGGTTTCAGTAAAGAAGAGAGCTCTCTATGTAACAGCTGGATGAGCCCCATGGTAACTGACATGCATTTTAAATTTTTGTTTATTTATTTTTTCGGTGGTCCACCTTGAAACACGTACATGTGTATAGAAATATCTGTGATGTCTTTAGGGATTCCGGTGTTCATTTGTTGGGTTCTGCTGTGTTTTTGTCTCAATGAGACATTGCTGTTGTGGTTATAATAACATTTTAGTAAAAGGAAAAAAAATTACAACAAACTCAAATATAAGTGATGAAAACCCGGTTTTGCTGTTAGCCCCTAAAAACAAAAGAGCGGTCACTATTTTCCAGTGACATTCAACAGTATATTAAGTGTAGAAGTACTGGAGATGTTGGTGCAAATGTTGGACTCAGAGTCCCAGAATGCAACGCAGGTACGCGGCAGAGGCTCGGCTAGTTAGCGATCTACAAAATCGATGGTCGCATTAGCATGAACGTTGACGTTTTGGAAGCTGTTGTGTTTGAGCAGAGTGTACAGATGAGGAGATGAGAGAGCTGGGCAGATTAAAGTGCTGCTGCATCACTATCTTTAAGTAGAGTTGAAGAAATGGCTGAATACCACTGTCATTCCGTGTGTCTGTGTGTGTCTGTGTGTGTCCAATAATTACTCTCCTCTTCCTCCCTCAGGATTACGATGCAGAGGAAGACAGTGATGACATTGGGTTTTATTCAGATGACGATGATTCGGCCCCACAAAAAAGGCGGAGCTCAGGATTGTGCGTCGCGTTCAGGTTTCCTGCCAGAAGAAGCTCCACCCGAGAAAGCACCGTGCCAAAGAAATCCAGAGTTTCCCCGAACAGAAATCAGGCTGCGGAGAGAAGCAGAAAGAGGAGAGGAGGCAGTGCAGATCCACCTGTGGCTCAGAAAAGCAGAAAAGTTGACAAAAGATCCAAAGCGCCTAATAATGACTCTGAGGAAGAAGAAAAAGAGGAGGATGAGGAGGAGGATGAGGAGGAAGTCAAACTAACTGAAGCAGATGTACAAATACTGAGTCAAAGGGCTAAGAATATTCAGGAGAATAAAGCAATGGTAAATATTCTCTTTGAATTCTGAATGAGAGGAGATGATACAAACTCTGAATGGTTTTTGAATGTGTGTGTGTGTGTGTGTGTGTGTGTGTGTGTGTGTGTGTGTGTGTGTGTGTGTGCTCGCAGCTTGCAAAGCTATTTGCAGACCTGACCTCTTTACCTGAACTCTCCCGAAAGACCACGCCCATGGTAAGTGCTGTATTTTTACTGAATTGTCATTTAAGCTTCATTTCAACTAAATTTATTTAGTATTATTTTTATTTTCTTGATTAGCCAGTTCTCTTTAATGACACTGTTTATTTTCTGTTTTAGAGTTTGTGTACCCTTTCAAATTTTTTTTTTAAAAATATTTATTTATTTTTTGCATGAATTGCTTTTAAAATGTTCAGATGTTGTATGATGTACAGTCCTACAGTTTGTCTGAACCACCTGATCACATGGAGACCCTGCGTGCATGTGTTGCATGCCATCACACGCTGGGTATAAAATCTATTATGCTCCAGTTAAATGTCACGTTCAAGATGTTTCAGTAATATTCGCACAGGCTGACTCTGGCCTTGCTTGGAAACACAAGTGAAACAGCACCCACTGAAAATGGCACTTTTTGAAAATGTTAGAAGGTAATGTCTGTTCTCGGTCCCACACGATGATTCACACACTGCTGTCAGCCAGAACGCGACACCCGTCCATTTGCAGTGGTTGATTAGCATGATTTTTTTATTATTATTATTTTTTTTTAAATGTTATTTTGTGATCCTTACATTGTAATATTGTTATTTATGGAAAAGTGGAGTAACATGCAGCACTTTAAATAAAGGGCTGGGGAAAATGCTCTCAGTTCGACTAAAAATAAATGATCCGGTTAACACACACACATCTATCATATTTTTATGCCCATAATTTAACAAACTAAGTGACATTTTGAAAACCACTAAGCAGGAGACGCTTGTAGTGAAAGACTTATTAGACACATCTGATTTATTGACTCATTGTTTCCAACTGTATTTAATACTTGTTTTTTTTGTTTTTTTTTCTTTTTCTGGAAAACAGAAGAAGAAAAAGCAGCAGAGTCCGAGAAAGCGTGTGTCTGAAGTGCAGAGTGAGAGGCGGAACCCGAGCCGCAAAGCCAGACCCCCCGAGCATTTCGGGCTCGAGCAAGAACCGGTTGTTGCTGCGAAACCAAGAAAGAGTGTAGAATTCGACCTGAAGAAACTGATGGAGGTTTAAAAAAAAAAAACATATACTCTGTTTATTTACAATCCAAGGATGATGTTAGGATTCGAGTTGTTGATTTTTTAAAAAAAATCTTTTTAACCACACAGATTGATGAGGAGCTGCGTGTGACCAGAGACACACCAAGAAGAAAATCCAGAAAGCGCAGTTCTGTACGAATGCCAGAGGACATCACAGAGGAGGAGCTGGACAACGTGGCTGACCGCGCTAAAGACAAAATTCTTGATAAAGAAAATGTAAGTTGGTGGTTAAGGCACATAGGATTTTTATTTTTATTTTTGCAATGCACATTATATAAAAGGATTACAGATTTGATTGAGTTATTTTCATTTGCTGGACTAGATGAACATCTGATAAACGATCTTTTATCTGTCCAACATTCACACAACGCTAATATAATATAATATAATATAAGCAATATCACACGAGCAAGAGTGCGGTTATACTGAATATCGGCATGGCTGCGATTGGCTTCGTGCCCAAGCCGACAGGCCGAGTGCCGCAGGTAATCAAAGCTGTGTTGATATTAGTATAACCGCACGATTGCGAGTGTGATATTGCTTTTAAACAGCATTTCTAAAAACAAGACATTAATATTGAGTGAATGACATTTTGGACACAATATGGCCACATGTCCTGTTTCTCATATTTTAAGTCAAAATTTATATTCCTGAGCATTATTGTTTACCATGCCCGCTGATGATGTCGCTAATTCTACTGTAGTCATTGTTTCGAACTATGTAGCGAACACAGACGAGTGGAGTGATGGACTCAGTGAAACGTTCCAGTGCGGTTATAGGAAATATATACTCCCTCTTAGAACGCCGCACGACAGGTCAGATTAGTGAACCGGAACTGACTGTTGTATAAATGATTAAAACACTTGGGGGTGTGCTGTTATAGGAAAATAATCAGTTATGTAGCCCACCACAAAGGGGAGTCACTGGTACTGCTTTAAAACTGATTATTTTCCTATAACCGCATGTCCCGAAGCAATTTGCAATTTATCAACAATTACAGCTGTAAAATGTATTTAACGAAACGGCGTAATTTTTATCCATTGATAGTCACATTTTTAAAAACAAATAAATTCTCACTCTCGCTTATGTTATAGTAGTTATACCCATTCGCTTTCTCACCAGCCTCTTTTTTTTTTCCCCCACTCTCTCTCTTTTTGTAGTTCATAAGACACAAACATCTTGTGTTATAGACAAACCAGGAAGGTCCACTGTGCATGTATCTGTGAATAAGCTGTTACTATAGAAATGATGACGTATCAAAACAAGTATGTTAGTACGTATGAGCTGAGATTTGCCTTGTAGCGGGAATTACTGTCAGAACTGATGGTATTAAAAAAAAAAAAAAA
>CM040997.1:5444219-5482642 GCA_022985145.1 Pangasius djambal
TTTATAAGGTACTGAGGTTGTGTTTACCAGGTACTGATGTGTTTATAAAGTAATGAGGTTGTATTTATAAGATACTGAGGTTGTGTTTACCAGGTACTGATGTGTTTATAAAGTAATGAGGTTGTATTTATAAGATACTGAGGTTGTGTTTACCAGGTACTGATGTGTTTATAAAGTAATGAGGTTGTATTTATAAGGTACTGAGGTTGTGTTTACCAGGTACTGATGTGTTTATAAAATAATGAGGTTGTATTTATAAGGAACTGAGGTTGTGTTTACCAGGTACTGATGTGTTTATAAAGTAATGAGGTTGTATTTACCAGGTACTGATGTGTTTATAAAGTAATGAGGTTGTATTTATAAGGTACTGAGGTTGTATTTACCAGGTACTGATGTGTTTATAAATACAACCTCATTACTTTATAAGGTACTGAGGTTGTGTTTACCAGGTATTGATGTGTTTATAACGTAATGAGGTTGTATTTATAAGGTACTGATTTTGTGTTTACCAGGTACTGGTGTTTTTATAAAGTAATGAGGTTGTATTTACCAGGTACTGATGTATTTATAAATACAACCTCATTACTTTATAAGGTACTGAGGTTGTGTTTACCAGGTACTGATGTGTTTATAAAGTAATGAGGTTGTATTTATAAGGTACTGAGGTTGTATTTACCAGGTACTGATGTGTTTATAAAGTGATGAGGTTGTATTTATAAAATAATGAGGTTGTATTTACCAGGTACTGATGTGTTTATAAAGTAATGAGGTTGTATTTATAAGGTACTGAGGTTGTGTTTACCAGGTACTGATGTGTTTATAAAGTGATGAGGTTGTATTTATAAGGTACTGAAGTTGTATTTATAAAACAATAAGGCTGTGTTTATAAAATACCATGGCTGTGTTTATCAGCCATTACTTTTTTACTTGTTTTCCATGCACTTTTTATTTTCTTCAGCTTTGAAGTGGGAACATCAACATCACACTAGTTTATATGCCTTAAAGTTAGACTTTGTCAGACTGGGCAGTGTAGCACTTGGGTATGGTTTAGGTGGGGGCGTGGTTTGGTGTGGCTCTGCACATGGAGGAAGGTGTTTGGGGACGAGTTAGAGTAATGACTAACATGGCACACCTGAGTCCTGTTGCACCACAGTGCTCTCTCGCTCTCTCTCACAGAGCATGAACACAAATAAATACCTGATCTGTATTCTCTGTGTTTATCTGTTGAAATAATTCTCGGTTCTGATTGGTCAGAAGGTGTTGGTTAATTTTCTATAACAGCAGCTTTGCAATAGTTCTGGCTACAAGACAAATCACAGGTTTATATTAATGCACTTATTATAAAACACACCACCTACAGATTTTTTTTTAAAAACCTGTAATCGTTGATATGGTGTGGTTTTCTGTGAGGTGTTTATTTTGGAATTTTGGAAGGAGTCTCCAGTGTCAGTGCTTTATAACAACCAGAGGTGAAGCTGTAACAGGAAAATCTTCGTAACAGGAAGGGCTTTGGGTTGTGTGGTTTCTGGGTAACACGACAAGCTGCATTTATTGTCCTATTCACTTCATGAGAAAATAAAAAGAGAGGCTGGGGAGGAAATGAATGTTTATAGGTGTTATAACGTAAGTGACTTTATAAATGGAACTAATTTAAATTTAACAGTAAGCTGATCAGAAATTTGCAACGAGTCATTCTTTAATAAATTAAAAAGAGGGTGTTTCAGGGTAGTAACAGTGGTTCTGCTCTGCTTCCAGACTAAATTACACCACCCCATCATTGATTATTTTCCTATAACAGTGCACCTCATCATGTTTTACTCCTTACATGCTGTTAAAAATAAGAATAAACTGTTATGTGGGCGTCTAACCATAGTAAAACACACACACTTACTAAAAATGCACATATTTAACAATCTATTTCCTCATTAGCATATTATATTCAGTTTATAAAAGAAACTTGTAATACAAATCACTTTGTTTTCATGTGTACTTTTAACAGGTTTAAGGTTTTATACTAATATGAGTAAAGGGGGAAAAACAAGCGTGTGGTGCCTATTACATCCCTAATATTTCAAAAGTGAATTGGTGTAATATTTTCATCAGGGGTGCCTTGTGTTTATTTTGTTACACTGAAACGGGTCAAAAAGCTGCAAAAAGTTTGTGAAACCCTGTTTTATGCATCTGGTACACAATATAGAAATACATCCAGTAAGTGAATGGTGTCCTTGTGTGTGTAAAGCAGTGAGGTCAGTGTTGTGTGCTAAATCTCTGCTGTTTGCAGCCAGAAGATGGCACTTCAACCTGACACTACACCAGCATGCCAGCTTCCTTAACACCCATCTGATCCTGCAAAAAGTTATGGCTTAAGAGGGTGTAACAGATTTAGGTTTATAGGGTAAAACAAAATGAAGCCTGAACACAGGAAAAAATTCCTCCGAATGTTGTGAGCACACACTGGCCTCTGCTGAGGTTTGTACTGTGGAACACAAGGTCAAAGTCTGCAGGTTAATCAGCTTTATCAGAGCCAGCACGCAACACAGCTTCAGCACGAGCGCCGATGTGCTTACGTGTGAAACATCGGTGCAGCGAGATGCAATGAGAAAGTCTGATTAAAGGAGAACTCTTGTGTTTTTTTTTTTTAAACCTAATCTCTATCTGTTGTGTATCTGTAGTGTACGTGAGATTACCGCAGATAAGAATTTCAGCATGTTTACTTGAACACCAGTTTACTCGACTTATAATGGACGTCTAAGGGCAGTTGTTGAACTCAGTCAATAAAATGGAATACAGGAAAAAGTAATACAGAGAATAATTTCAAAATTATCCCGTATAAAAAATCAACCGGCAGGTGTAGAAAAACTGAGATTATCGCATTTTTTTAAAAGCAAAGTTACATTTTTTTCTTCTGAATACCAGGTTTTGTCATCTTCATTTGAGTTGGCATTCTCACGGATTGGCCGTGGAGGTTTGGCCTAGATCGCCCGACATCACACCCTGCGATTTCTTTCTTTGGGGATTCGTCAAAGATCACGTGTAGACCATTCGGGTGCCAGACGCTGAAGATCTCAAGGCAAGAATCATATTTGCTATTGCAAGTAACGACAGCTCATACTGAATGTTTGTAACTTTAAGAAAAAAAACAGGATCAAAGATGTACAAAGTCATTTTCAGACACCCTGTATTTTTGTAGAACTATTTCATGAATTTTTCATTCAAACATGTGCATGCATTAAGTGTCTATAATTCATTGCTTCAGAGACGAGACTACTTTTTTTTTAGAGGGAAACAATAAAACCCTTGATAAGTGTTGTAAAGTTGGATAAAAGTAAAAACAGCTTGGGTAAGTCTGTGCCTCACGTTTGTCTCATCCCAAGACCTTTATTGTTACAGAAAATTCTAGCAGGCAGAGAGAAAAAAAAAAGAAAAGCAAAAAAGAACAAAAACCCTAAAGTGTGTTGGAGGACCAGACAGCTAACTTTTTTCAGATGTGCTCCAACAAAAAGTCTGGTGTGAGTCGTCCTTAATAATAATAAGCAGCTTCTCAAATTTTTACTGACCAAAAAGACCACAGTCCCTAACACTTCTTCTCTACTTTCTCACAAGGCCGAGAATCGTGAATTCAACTTCAGAAAATCGGCACAAACCAACTCGGTCCTTTCTGCTTCAGTGAATTAATTACTTTTTTTTAATTGAGTGAATTTTATTCGCATTTGGTCGCATTTATAAAAGCAAAGAGTTTTTAGGTGCCTCTTGTATTGACATTACAAGGGGTTAAAAATCATAAATGCTGTTTTCTGTGTTAAAGTGTAGCGAGTGCGGTTTGTGTTATATAGAACAACTGCCCTTAAATTTCCATGATAAGGAAGTGTTTGTTTTTTCCTCAGTCCATGGAACCGTGATAAAAGGTCTTGTCTGTGATAATCAGAAACGTTACACGTACAATATACAAACAGAGATTAATTAACCCTGGAGTTTTCCCTTACGTTCTCCAAATATGGTAACAATCATATGCGGTATAATTAAGACCGATTTATTCACTTTTAATTTCAAGTGTTATGCAGGCAAAGATCTTTCTCTTTTTCTTTCTTTTTTTTTTTTTTATCCATTAACATAACACATTTGTACAAAGTTATTTTTAAAAATATCAATAAACTGGAGCCTTTCAGGCTAACCTGGCAAAAAAAAAAAAAAAAATTAAATGTCATGAACACAAAGAAACATCTTAGAAAAAGATTTACAAATGAGATGCCACTAGAAAATATTAAAGAAAAAAATCAGTCATCACACAAAATATTACCAAAAACATCTAAATAGTTTGGTATCAACCACTCATCTTAATTTTTTCCATCTTTTTTTGTCTTCTGAAATATGTTATGGTGTGAGAGAAGAATTTGTATAAATTAAAAAGCTATGTTTATGTTTATAAAAAGGACCACAAGTAGAAAGAAATCATTGCTTATACCGAGAAAAAAAAAAAAAAAAAAAAAAAAAAAAAAAAAAAAAAAAAAAAAAAAAAAAAAAAAAAAAAAAAAAAAAAAAAAAAAAAAAAAAAAAAAAAAAAAAAAAAAAAAAAAAAAAAAAAAAAAAAAAAAAAAAAAAAAAAAAAAAAAAAAAACATCAAGAAATTCACAAATTCAATTTCCACAAATAAAAAAAAAAAGGGGGGAGAAAAAAAAAACGCCACCAGACACATTTTAGAACATCAAACTGAGCTACGAGAGCCTGACTGGCCAAGCAGGTGGCCGCAGATCTACAATGATTCAGGAAGCGGACATCTTTAATGGCACTGACACTATGATGATGACGACGAAGGTGATGGTAATCTAACGAGAGGAGGAATTAGCTGAGGAGCGCAAAACACACGTCACTCGGAAATCGAACAGAGATTTAAAAATGATGTCTCCTTACTGGCCACAGTGTTTACTAGCATAGAAAAGAAGCATGTGGTCAGCTGTGTGCAACTGTACATGAAATCATCGTCCCTTCCTCGAAAGACCCGCTTCTCCTTCACCCCCACCGAATCCCCCCCGTCCCCCCGCCCCCCCATTTCCCCCGACATGAGCCTCTCGCTCATCACTCTGTGTTAAGGCATTGTAGGACAGTTCATATGACTTTTGAGATGCAAAAAGACCTTTAGGCTGTTTGCTGTGGTTTCCTTTTTCACTTCTTAAAGAAAATCTATTCTGCCTCCTATTTAATGTAAACATGGTTTCACAAGGATTGTCTTTATAGTATTGCTTTCATTTAACGTAGCAAATATCAGGAAGCCAAATTTGCCTCTCGTGGTTTTATTTTTTTCCCCCGCCTCCCAACATCATCCCTCTATTCATATAGGAATGTATCATCTCTCTCTCTCTTTTTTTAAAATATAAATCTATCGGTTTTTTCAATTTGTGCTTTTTAGGACGCTTTTCACTGTGTCAGGTTCTGTCTTGTCCTCTCGTCTTCCTTCCTTCCTTCTTTCTTTCTTTCCTAGGTTTGCTCGAGATCTGCATAAATGTAGTTTCTCTAATGTCTAAGAGTGTGGCACTGAACAGTCGTCTGGTGATGCGCTGGCGCTTAAGAGGTCGACTCGGTGTAGAGCGGCGTTTAGATGTCGAGCTGTTCAGTCCCAGATCTCGTCCGACTGCATTCAAAAAACCTGTTTTACGTTAAAAACCTACATTTACACCAACTCCCCACTCCCAATAATAAGTCGATCCATAATTTGAGAAAAGATGTACAATTTTGTGCATAGAGACAGAATTTAATCCTAAAGAAAAGACTCTTCATAGTGGATTTGTGTACTGGGAACAACAGATCCCTCCTCGTGCTCCTGTAAATAAAACACTCTCCGACAAGTCATCTCGTTTCCGATAATCACTGTACGTCTCTTAAAAACCAAACGGTAAATTCATAATCTTTAGATTCTTTTCTATTATAACATTTTTACATTTTCATATGAAAAAATCTGAAAAGCTGATGCACTCCAAGAGCTGTCCATTCTCAAAAGAACGAAGAAAGAAATTACAAACAAACAAAAGACAGACAACTAAAAGTTGATATATAACATGGTGCTTTGAGCGGAGGATCTGGACCCCGAGCTACTCGAACTCCTCCTCCAGGGTGTTAGACGTCGTGGGCGTGGCCGGGTCGGAATCCTGCGAGATGGAGGCGACGGTGACGATCCTCGGCGAGCCCAGCCCCTCCTCTACCTCGTCCTCCATGTCCTCGGTGGTGAGGATGGCCAGCGCAGCGCCTCCTTTTTTGCCCTGGTGGGTTTTGATGTGCTTCGACAGGTGGTCGCTCCTCATGAATCGCTTGGAACATTCCGGACACTCGAATCTCTTCTCGCCTGGGGATTTCAGAAACGGGATTTCTTAGTATTTTTCTTTGCAAGGGCTGATACAAAGATATGTACAAACAATATGCTTATTAATATCAAGAAGCATGCGTAATACTAATTAATACTATTCCAAGTATGAACTGTTATTTTTTTTTCCCCACGTGCTTACTCTGAGACATGTGAAGTTAGCTAAGCTAACATCTTTTAGAACTGCTGCTCATGCTGTGTCACAGGGCAGCGTAACACACACGAAGGAAAGTGCCATCCACCCTCTTCCTCATACATGAGCTCACAGAGGCCTGTAATTGGTTAAATTCACTGTGATTGACAGGGAGAGAGACTATGCCATCCTTCCTGCAGCCAGAAACTGTTGTCTTGTCTCCCGGTCACGGATGGGCGTGGCATGATCAGGGTTCGAACTCGCAATCTCGCGCTCATAGGCTGAACGCTTTTCCATTGTGCCTCTTACTTAAATATTAATCGACTAATCAGAACGCAGAATTCAGCAGCGGCGTGACGTAAGTGTATTTCTAAGTTCGTGCGTGTGCGGCGTACCCGTGTGTGTCCTGCGGTGCCGCTGAAGCTCGTCGCTCCTCGTGAAGCGTTTTCCACAGAAGATCCAGTTGCAGACGAAGGGCCTCTCCCCGGTGTGCCAGCGCAGGTGAGCTCGCAGGTGGGACGTCTTGCCGTAGACTTTCCCGCAGCCCTCCATGTGACACACGTGTTGCTTCTTTTTCGATGGGTCGTTGTTGTTTCTGTCAGAACGTCAACAGGTTTACTCTAAAACTGCGAGTTATAATTCATTCTTACATTTTCTCATGAAATAATCAGAGGCCACCGTCCACTGGTCGAAGTGTGAACATTTCACTGCAGAGATTTTTCCCGCATTCATTTAGCTGAAAATCTCCCTAGAAAATCTTAGTACCGAATGTGTGACATGCAAGTGTTTATGTATCATAAAACCGAAGTGCCAATCATGCGCTAATATGCAAATGCGAGCCATGCAACAGCAGTGAACGTCCAGTGGGGCGGGACGACTCCATGATAACAGCATGAATGATGAGAAGTAGTGGCTGAACTGATATTTAATGCAATCTGCAGGACGGTTTGGATTTATAAACAACCAGCTGAGTGCACAAGGTTACTTTATCCATCTGTTACAAAATCAACACAAGTGCATGTCCGGTGCATATCAGTTGAACACAATAATCAAATATTCATATTCCAGAAAAGGAAACCACCAAACCAATAGAAAATTATGACATGAGCCATATATATTACATACGAATATTAACGATTAAATGGCGACTCATAGAACAATCTACCTTCTGCTTTTTTTTTTATCATTACACGATCCGTTTATCTAAACAGAAATGCAAAATACTCCCTCTTTTGTTTTCTATTCACAGGTCAAAGTGAAAGTAACCACAATGTGTCACATTCAGCGTCTTTCCCCTCTGTGAGCTAGCATTTCCGTGAGGCGAGCTTTATTCAAGATGATGTATGCTACCAGTAAAAAGGTTTGGTTTGGAGACAATATTAGGGCATTAGTCAGGTTAATTCCCATGTATATATTTATTTCAGAATCATTTACGTTTTTTCCCCCCCCAAACAAGAACTTACGACAAGCAGTAAGGAGCTCTATCTGTTTGAAAAGTTTAAGAAAAGCCTCCTGGCTTGGTTGAGTAAATGACAAGAATGCCGAGCATTCAAGAAGAATAATTCTCTGTGTATCATTTCATAATGTTAATAGCACCGTTACTCTAAAATGATAGAAAATGGTACAAATACGAAGAAAGAAAACACTTCTGCAAGCAGGTGTGGCTGGTAATGTACATTTAACAAGGCCCGTAATGAGGGGAGGATTAAGGAGAAAAGTGGAAAAACAAGCTACAGTTGCATTGTTTCCTCTCTTAGCTGTGTTTTGGATAAAAGAAATGTAAATGTGAATGTAAATGGTTTGCCAGGTGGAGGGAGTGTGTGTGTGTGTGTGTGTGTGTGTGTGTGTGTGTTTGTGTTTGTGTGTGTGTTTGATCAGCACATCTGCATTTTCATAGATTCTGGATTCACTGATGATTTCTTATGAGGTGTAAGCTTCTATATCGGAACGTATCAAACAGAAAAAACGTCCTAGACTGAAGCCATGTAACTCAGTAACCACCACATTATGTAACAAAAGAACACTTAGGGGTGTGCTGTTACAGGAAAACAATCAACAACAGGTTGGTGTGATGTGGCCTGGCACAAAGCAGAGTATCTGTAACCACCCCAAACTTGATTATTATCCAATAACAGGATGTCCTGAAGTGTTTTTTTTCCCAGCAATTTGCCAATGATTATGATTTTTTTTTAATTTATGAAAGAGCGACATCTTACTGTTCTTCCATTTCTTGTAATATTTAATGCTGTGGAACATCCGTGGAACAAGTTAGGTCCTGTTATACCTAATGTTGTAGCAGCTATAGGCAGCCATTCCCTCACCAGCCTCTCTTTTCCCCCGCTTGCCTGAAGTTTATAAGTCAAAAAACTTGTCACGTGACTGAGAAAGTGCAAAGCCGTCCATCTTGAATAGTCTCTTGTGACAGGCGACTTTACCCCTGACAGTTACAAAGTGCTGTCACTGCGGATTCCTTTCATAAAGGTGAAATAAACATTATTACATTTTATAGACTCCAGATCGTTTTTAATCCGCTTATGTGCAGCGTCTGCCTGTGGACGAGTTGCTAATAAAGACATGATTGTATTAGAGTATTAAAGTGAGCGCATTAATATAAACCTGTCAGAGCTGCTGTTATAGAAATTTAATCAACACTGTCTGACCAATCAGAATCAAGAAAACCAACAGCGCTGTGGTATCAGGATTTTAACAACAACCATTGGTTAATATTCCCTTTTTACAATTTGAGTCATTTGTAAAGACACTTATTTACAAAAATGCTTTCTCCCATAAAGTGCCATGTCACAGTAGCAGCAATGTGGTATGAACATGGAAACTATTTTTCACATCCCTCTCTTTCTCACTGCACTCTTTCACTCCTTGAAGTAGCTGTGTTTTATGACTACTTCGAGTTTTCACTACTCTCAGTCTAAATCATTACGAAATCTCTCATTTAACTAGTTTTGAATCAACAGGTGTTAAAAAAAAAAAAAACCCTCATCCTTTCTAGTCTCGTTGTGAGTGTGGCTCTCACCTGCCCTCTCCGTCTCTGCAGTTGGGGCAGGAGCAGGCCACCCTGCGCAGCCTCTTGCTTGGCTGACCCTCCTGCTCTGATGGACTCTGTGCCTGACCCAGCTGGTCCGGACTCACTGCGTTCAGACTGGCGTTGGTTAAGTTCCCCACAGTGACGGTCACCGGGCTGGGCTGGACTTTAACCCCCTCCTGACCCTGCTGCTGGCCTGCGGAACAAAACCACAGATTTCTTAGTTCTGCACGTTCTGACAAGAATATTACGAATTTTACGACAAGACTGAACAACCGAGAACATGTCTGCCATTTCAGGAGTCTATTAGGATTCTTCTGCTGCAGTGGATACTCCCATAGAGATAACATAAAGCCTAGCACTTCCTAAAAAACAGTTTATAACCAAGACCTACTCTTGCTTCAGTGAATTATCTCACCAGGATTCTGTAGATTTGTACCTTGGAACTGCTGCTGTAATCATAACGACTGTCCTGTGCTCATCACACAATCTACTCGTACCGAACATCCCGTAAACACACACAGTGCTGTTACTTTTCACTCTTCTCCACATGGATACTGATTTACAATCCCGCTATCCAGAAGAGGATGGGTTCGCTTTCGAGTCTGGTTTCTCTCAAGGTTTCTTCCTCTTCTTGTCTCAGGAAGTTGTTCTTCGTCACTGTCTCCTCTGGCCTGTTCGTTAGGAATCAAAATCTACATCTATTCTAACTGATTATAATATTTTTTTAAAAAAATAGAGCTGTTTTGTAATCCAAAATAAAATACTAAATTCTTTCAACAGGAAAGGACAATTTATTTGTGGACTGTCCACACATTTACTCCCATTACAGCTATGATTCCAGTAATTTTTTTTTTTACTATTTCAGTGAAACACACACAGACACACACACACAGACACACACACACAGACACACACACACAGACACACACACACAGACACACACACACAGACACACACAACAAGAGAGGAGAAAGAGTCAGCAAACTGACATCTGCAAGTGCTTACAGCAGAACCGCGGGCGATGTCAAACCAAAGCTTGTTCTCAAATAATGCTTCAGTTTGGCTTTTTATTCGCTGAGTGCATTTCAGGGCTAAAGTGAGTCTGCCAAAGTCACTTTTCATTACAAACTGAACAGAACTCTAAAGTTTTTAATCATGAATATCACAAAATCAGTAGAGCTGGGTGATATGATTATATAATATCGATATAATAATGAATTATGTCATAATACACTTTCCTGGATATTGCGGGTATCATAATATCTTTTATTAGCTTATCCGAAATAAATTACAAACTCAAAATGCAACCGATCTCATGTTAAAGTACTGAAACTTAAACCTAAAGCCTATATCATGTCAAAAATGGTATTTTTGTCGTTTCGCTCGCTCCTAGTCTGCAGTGTGCAACGATACACAATAACACAACAACAAATGTGAATAAAACTGTACATGTGTTACAATGTAGTTAAATTAGAGGCTTAATACTGATCTCACTGCACATAAACCTGATGCATTACACATCTTCCACACATGCCAGGGGTGTTTTTAATGAACGTGAGCCAATCACATCAAAATGTTTTGCACCTTTTTTCCCTCATTGCTTTTGAATGAATGCATTTACTAACGATGTTATTAATAATATATTTATAAAGATACAAATGCTTAACTATTATTTTATGGACTTTTTTTTTTTTGCACAAGTGATGCTGACAATTGTTGAAATTAATCATATTTTAATCAGTATTTTTGGCTTTTGTAATTAATTTAAACATGCTGCACAGCAGTATCTGTACGCTCAATGTTAGTTATTTGGTTAATGTAATTCGATATTGATTTATTTCATTGTTATTCATTAAATACACACACTCACTCACATCCAGGGGCGTTCCACCTTTAGGCATGCTTTTGGGTGGTGGGAGGAAACTGGAGAACCCAGATAAAACCCACACGGATACAAGGAGAACAGGTAACTCCATACAGACAGCAGTTCAAGCTCAGGATTGAACAGGGAACCCTGGAGACTTGAGGAAGCAGCGCTACCTGCTGCACCACTACAATGCATTTATTCAGTTATAAACACTTTTAACTGAATTTTTTGATTTCGATGTTATTTTCTACCACCCATGCTTATAAGATTTGCTAATGTGCATTAAGGTTCACCTGAACTTGCCACAAAACCTCTTCCTTCATGTCCAGTCCTATCACTCCTGACTTGTTATAATCTAAGCAAGGTTCAAGTGAAATAAATCAGTCTGCTTATTGAGGTAATTAAAAAAAATGGCTTAACAGTTTTTGTTTAAATTTATAATCATTGGACCAAGTGAAGAGTGTCTCACTCAGCAGCGCTGTATGGTAAACAGGAAGCCGTGCTGCCAACGGCTTCACTAGTGCAGTGTATTTTACCCAAAAATACAAGCCAATAAGCTTATACATTATATCCTCTCTTTTTATTATTTTTTGCTTGTTAAGTAAATGAGTGTCAACTATAAAAATAAATGCTGGTGAATTTTCATAACTGCGGTTATAATTTCATAACTGTAATATAAGTTATTATACAGTACTACAGGAGTGGTGGACCATGGGTAAAGTATTTCAAGTATTTCCGCAGATTGAAATGAGTACTGGAAGAAATACTGTACAGAGCCAATAACATTTCAGAAAAAACTGTTTACAACCATAATCTAATCATTAATGGTTAAGTATTAAATAATGACTTATGTCAGACCTTTGTAAACAACGATTTTACGTAACTTCTACAAGTTTTATCTCTATACTGAAAATATTGTATAAATAAGCCGTCATTGCTCAGGTCTAATGCGTTAGCCCGAAGAGTACAAAGCTTAAGACTGAGCTAAACGTACATCAGCGGACTCACTTACCCTGCACCCCGGTGATGGTGAGTGGGACGCCCTGCACCTGGACCCCTGCGGTGCTCAGCCCTGCAATGTTGACCGTCTGGACACCCGTCCCCGAGGCCAGCTGGGCTGTGTTCAGAGTGATGGGCGTTCCTCCGATGGCGAGAGGAGCGATCTGTGTGAATGCGCCGCCGCTCGGACTGGAGGCTACCGGAGCCAGCGTGAGCTGCTGAGCCATACCTGCGTTCTGGACCTGCACCGTCTGCCAGCTGATCTGGCCAGTTGGTGTGAGCGTGGGCGCCCGGATCAAGACCTGCGCCGGGTTCTGGAAGGCCTGAAGCTGTACGTTCTGCTGTAGCGGCTGCAGCGTCTGGGTCGGTTGCAACTGGATGGAGCCCTGGACCAGTTGCTGGGGCTGTTGTTGTGCCTGCGCCTGCTGCTGCGGCTGCTGGATCTGGATCTGCTGCAGCACCGGGTGGCTGACGATGTGGAACTGCTGCACCTGGGCCTGCTGCTCGGACATTTGCAGCCCATTGGACTGAGCCGTGCTCTGGCTGTCAGGATCGCCCCCCTGGGCCCGTATGTCTTTTTGCCCCTCTGCACCTGCATCAGATGTCATGGACACTGAGGTTAAGGCTGTAGCGTCTGCAGAGATGGAGTCTCCGCCCCCTGATGTGGTCAAGCTGGTGGTCCCGGATGTAGATTCCACGCTGGTCGTGATCAACTGGCTGCCATTCGCTACGTTCATGTCGTTTGACTGCAGCAGCTGCACCGATCCTCCTCCTGCAGCTACATTGTTGATGACGGGCAGAGCCAAAGTGACGCCGCCAATATTTATAGGTATTGTAGTGACCACGGGGGCTTGCGTGCCCTGAATGGTCTGCAGCTGGAGCGGAAATGAGGGGCGAATCTGCACAGGAATGGCCTGATTTGTGACATTCTGGGAAACTACACTGGCTGACGTGGCTCTTGGAGGCGTGGCCAGGATGGCTTGGTTGTTAGCGGTGTTAATGAGCTGAATCTGGTCGGGCTGGACGCTTAAAGTGGTCGGGTTGCTGGGGTTTATCTGGATCTGCTGACCGTCGGCGGTCTGTAAGTGTGGGATCACCTGATACTGAATCCCGCCTGTGGAATTAGGCATGTTTTGGACCTGGATGATCTGAAATTGCTGCTGTTGTTGTTGTGCGACTGAGGCATTGTTCACACCGGCTGATTTAACCTTTCGCCCAGGCGTGGCTTCAACAGGGACCACGCTGGTCCCGGTTGCAATGGCGGCCAAGCCAGGAGCCTGCGTGTTGTCCTTGGTTACGGTTGTAGTAGCTGTGGCAGGCGAAGCGGCGATGATCTGCCAGCCATTTCCTGTGAACTGAGCCGGGAGAAGCTCCAGCTGCTGAGGAGTGTTCTGGAGCTGCACTAACCCCTGGCTGGGGTCGATGATGATCTGCTGCTGCACGCCGGCCTGCCCCTCCCCGCCCACGCCGCCTATTTTACTGCATGTGGCTGCAAGCAGAGCGAGAGGAGATGGCTGTGCATCCTGCTCACATACACACATACGCACACATGCAAAAAGAAAAAAAAGAGAACAAAAAGAAAGCACTGAGTGTCAGAAGACGTGGGCGGGATTACAGGAAGAGTGGGTGGGTGTGTGTGAACCACAATTTCTCCATTTCTTACATGCACACTGCCTGCAAACTGGGTCGCTGCAATACTGACACAAAACTGATAGGAAAAAAACTATACACGTGTCATTAGACTCAGGAAGACGTCGTAATCGTTGTGTCCTTTGACTCGTATTAAGAGTTTTGCGTGAAATCGATTTTGTTGCTAGTTTTCTAAAAGGTTACTCTGTATCTTGAAAAAGAAAATGTGATTATGCATTCAGGAGGCTGCATTAGTGCAAAATAAGAGAATAAAGAGAATAAAAATACAGGTATAATACATTTAAAATGAACACTCTTTCTCTGTCAGTGCTACTTTAAACAGGATTAAAGCCCTTGATTTGCAGTAATGAAATATCAAATATAAAAAAAATGTAGAAAAATTTTGTCTTTGTGTATTTTACAGCAAAAACTACACACTTTCCATAGAATTCACACAAAAACTGGATTTAAAGACAAAGGTTTTTCCATCGTGAGAGTACTTGCTGTCAACTTTGGGTCAAATTTCCCCTGATCAACACGTCCACAGCACTAACACTAACACTAGTTAGCCCAGTTTAACTCACTCCCCTAAGTTCTATTCTAATTTTATGACAACGTAATACTAAAAGACGTTCATTTATGAAATGTAATTTCAGGCAAATTACAACTTGCACATAGACACCCTGGAAATTTCTAAAGACCAAGAGGATGTCTATAATTCTTTATTAATTATTAATTAATACTCTGTGCCTTGAAATCCTATATTTTCCCAGGTTTTACCTGCACCTAAATGCCTAATTAAAAAAAAAAAAAAAAAAAAGTACTATATTATAAAACGTCTATATTAAAATGAAAAGGCTTGAGACAAACGTTATATTAGATAGTGAGTTATCGAGCAGGGTCACAGAGGTTCCTGAAGCTAACGCTGGGTGAAGCAGTTAAGTTCCAAAAACGCATAATTTCATATTACATACTACGTCAATCACCATAGATTACTTAGCGTTTCGTCATACTATCATACATAAAAATATATATTCTCCATCCTTACGTTTGGGATGTAATCATAGCAACGCTGACTGATCCTTATATTCGTATAAAGGAAATAACTCCGCATTTTAAAAAACACTATATTATAAAACATCTGCATTTATACCACAGCGCTGCTGAATTCTCGATTCTGATTGGTCAGAAGATGTTGATTAATTTACTATAACAGCAGCTCTGACAGTATTTCAATCTGGTGTCAAAACACAGGATTATAATTAAAAAGTTTTCATTAAACGTAAACAAAAATGTTGTAAAAATTTTTTTATTTTTTAATAAATAAAAATTGTGATCCTCGGCAAACTGCTGTGGTATAAGAGGAATAAAACACTTCAGGATGTGCTGTTTTGTGAAACTAATCAGCTTTATTACAGTCACACCACGCTGGCGTGGATTAATTGACTATAACAGCGTGACCACAAGTGTTTTATTCCCTGCATGGCTAATGTGAAGTAACAATAATGTCTCAGGGTTACGAAGGTGACGACGACGGCTAAAGCTGGCTGAAGCTCCGAAAACGCATACTTTCATACTAAATAGTATGTCGAAATATTTTTTTTGTTTGGGGAGGTGTGATGTTCTACTTTATTACAATATCATGACAACCCTACTGAAGGATACTGGGGTACAAAAACCACAAGAAAAGGATGTAATCATAGCAAGTCTACTCCTGTTATGTGTCATGTGTCTTAACAACTTAAAGTACACGAAATGCAGTGTAGTGTAGACAGTACAGTAATCTTGATTAAAGACAAACACATTAGAGAAGGTCTCTGGGGCAGGAGGGTATGAAGGAGGCTAGAGCTAGGGCTGAGTAATAACCAAAACTCATACTTCCGCACTAGGTAGTAAGTAACCTCAGATGACTCTGATGCATGCTGTGTAGTGCGGAAGTGCGCAGTGTGATCAGGAAGTGTGTGTGCAGTAGTACACTTTGACAGGACAAACTTTTAACACTCTAAAATGTAATACCTGGGATGATGTTTTTCCTTTACTTCCCTTTTCACCTCCACCTGATTTCCCCCCGTCTGTCGCCATGACTTCTTTCTTCGGATCTGCAAAAACATTAGGATTTTTTAAAAAATTTTTTAAAAAAGACATCAGAGTATGTGTTATTAGCTTAGCTCCCTTAGGGCTGAATCCCAAACCGCTCACTGTTCCCTTGCTAAGTGGCCGCTACAGTACAGATTCACACAGCCTGCATAGTGCACTGTGTGTTTAATAGTGATGCGTTTGGGATTGGGCCTGGCTTCATATAAGTCTAAGTAGTTCACGGGGGGGAAAAAATAAGCAAAACAAAACCTTGATCTAGATTTACATGCGACATTAAATGAAATTTTAAGATGAGGTTGAATGAATAACTCAAAGTTGAGCACTGGAGACGTTACAGGACACTGATCACTGAGTGCACAATGCAAGTGCAATAGAAGGAATAAAATGCAGCCTTACAAAGGCATGATCAATATGCATATAAGAGAAACAAAACCAAACCAAAAGCCAAACAAAGCAAGCCACGGAAGGGAGAAGGGGAAAGGAGGCGACAGGTTGCCGATGTGTGGACACACAGAGAGGGAAAGACAGAGGGGTGGAGACGATAATATGGGAGGGAGGGTACGCACCACTCATCCCGCATTAATAAAACCGGAGAGGAGTTGTTAACGAAAAAAAAGGCCGGACGCTGTGGAGGCAGAGGCAGGCAGAAGGCCCGGAGAAGGACGGCCTATTTTTCCCCACGAATGGCTGCTGCTGCTGCGCTGCGCCGCACATCCACCGGAGAGCCGAGGCGAGGCGAGCAGACCCACCCGCCAGGAAGGGCGGTACCAACCGCGGCCACTACAATTCCACCCCGCTAAAATCACCCCAGCCGGCCAGAATGAAAAAAACGCTCTTTACCTTCAGTGTTTCTATTCCTCCTGCTTGTGATTTTGCTGAGAATAAAACGGATTTCCACCGAAACGCATCCAAATCCAAATCCAACTTAACGCTCTGTGTGTGTGTCTCCCCGAAGCTCCTCCCACTTTTATTTAAATATCAAGCCCGAAAAATATTCAACCTCTCCTCTCATTTCCTTGTTTCTATTTTTCCCCTTTTCATATACTTACTCTAATATTTATAATATTTATACCCTATATCACTGTAACCCTTCTTTTTCTTTCAGTGTTACAAATGTGTCTTGTTTTTTCCCTCAAGCACAATTGTATTTTGTTGCTTTTGTGGGCGGATGCTCCCCGCCCACATATTCAGATTGGACGTTAACCGTCGGAAGACGCGCGTTACCATGGGGATTGTAGTTTAAGCCTTCTAGAATGTCAGTTATGCGATGTGGCAAAGGGACTACAACTCCCATGAAGAATAGCGCTAATACGTGCCTTTAGGGGGTGTTATCATGTTCGGTTGAAGGGAATGAAGAAGGGCGGTTACTTGTGCTATGTGGGGGTTGGGCAAATGCAAACGGGTGGAGAAAAACCGACTTCTCCACCAGTGTTGCATTCTTTCAGGCGTTTACAACACACACACACACACACACACACACACACACACACAAAGATTAATCCTACACATACATGTTGAGTTGAATTAATAATTTATTTCATTCTTACTTAACATCATTGTCTGAAACACACTTTGTTGTTATGGGTTTGTTCTTATTAAAGTAGGGCGTTTAGTCTAGGTGTTGTCACAGGTGAGATTATGGATAAAAAGATCATTTTTCATAAAATGTACATTTTGTACGTGACCTGTATCTAATTGTTTACAAAATGTCTTAACGTGTCACACAAGTGTAAGCCAAGGACACCAGCACCACACTAACAGCAGCTCTGTTTGTTTTAGACTACATTATTAGGCTGCCGGTGTCCTGCTGTGTAATATAAATCATTACATCATAAATCCTTCATAGAAGCAAATGAGCAGAAGATGACGTAAGAATATCGTGCTATTTTTTTTAATTACTGTATATATTTGCAGACTGGATTAGAGTTTTAAGTAGCCCTATTGTAATAATGTGAACGACACCCCCTGGTGGTCAGGAGCATCATTGCATGCTGGTGTACATTTGCAAAAGTTTAGAGACTCCAGAAGGAACTTTACGCCCCCAGGAGCTTCTCATCCTTTGCTACTGTGTTTCTTCCATTTCAATTCCCAATTTCAGTTTAATTCACTTCACATCAACTCCCTGTGATGATATGAGGCAGAAACCTTAAGAAGAACCAGACTGAAAAGGGAACCTGTCCTCTTCTGGGTGACACCAGATAGTGGAATTACAAATCATTTCTCTTCTACAATTGTATACCATAAAACCAAACAGTACTGAGTGTGTTGAAAGGATGATCAGCACCTCATAGCTCCAGGGTCCCCTGTTTGATCCTGAGATTGGGTTAATGCCTGTCTGTTTCTCTGGAAGTTCTCCTCAGGTTCTCTCTGGGTTCTCCGGTTTCCTTCGACCTCCCAAACCCATGCTAATGGGGGATACTGTAAACTGGCTATTTTAAAATTACCCTAGTTGTGACTATTTGTGTGAATGGGGCCCCGCAATGGATGGGCATCCCATCCAGGGTTTATCCCCACCTCACGCCCAGTATTCCCATGTGAAGCTCCACCCTGGTGTGTCCCATTGGTGGAACTCCTAAACTCTATAACGGAGAGTTTCCTAATCAGAGGAGGTTTCAAGTAGAACCTGTTGGCGAGCATAACTATCCAAATACAATACAACAGAGTGTTTCTCTGTGATGAGAGCTCCAAGTAGAACCACAGTAGCAAGGTAAGAACCCTAAACTACTTGTAGTACCTCAAGTCAAGTCAAGTGAGTTTTTATGGTCATTCCTCTATATAGCACTTAAACATTGGAACGAAATGTTGTTCTTCAGGACCATGGTGCAACACAGAACTACAAGACTACAGAAAGTGCAAATACACAACAGTGTCAGACAAATTCAGGACAATATGTACACAGAACAGGACAAAAAATACACAGGACAACAAATACACAGAACATGAACTGTAATAATCTAAAGAAAATATAAGGACTGCTTGTTTTCTAAAAATGTGTACAAATGAATAACATACTGTACATGAGTTGAGAGCAAAATAAAATAAAATAAAATAAAATAAAATAAAACCAAAGCAATTAAAGGAGTCTTTGACTAGTGCATATCCAACCACTAAGATCCTCTTAAAATGGCTATAACTCTGAATTTCTGGATAACCTGGTGTGTGTGTGTATGTGTATGTGTGTGTGTGTGTGTGTGTGTGTGTGTGTGTGTGTGTGTGTGTGTGTGTAAAGCTGTTTGGAGTGCAAACTGACTGGCAGAGGGACCCCTAGAGTCTGAGAACGGTTCCTACAGTATTTGCCTACACAGTCGCTGGTTCACTGCTCGTCCACAAGGGGGCAGTATAGGACCTATACAACACAGTCCCGTCTCCTACTTAACTCCATCAGCTCTGAAAATAATGTCCTCTGAAAACAATGCCTTTAAAGTTGAGGAGGTCTGACTCTGACAGCTGAGATTTAAGCAGGCAAGTGTGTAATCTAGGAACAGAGACGGATAGGAACAGCAGATTTGTAGTAATATGTTTAGGAATTGGACCTGGATTTGGGATTGAGACTTGAACATTGACTTGGACTGGACTCTGATTTGGATTGGGATTTGATTTGGATATAGGATTGAGATTGCATTTGTATTGCATTTGGATTTGGATTTGGGGCTTGAATTGGGGACTGGGACTAGACTTGGGTTTGGGACTTGAACTGGGCTCAGATTTGGGATTGGATTTGAATTTGGGATTTGGATTGGAATTGGGATTTGACTAGGATTTGGGATTGGGATTTGATTTGGATTTGTGATTGGATTTGGATTGGATCGTTAATGAATATATTAAACATATTAGTTCAAGCCTGTTCAAAACATTTGCAGCCAATTAGCTAGAGCTCATTCATTCATTCATTCATTCATTCATTCATCTTCAGTATCTGCTTTATCCTGTTCAAACCAGTGGATCTGTAGCTTATCCTGGGAATACTGGATGTGAAGCAGGAATACACCCAGGATGGGACACCAGTACATCTTTAGTGTAGCCAGTCCACCTACTGGCATGAGTTTGCCAGGAAACCAGTGAACTGAGAACTTTTCAGTATGAACTAATTTCCACAGGTTTCCTCATGATCACAGCACAGATTCATTTCATGAACAAAACCAAAGTAACTAGCATGTTTTGTGAATATGAAGAATATTATCTAATTATTGGAGCCAGTAAAGGAATTTATTTAACTTTCACCCACAGAATCTAATCTGGATAGACTGTGTTAAAATGTTGACATGAAATATTTTTATTCTAGTTTTATTCATTTGCAGTTATATTGAAGTTCTATTCAGCTACTGGGTTTTAGATTAAACCCATTCAATTGAATTTGACTAAACAGTTAGGATTTCGCTACACCAGTTAAATGATAACTATAATAAATAAAGCTACTTTGATAAATATTAATATTGATCTCCATCTTCGTTACAAAATATCACAAACATGATGGCTGTATGTCACAGACACTCTGTGTTTCACAGACTTCACTTGGACACTAGCCGGTATCATCACACAAAAACATGAATGACTGTAAGAGCTTGTTAAAGTGTTGCAACTTGCAGACCAATATTTCGGTAACAAATCACTCTCATGCCTATAATCATACAATCATGCTTGAGGGTTAAGATGTCTGTTTTGAAATGGCAATAAGCACAAACACTGGTGTGAAACTAGAGGTACTTTGGCACAGATGTTACTTCTTGTTTTTCTTCAAGAAGCTAAGAAGAGGACCGTGGAGGACCTTGGTGTGTTTATGTATACTTGCAGAAATGAGAGGTCTAGGCACTTGCTGGGAGGTGAAACTAACTGTTTACACAAAAAGAAGGGTAAGATTGTTAATGTAGTGTTGGCAAATATCGCCCGAAAACTCAGAGAAAACACTAACGTTCCATAACATGCATTATTTCTTTTAATATAAATCTTTAAGGTAGTAAATGCAATTTCTGCGCGTTAATTTTCCCTAGTTGTTCTTTGTTTGGTTAGTTGTTTCCTCCCTTTTTCAGTCTTTCCATCACAAACACCATCACAATTTTACTGCACTGATTGTGGCAATATATTTACAACAAAACAAGCCGTTACAAATGAAAAGTGCTAGAAATAAAAATTCTGATGCTGCATGTCTGCAAAATTTATGAGTTGACTGAGTAATGTGCATCATGGTCTGGGAAAACCTGTGGGATATTGCTGTGGTTGAATTCTGGGAAACTGCCAAAACTGACGGAAAATCAAGTTTTGACCAAAATTGGAGGTTTCTGCCAATATACTTTGACATCTCTACTTAAAAAACCCCAACAACATTTAATTTTTCTTAAATATAATTATAGTTATTTTAAGACACTCGGCCTGTAAAGATCATGTTTTGTAAGGAGACAGTTTAAAAAAAAACACAGCGGTAAAAACAGCCAGTCTGCCTAAAGGTGTTTAAAACCTTTCTAGCTAAGTGTGATTTCCTCACACAGTGAATGTCAGGCTTTGTCGGACAGCTAGGTGCCGTAATGAAACAGACATAAACCTAATCGATACACTTTGTAATCCTGTACAGGCTGCAATGCTCCTGCACCCTTGGACCATCATCAAAATAGAGAAGGGCGCTTACACATTATGTACAGACAACAGCAGACAATACTTAAAATATTTAGTCTTAAAATATTTAAATGACTGAATAAACTCATTAATAGAAAGAAATTTAATCAACAGAACAGAAGTGAGTGAATAAATCAGTGATTATTTCCCCACAGATGTTAGTGTGAACAGAGATCAGTGGAGTGAAGAGATGATGATGAGGCTCGTGTTTAAATGCAGCAGTGATGCTGATAATCAAAGTGAACACCCATTTCCCATTGTAACCTTAGAATTCTTTAGATTTTGACAGTAATGTTGTTTTTCCATAAGTAGATTAGGTTATAAATGTAGAGGTAGACATGACATCCTTCAGTGGAATTGAAATGAATAATTATATGTACTTTTCTCCCTTTGTCATGTTTGTGTAAATCAGTGTAGGACTCTGTTAGAGGGGTTAAAATGTTTCCTTGTCCCATGTAATCACAAATGATCCGCACTGTTTTATGTGCTTCCTCACCTCAGACTTTATCCTTCCACAGAGTTCATCCAAAATCAAATGATGGCCCAATTCAGAATTTGTGTTACATAGTTGTGATACACTGAGACATGTAGATATATTGGATGATGGTGCTGCTCATTCAGTGATGTTGTCTCTCTTTCGCCCAAGCCATCCACTGTTGAGCTCTTCTCTTTGTCTCTGAAATTTTTAGGGTTTGGGTTTTGATTCAATACAGAATTTGTCACTTTGTCACTTACCTGCTAACCATTTGACATCCAAACCCCTGACCAAACATGAATGTAATCACTTTTTTAAGTAGATCATGCAAACTGTAAAGCTGTAAAAAAAAAAAAAAATTACACAATCTTGCTGATAGAGTCTGAGTGAGAAATGAATTTTGACAACTTTTCACTGAATGCTTTTAGTGTCAAAGCTGTTGTTTTTTGAAAAAGTGAACTCAAAGTTGAAAAATGCTTATTAGCAAGCTCTAAATATAATGGTTTAAAAACCTTCTAAGTACAGTATTTGTTAAAATGAAAAAAACAAAAACAAAACAAACAAACAAAAAAAAATGTAATATGTATAAAAATGGTAGAAAAAATCCTATAAATATAGTATTTAGTAAGTTGTAAAAAATAAAAAATTGTGAAAGAAACTCTCTAAATTTTGTATTTGGTCAATTGAAAAAAGTTAATGTCCTCTAAATGTAGAGGACATTAACTTTTTTTTCTATTTATATATTTTTTCTTTTCTTTAAAAAAAAAAGTGCTATTTGGCAAATTCTAAAAAAATGAATTTTGGTAAAACAAACAAATGTAAAAATAAACTCTAGCAAGCAAACAAACAAACAAACAAACAACCCTCTAAATATAGTACAAGGGTATTTCAGAATTGCTATTCATTTGATATCCAAGCTGCTATGCGCATGGTTTGGGCTTTCTCAAAATACAAACGTTTGCCTAGTAATTTTTACTTTTGGTAAAAGCTAACTGAGAAATACAATTATACAATTCTATGTTTGTCACATTTATATTTTCAACTGGTGAATTAACAATAAAGTTAAATAAAAGCAATGATAAACATGTACATAGTTTGGTCCACGCTTTTTGAAGAAAAAAAAAAGCAAAATTGGTACTGTAGTCTTACTCTGTAATTTATTAATTTTATCAATAAAACAAGAATATAATCATGAGTCTCAAACCAACATAAGTGTGTGAGGAGATATTACTTCCTCTGCTTCATGTCAAAACAGGGCCATAAAACAGCAGCTGTTCCTTGGCAGTGATGAGTCAATAACCAGTTGAATGTGATGGCAGCCTTTATGAATGTATATGTGTGTGTGTGTGTGTGTGTGTGTGTGTGTGTGTGTGTGTGTGTGTGTGTGTGTGTGTGTGTGTGTGTGTATGTATGTATGCGTATGTGTGTGTGCTGCAGGTGATCCTGTCAGCAGGTGGATGAACGAAGTGAGAAAATGCAGCCACAAAACACAGGTTAAATCAATGCCCCATTCACATGTTAATTCATTCATCTTATTGTCTTGCTTTCACTTTGTCTTGCTTTCACCTCAGTATTTTTACATTCATTCTCTCTCTCTCTCTCTCTCTCTCTCTCTCTGGATCTAGAGCCTAGCCCAGGAACACTGGGCATAAGGCAGTTATATACCCAGGATGGGAGGAAACCAGAGAACCCAGATTAAAAATTTTTTTTTAACTGTATTTTAACTTTCTATCCATCTCTTTTTTTCTCTTTCCTTCCTGCTCACTCTCTCTCTCTGTCTCTCTCTCTCTCTCTCTCTCAGGCCCTGGTATTAACATGGATGTTGAGTGATTGGATCACAATTGGTCAGCGCACAGTACAAGTGTAAACAGGGTCTCGATGTCTCTCAATCTCAGACAACCTGAAGGACCGCCCTAAAGGGAAAAATATAACTTTCTAGCTAGCAGACAGGAGAATGAAAGTGGAGATGATGTACACAGACAACAATTTGTGGGACATTTTGTCAGACAGCAGATGAGCAGATGAAGCGAGACACTGAAGTAGTAAATGTTTGTGGCATTCACAGGAAGTTATGTAAGCGCGTGAAAAAGTGAAAAAGCCAGGAATAACACTTGGCTGACCAATTGTTCTGATCATTTGAGAATGTTAATCAGTGGAGGACTGTTAATCATTCACAGGGGCAGGTGGGGTCAGGTATAAGCCATTCATATCAGTCGTTCAACAAATGTTAGTCTTCATGACAATCACAACTCCATACATTTTAAATTCTGATAAAATACTAATTACATCTTTTTGAGTGACCAGGGATTTTTAAAAGTGTTACTATTTAATGGGCATGAGCCAATTTTCCATGGATTTACTCGCCTTTCTAAATGGTATCTAATCACAGACCAGTGTGCTCACTGGCACATTTATCCCCTTAGAGTTATTATTGCACCTAGTGGTCATAAATGGATACTGCAACAAACGCTAATGGAGGCTCATTGGGGCAGGAATCACGCTGCCTCATGCTGCGGACAGAACAGTTAATGACAGAATTGCAAAGTTTGCTTCAAATCGGGCCAGTTTAAAAAATATTCTACTGCTGCAAAGACCTTGTTTTATAACAAATAATCAATATTAAATCTAAAACATTTCTGCAAACAAAGGCAAAGTGTAAGTGCAAACAATGTGTCTATGATGTACAGAACCATTTCTATTACAAGATACATATATTATAGGTACATAACTATATTTAAAAACGTATGTGAATTTATTTCCCATGATTTCCCATGCAAAGACTGAGAAAAATGTGTCTCCTTTTCTCAATGCCTGAATTTTTGGGCTAGTTTCAGGTCTTTGTGTGTGTTTTTAGATGTAGTTTGGTTGAAACCTGGCAACCCTGGTTAATGATATTATCTTTTCTGTGTTTGTAGTGACAGGAAACCCACCTACTAGATTGAAAACAGAATAAAGTTACATTGAAAAAAAATCTCTCAAAATGAGCTGCTAGACTGCACGCTGTGTAACTGTAGCAACTGCCGAGTAACTGCCTGTTACTCTAAAAATACACTAGATATAGATGAGCCTGTAGCATAAGTCAAGTAGCACAGCCTCTCAACTTAATTTTATTAGAGGTTATGTTGCTATTAATGTCATCCTGCCCCACTAAAATGTATACACATTTATACCTATGATCCACTGCTCTTGTTAATAGAAGGTGAAACTCCCCTCTCCCTCTCTCTTTCTCTTTCTCTCTCTCTCAATCAGTAATTTTTGGTTTCTTTTTCACTTTCTTGCTTTATTTTTTTGCTGTCTCTCTCTCTCTCTCTCTCTCTTTCTCTCTCTCTCTCTTTCTCACACACACACATTCATTATTCTTCCCTAATATCGGTATCAGCTATTCTGTCTGTTTTTTTATGTTTGTTTTTCCCCCTCTTTAATGAATCTTTTACTGTATGTCTCTCTGTGCCTTGGTCACATATGAGTAACACCATTAAACCACAAATCTCTGAGAGGCCTAGTCCTCTTATGCAATTCATGCATACTTCATGAATCATATGTAGCTAATGTTGATGAAATTGTCATTGCGACATTAGAGAACAAATCGAATCCTTTAATATGAACAACAGAGCAACTAACACGCTAGTACACTAACATGCACTGCACCATGGAACTAAATCAAGGGATTCTACATCTGTAGCCTTTGTCCTTATACATCATTAGCTTGTGATGTCTCAAAGTGTGCTCTTCTAAACACTTTTATAGTCTGCATCTAAAAAACCTGAACACGGTACTGGAAGTAATAAGAATTAATTAGAATAAGAATTATTTGTCTAAATGAAAGGGTTTTAAAATAAAAAGATACCTCTCTCTCTCTCTCTCTCTCTCTCTCTGTGTGTGTGTGTGTGTGTCAGTGTTTTTTTCTCATCTTTTATCACTGTGTGCGAGTAAAGGCACAGAGCATGTGATGTAACAGACCTGCTATGTCTTTGTCATGTCCCTCAGGGCAGAGTCAAATTATTTATTTGCCATTAAAAGCAGAGAGCAAGGATCTGTGTGTTTGTGTGTATGAGAGAGAGAGTGTGTGTATGTGTATGTGTGTGTATGTGTGTGTGTGTGTGAGAGAGAGAGAGAGAGAGAGAGAGAGAGAGAGCGAGTACTAACAGGGTGTTAAAAGATAAGTCCCTGGGCGAATAACCACAGGAATGTGTGTATCCTGATTTACTGGGGAATAACATAACTTCCTTAACCGGAAACCCATCACTCCCAGCCACTGACAGAGGGGCTGTGGAGAGACGGAGTGTGTGTGTGTGTGTGTGTGTGTGTGGTTGTGTGTGTTTATGAGCCTGTACTGTACGTGATGCAGCTTGTCAAAATGTTGGCATTTATTGAATGCATCGTGTGTCTCCTGCCAGTCTCAGCTGCCGACTTTCTCATTGTCTCCTCCAAAATAACAACATGAAGAACAGAAAATTCATGTCTAGTACTTTGAAGTGTTTGGTTATGAATGAGTGCCAGTAAGGGTGTGGATTCTATCTCCAGCTCCTTGTGGAGTCACACAGGCAGAGCATTTTCCTCTTCTGCATAACATTTTCTACCGGTGTGATTTTTAATTATTTTTTTAAAATTGTTGGTAAGAAGCAGTTTTCAGTAGCACCCAGTTAGCAGTTCTGGGTTAGCAGTATGCATGCTTAACATTACATGTCGAGGACATATTGGTTGCTAGAACATTTAATCTGTAAGGCTTTCTTAGAGTTTTAAGAATGTCCTTATGTAAGGCTTCTTCTAACACGGCTAAGCCCTCACTGTCTGTCAATTTGTTGTTTTATTTGCTATTAACAAACAGCTTAAAAACACTAATTTGCAGTTCATCCAAAGTTGGAGTCACTTTGGAATCACTCCTCGGACCATATTCACCATTTAACCTCATTAGATTGGTCTGCTAATCCTTCTGGATACACTTATGAACTGATGATCAACAGGGATCACAAAGAAATTTGAATACCAAGAGAACATGTGTCTGGATGAAGCGGACCATATGAACAAGCTTTTTGCTGTATTACAATTTATTACAATGTATTACAACACAAGAACAGAAATTTTTAAAAATTATTTCAGTGTTGCTTGTTCTGATATAATATAATATAATATAATATAATATAATAATTATCAAAGCAAATTATAGAAAACAATACTACTTTTATGTTTGTAGGTAGCAATTGTTTTTAAATATTAAGACTGATGGTATTTATGGCAGAAGTACATATTGTGCTCTGTGTGTGTGCATGTATGTGTGTGTGTGTGTGTGTGTGTGTGCGTGTGTGTGTGTGTGTGTATGAGCAGTTGTTAAGAGTTGACAATAGGAATACTGGTAGTTGATAATTTAGCTGTCTGGCTTGTCGCTGAATATAGTCTTGAGTAAGGAGTGGTTTATTTCGTTTCCTAGTTCAGTGTCTTATGTAATATAACTACTGTCTTTACACGCACACACACACGCACACACACACACACGCACACACACACACACACACACGCACGCACCACTCCACTCTGGCAGCTGTTATGAATACAGACTGCAGTACACCCATACTGATACTGATGCTCCTTATAACATTTAGTAAAATAAATAACATTTTAAGGGAGAAATACAGTTTTAAAGTGCAAAAATTGTTATTTAAAATAATGTTCCACATTACACGTCTGACAATATATGTTTGAAAAAATGAAAGTAACATTAAAAGTGGAAATAGTTTACGATTTTTACATTTTTTTATTTTCATCTTTAACCAATAAATATTATTTTAAACCATTATAATTTAGCAGTTTGTTTGGAATCATACAGTGATCATAATTCTACCCCATGACAACACCAGATTAGACAAAACTTCCATTAAACTTCATGTTCACTATTAAACTTTACTCAACTGCCTCTTAGTAAAAAAAAAAAAAGAAAGAAAAAAGATTCCGTCTAGAATATTGAAGGTTCTGTTTGTATCCCTACAACAAAGGGGTTTCCTGTCTGAGAGAATTTCAAGTTGAACACAAAGAACCCTTTGGATCCTTTTTTTTTTTTTTTTTCAAATCCAAAACAACCCTTTAAAAAATCTGAGGAACTCTTTTTTTTCCCCCCAAACAGCTCTTTGGAAAATCGACAAATCCATATTTTTTCTAAGACAAATGAAGCTGTAACACAATAGGAAGTCTTTATTGACATTACCAATACACAATCTAAATCTAAATCTAAATCTAAATCTAAATCGGTAGAACAGGCCCCATGTGAGAGAACCAGAAGATAAACCAAAGAGTATGCAAATGAACAAGCAAAAGGTCTAACATGGCTGAACAAGACTCAAACTAGAGAACTGGCAAGACGTCACAATGGACTACTGAAAATTGTGATCTATATAAGAAATGAGGAAGTGAACAGGAAATCGGGGTCAGAGGTCGCACTAGAACTATGTTAGATATGTAGATGAAGAATCGTTGATATGGTGATGCTTTCTGTAAGGAAGAAGTTCTCTCTGAAGTTTATTTATCATTTATGGAAGGAGTCTCCAGTGTCAGGACAAAGGATGTTGCGATTTCTGGTTTCTCTGTAATGTAACAAACTGTTTTTAGTCTTATTGATTTCAAGAGGCAAAAAAAAGAGACGCTGAAAAAAAAAACAGTTCCATCTCAAAAAGGACAAATTAAATAAATTTAGAGGTGAAATAACAACAATTACTTTACAATTTACGACTTTTAACACCTCCATTATAAGTGCTTTTCAAATAAACAGCTTTTCTGTTGTTTTGTTCTCTTCTCCATAGAGATCAGATGTTACAGATGCTACAGATGTAGTAAACAGAGAAGAGCTTGAAAAATGCTAGACTTCTCCTTTAAGCATCTTGCTTAAGGGCTGCTGTCAGTCCTTAGATTTACTTTGACATCCTACTGGTTATTGACTGTAAAGTACTTACCTTTAACCTTTTGTAGATGCAAGAGAACTTTGTCTGTAGTGAGCACTTCGTAGTATATTGACTTCTTAGAAATACAAGACATAACAATTTATAATTAAAAAAACAAATCTGCCACTGAACAGTTTGGCAGTGCTAGCATTACTGCTCCAGTCAGTTTCATACTCATTTAATGTCAGACACTGTTGCCATAAAAATGACAAAAAAAAAAAAAAAAAACCCTGAACATCAATCGAGTCACTGATTTACGCGTTTATGCTAACACTGACAGCTTCTGTGTTTCTGTAACATGATAATCCTGTTCGAATTTCAGACTTGGCTCTCAGTAATCAGTGCTAAATCTTCTGTTGGTTGAAAACTTGCAGTTTCTCTAACCAAGCTCAGTTTATCTTATTGTCCTCACTGCAGAACCAAAAAAAAACTCAATTATTCGGCATTGACCTCATCAGAGGAGGTATTTTAAGATCAAACAGCTGAATGCCATAAAGGAGTGTGGTGCGCAGGTAAAAGCTTCCTCCCAGACTCCCATTAGAGCGCTGCTCACTGGGTGAGGCCTTTTTGCCCAAGACACCTTTTAGCCCCAGGTAAGGGCCTGATTGGTTAATTGCCCTGGGAACCAAACTGGCATGTGGACAAGCTCTGACATGCACTTTACTCAGCAGGACGAGTGTGAGGGATGTAGAACTCAGCTTGAGGTTAGGAACAGCTTTACTGAACGCAGTTTCTCAGTTATTTGTTGCATTTACTGTTGTGAAAAACTAGGAAAGCAATGAAAATTCAGAGAAAATGAAAAAATATATCTGTGGTCCTTACACTGGGTTGACTGCGTGAGAGCTGACTGAAAGCCTCCACGAAACAGAGATGTTTTTATGACAGAGCCTCTTCTTCGGGGTTGTGCACAGAGAGACGATGGTGTCTCAGACTTCATAATCAGAGGCAGCAAGAACCAGGGTTTGATGAGAACTCTGCCCTGTAAAGGAACCTTGCTTCTTCTGGATCTCCTATCGCCCTGAGACCCAATCTGGTGTCGGGAGAACTGGACAAGTGTGCAATCACAAAACAAAGGGCTCTTTTCATGGCATAAATGCCTATTGTGATGCTAAAGGGAGGAAAAGCATTGGCTAATTACACGGTATTCACGAGACACCTTAAGGCCTTTGTCTGCCTGGTCAGGATTGATTGAGTTGAGAGGGGGGTAGTTATTTTACAACAGTTATCTGAACCTGCTCCACTTCAAAAGCAAGTGAGGACGAGAGACAGAGAGAGAAAGAGAGAGAGAGAGAGGAGTTGATAGCCTTCAGACTTTTGCAAGACTGCCTGAGGTGTCCTGTGAGGTTGGTCTTATTACACTTGTTACACTCATCATAATGCTGAGTGGTGTATGAAAAACATTTCATTCTCTCTCGCTCTCTCTCTCTCTCTCTCTCTCTGCCTCCCTCTCTTTAAAGGTATTAATAGATGCTTTGTAGATAAATGGTGCTGCAGCAATCTCTCAAAATTCCCCCGGTCATAAGTTATACCATCCTTCACCTGACTGTCTTGTCACCTTAAATTCATCCTTTTCATCTCAGACATTTAACCTCAAGTGTTTGCCATAGTGCAGACACAACTGGACAGTAAAGGACGAGTCAGCCGGGATAAATGGACAAACCAAATGCTGAAACTGTTACTTTATTTCAACTCAGCTTTATTTATGTGGCACCTGTTGAACTCTAACAGTATTAGAAGGCAGAATTAAACAATATAAAACAGTAAATAAACCATATAGAATCAATAGACAAAAGAATATGAGTGCAATAAATGGGGGTGAAATGTATGTTAAAATAATGTTAAATGTTAAAATACAGTCAGAGGTAAAGCTTTTCCTTCACTTTTGTGGAGGACTTTGCAGTTTCTCAGTAACATAATGCACTGCATTTTGTTTTTGTCTTATTAACTTCGAGAAAGAGGGGAAAACGCTGGTGAGAGAATGACTGTTTATAATTGTTGTAACATGTGATAACCCAACCTGACTGACAACATTAGAAGTCGCTATAAATGGCTAAAAATTATTACATGTAGCTCTTTAAGAAATAAAAACTGAAATCACTGTCAAATTGCTGTGGTATGAGAGGAAAATAACCAACTTCAGGGTGGTAACGGTAAGAAATACAGGGAATTAAGGCTGTAGAAAAGTCACAATAAAAAAGGGTAAATTAAATAAAATCAATCAAACAATTAAAATATACAAGTGGGTGAAAAAGTTTACACACCCTTAGCACAAAATGGACAAGACAAAAGCTAATATTAAAACAACAAAACATTTAGTATCTTAGGTTTCACAGAGGTTCATTTATTATCACATATGAACAGTCAGTAAGGTATTAATGGTGAAAAAATTAATATAATATTTGTTTAAAAATGTGTCTCCCCCTTTCTGAATGACTTGCATGCCCACACCTATCTATTGTTGTGTTGATATCTTGTGTTTTGGATTGTTTTCTTGTCACACTGAAATCTTTATCACTCTAATTAGGTACTTTAGGTTCGCCACATTTTTTTTTGTTTTACAGAATCCTAGCACTTTATCTATTGCACGTAATCTATTGGCGTTTTATCAGTAGGATTAACAGCTTTACCATTTAAGTGTGCATGCCTTTAATAAAGCACAGAGTATGAGTGTTGTGAATTTATATACGGAATTGACTAAACTTGTATGTATGCTTTATACAGAGGACATACTTGTAACATAAGCCTACAGCAGAAAAGCAGCAAAGTGCAATTGAAAGAGTTCAAAAAGGCTTTGAAGATGCTCCAGGTTAGAGATCACCTGAGAGAGAGAGAGAGAGAGAGAGAGAGAGAGAGAGAGAGAGAGCACATGAAGGACATTTTACAGGAGAAGTAAGTGGTAGGTGCAGCACACATCATAAAGATTGATGTGAAGATAAAGCTAGTCAGAAAGAGAGACAGAGTTTGGGAGAGAGAGCAGGAGGAAAAACCCATCCTCTGTGCATTAAGTGGTGTACAGGAATTGGCTTGCCCAGCAGGGCTGAGGAGAATAACCCAGGCGCCAGCTCCGCTGCTGTACATCTGGTTGGGTGCTCTGTGTGGCCATGGGCTAACACCCCGTTTCCCGGCAGCTTCATCTACAGGAAGTTTCATCTACAGGAAACGTACTTCTAAGAGCCAAAACCCTTTGGCATTTCGCATATGTTAATTTATTACACAAATATATGATTATATTGTATTATTACAAATGGTCAAATGGTGTGTATTAAGATATTAATAGTATCATTGAAAAATATGTAAATTATATTAGTTTAAAAGTCTCCCTGTTTTGTAGGTTAGGAATTGTTGTCACCTGTTAAATTCTTTTTTACATTCTTTTGATTTGTAGACAAATTATAAAATAAACCATGGGGGGATGCAGAACAATTTTATATCTTAATTAAAAGCAGGTTAAAGCTTATTAAAGTCATGTTTTCAGCCTGCCACTTCTGATAGCATAAGACAAGTTCTTTTGACATTTCATTCATGATCTCATGGAACAAAAATAATCAATTAACATATATCAAGATGTCAACTGTAAAAAAAAGTCTGAAAAAAGTCTGAAAAAAGTCTCAGACCACACTCGATTTCAGGGATTTATTTTTATTTTTTTCATTTAAAACAAGAAAGAAACAGAATGTTTTACAATGTTGAAAATTTTAAAACAAAGTAGTAGTCTGCATTATTTCTACATCACTATTTAAATGTAAGCAAATTTGTGATATTGACCATGTTAAGCCTTGAAGCATGTGTTCAGACAGCACTCCAACACATTTAATCTAACATAGATTGCCAGTTTTTATAAAAACTTGTGGAGTCCATACTAGCTTGAGAGCATGCTGTCATTAAAACAAACGGATGATATACCAAATGCTAAGAATCTCTGAAATTCATGTAAATATGAAGTTACACTTTAACTTGATATAAAGTAAATATAAAGTTTCTACTTTGCAGTCAAGTTATTGCTATTAATATAATGTAATGAAAAAAATAAAGTATTAAATTAGAGAAGAATGAAAAATAGAGGCATTTTCACTAGAGGTTTTTTTTTCATTCGAAAATCATGGTTGGTGCAAAACTTTACCCTCAACTGTACAATTTCATAAAACTAGAAGTTAAAAGCAGGTTAAAGCTTATTAAAACATATGGAAAAAGTTCACACTGCCACTCCTGATAGCATGGGTCAGGCTCTTTCAGCCTCTTTTATGAGATCACTATGGTTCACTAAAAATATGAAAAGCTTGGAATGAACTGTGTAAATACCACTGTAGTTTTACTAGCCTGGTTTGGAGTCTGACAGGATGGGACTGATCCAGTGATCGGTGATTCAGACTAGTGTTTAATGATGTGGTTAGCTCAGAAAACTTGAGCAGGATACACAGAGCACGCTTACTGTATGTCTTACTGTATAGGTTGTGTACTGGCATGTCTGTTTTCGAGATCTGGTGGTGTCTGTCTAAAAGTGTTGAGCTTAGTTTCTTTATTCTTTAAAAGATTAGATTTTGGGATAAAGAGTAATAGACAGATATATGGTAAATTAAAAAAATATTATTATTATCATTAAGATCCATGAGTCAAATCAAGCTGAAATTTGGTGTATTGCATCTTTGTGCTAATCTGTAATTGTATTTGTAATGATGACTGGGTTACTTAACAAACATGGCCACCATTAGCCAATCACCTTTCAGCATGCATTTCATAGTTATCACTGAGGTATTATCACGAAACCTGAACAATGCGTTGATCTACGGTCTCTTTATTGTGCAGTTGTTATTTACAAAGTGTGCTTGGACCCCTCAGATCACCACTTGTGGTTATATTTATAATTTTTATATTCTTGTTTCTTTCTCTTTTTATTGGCTCGTCCAATGTAGACACTCTACAGGCAATCAGAAAATATCTATATGCATCTATATTTATCATTTTAAACAATGTGTCATGAGTTTATTGTTGTTGATAGTTGCCTATCAACTTGTACCCTTTTTTCCATTTACTGTATTTGGATTATACAAGTTAGGGTTGTTGACTTTTAGTAGGTAATCTATAGATCTATAGATCTATGGGCCTTCTCAGTGCAGGATTATTTTATGAACGTAGTCCTATTCAACTATTCAAAATTATGCTCATTATTTAAATGTGTACAATAATATTTTTTGACACCAAAACCTTCCTTTTATTTGGATAGTCTACCTTCCACTTCTGATATTCAGGAGATTATTTATTGACTATTAACTCGTCCTCAGTCCTATCATAGTTTTAAACTCAGTCCATGTAGACTCTACTGATGCATTTTATGACATGAAAAAAAATAAACATCATTTGATATGTTGTTGAGAATCAGTTGACAGGCTGTTTCATACTATACAGAGTACTATACAGTTTTTTTTTTAATTATTGAGCAAAATATGATTAGAGCATGGTGTTCTTTGTTTCTTCTCTCACCAGTGCTTAGTATTGTTTGCAACATTCATATATCAGGTATTGTGAAAAAGAAACCCAATTCAACACTAATGTGGTTCTATTAATAAATTGAAAGACTGAAAATGGACCGGACATTACAATAATTGCTGTCCATCACTACACCTATGTGCAATTTTCTGTATTGTAGGCGTTTAAAAGACAAGACCATGAACACATTAGAGATTAAATGGATGAAGAAGTCATATAGAGCATGTGTGTATATCAGCAGCAGTAATGCTCAATTAAAGTTTATATTCTTTACAAATAATGTTCTGCAAAAGCTCCATGGGCCCTATGATGAAGTGCAGTGTTGCGATAAATGGGCGTCAACCCTCTGCTCGCCTCCTTCATCTGTCTCTGACCGTCGCTCAGGTCCGCACCCCTGAGGTGATTTATTGTGGTGGAGGTGGTGGTGATGGCAGTGGTGGTGATGGTGGTGGTGGGGGGGGGTGTGTGGGAGACAGCGAGACCCGATGGGCTTTTGATGAAATTGTCGGAGAGATCCAGAACGATAAATCCTTGTCTGCATGTCTAGATCGGCAAGGTTGCTCTCCCATTCTCTCTCCATCAATAACCTCTCTGACACCACACACTACACAAAAGTCATAACTTTACACTGCTGGGGGGCTGAGAGGGTGGTGGCATATTTACATCAGAGCAAAATACACACTAAACACAGACTATGAAGGATGAAATGTAAATTTAAGAATATTCTTGGATAAAATTAAAAATGAAAATATTTTGATTACGCCAAGTACGCATGAATGCATTTTAATACAGTTATCAATGCAACGTCTTTCAATACAGTCATAATTGCTACTATTAGGCATCTGTGTGCCACGCCTTAAATCATCTGAACCCACATGTGGTCCTTTATCTCAATGAGTCCATGAACCCCTGAGCTGAATCATCATAAACTAAGGGTACTTAAAGGTGTAGTCACTGGTTTCGCAAGAAGTTAGTTGAAGGAAAAAGAAATTAAAGGAAAACATGGCACGATTTGCTTCCGCTTATTCCCTTAGAGAAAAGGGTCACTGCAAATCAATATAACGTTATTCTGACTGATCACATTTGTATCCATCGTCCAGGATGACTTTGCCCCCATCCGCATGGCACAAGGCCTCACTGATTATTTTGCTGAGGATGAAAATGATGTAAATCATATGTTAGGACTTCATCACCTATCTGTAGTGTTATGAAACTAAAAGCTTCTCCCTTCAGTGTTTCCTCCATAGCCAGAACTATAGCCAGAACACATGAATGCCACTGTGAGAAGCAGAGCTTTTTGAATAATAGGCAAGCATAGACACACTGCCCTGATTGGCTGGATGCTGGTGGTTCACATAATTAGTTTTTTCCTTCACTTACAGAACCTGTAGTGACTCAGAGACTGGAGATCCATCTGTGAGCAGATAGTTTATTGACAACTGCAAAAATGAGAACTTCACCAAAATATCACAAAATTGATCTGATTTAAAAATTACTGACCACACCTTTAATACTCAGATTTATTTGGATCGTAGTCCTAAATATGTCTGCTATAGTTCTAAATACTTTTTTTTTTTTTTTTTAATTTTGGGTTTAGAAACACTTTAGAGCAAGTTGCCTATGTGTGTGAGGATTGCTACAGGGAAAAATTCAATATACTATAAAAACTAACTTGGTTTAAGAGTTCATAACACTTTACACTTTGGTTACAGTTTTAGTGAGAGTTATGATAAGAGAATATTCAACATTAATGCTATAACTGAATAGAAAATGAATAATTATCAGTGGCATAGGATTATTAATACTAGGCATAGGAGACTGTTAGGAGCTACATGGCGAGACTAATGGCAATTTTTAATAAATCTTTATTAATCACGGCAGTTCAACATTGTGGACGGCTCTGTCTTCAATCACTGGTGCCTCATGGTGGCCCAACACCTTATTAATACATGTATCTTGACTTTTCCTTTCATATGCCTGGTCTGTATAAGTCTGTATATACTACAGCAATTTTAGCATTTGGTATTGAGTATGAGTGTTTAGCTGTGTGTGTCTGTATCTATTTCTCCTGCTTGTTGGATGTGAGTGTAAAGTGCAGAGCGACAGGTTGTGCAGGGCTCCAGTGGAGCAGTTCAGCTGTCATTAACCCTACACAGCTGGGCTCTCGGGGAAGCTTCAGTCCCGGCTGTGCTGCGTGAAAAGATGACTGCAGCAGCTCTAATCTACACCATTGTGATCAGTGACAGGAGACAGACAGAGGAGCTCAGAGCCCCACACAGGCACCAGGGTCTGCCGCTGAGAGGCGCAAAACGTGAGGCTAATTTCTCCAGTGCGCGTGCACACACACACACACACACACACACACACACACACACACATACACAATCACATGGTCTTTATCTCTCTCCCTCTCTCTCTCTCACACACACACACACACACACACTGTTCTTTCTGTCTCCAGCTCCACACCCCTTCCTTCAAAACCCACCTGCACTCTGCATCTCGTCCTTTCATCTCATCAGCCTATGTTTAACACACAAAAGAGCCAGGAAGGAGAGCTCATTAAGTCACTTAGTTAAGACCACTCGACAAATTAACACAATTAGCACAATTGATTCATGTCCCACAGCTTAGGGTCTTATCCACTTCCCAGGGTTTATTTATTCTAGTGTAAAATCATGGGAATAAAATGTCAAAACGCTAGATAATTTCTAGACAGTTTTCTGAGAAGAAATGCCAAATGTAATATGCATGGAAAAAAAGCTGGTGTTAAAAATGTATTTATAAATTATCCCTTTACGTAGGCCTTTTGGAATTTATTAACAATTTCAATTTGCATAAAATCGCGCTAGCATTTTTCCAGTCAATTTAACCAAATCACTAAAGCTTCTATTAGCTTGAACCCAAACCAAATGGGCCTCTACACTGCAACAAGACTCACTGCAAAGCCTGGAAACACACACAACAAAAGACTGCAAAGGGAAAGTATTAGGAGAAATAAGAGAAAGATTTTTAGCAACTTAGCACTTTAAAACAGAACATGATTGATGTGTTATATAAGTTGTGTTGCTGAAGACTGAAGTAAATTACATTACTAATACTTTTAAAGATACAGACCTTCACAGATACAGTACAGTTCACATACTAAACAGCTCTTCAGCACAAATTACTCAACGACTGTCAAACATTTTAGTCAAACTAGAAAACACCATCTGCTAATTCAATTAGGCAACTCAGCGATGTGTGTGCAACCCTCTGAAGGCTTTACGACACCTTCAATAACATTTCACTACGATCCTGTATGTCTTTAAATGAAAAGGCTTTAATAAAAAAAAAATGAATATCTGTCTTTTTTTAAACACACTCTTTTAATCTAATGGATTTTCTACGCTTCCATGCAATAAAACAACTCATAAGCGAAATATCTTATTTAATATTGCAATAATATACTATTACTAAATAATAAACACAGGGTGGCCCATAATCCAGCATCATAGAAAAAAATGCAAAACAAAAGCTTTTATTTACAGAACTTGTGCAATACACCACCATCATGGTTAGTAAAAACATAAAAATATACATGAACCCTATGATGCTGGACTTATGGGACACCCTGTATTTTAACATCTTGTGTAATTTGAGAAACAACAACAGCAACAAAATTTTGAATAAAATACCATTCATAAGTTTGTGAACTAGAAAAATAAAAGTCTTCATAACTTACAATTACAAAAAAAAATAAAAATAAATAAAACTAAAAAAAAAAACCCTAAAAACAAAAACAAAACAGCAAAACGATCTTACAGAA
>CM040997.1:5482742-5524413 GCA_022985145.1 Pangasius djambal
CGAGACACATTTATAAGTCTGTAAACTATTAGAACTTTCTCAAAGAATCTAAGATCATCATAAGCAATATAATAACATTAAAAAGTTCATGAACTAGCAAAAAAAACTCCAAAAAAAAAAAAAAAAAAAAGATCTCACATAAAAACAGGACCATTTCTCATTGTGGTTTTTACACAGAGTGTAGTTACTTTTCAGCTAGAACTGTGTGGAGTCCATTTTGGGGAGAGAATTCTAGCAAATGTGTCAACGTCTCCTTTCAAATGATTTCAGTGAAACAAATCAATAAAAAGAGAAAAGAGGTGAAAGAGGTGAGGGGAAAAACTTATGAAGAGTTTAGAAAAAAAATTGTAAGAGGGCTTGAGTGTGTGTTGACTTTGAAGCATATAGAGAGCAAGAAAGAAGAAGAAGAAGAAGAAGAAGAAGAAGAAGAGAGGAAAGCAGGAGGGAGGCTGTTCTTGGACCAGTCAATAATTATCCTCCCTATCCAGGCTCTGTGTGTCACTGCGACAGGGCCTTTGGGTCTCATATAAACCCTATTCAGACCACACAACAGAGAGACACCCAGGCCGCGACAGGACCCCTTTTACTACCCGTCTTTGTTGAGCTCTCTCTCTCTTCCCTTCTCCCTCTCTCTCCCAGTCATTACCATACATATCCATATGAACAGTCACGCCGGGTCCTAAGCAGCTGTCCACAGAAGTGCCGTCAAAAAAAGACAGAAAGGCGTCTGAATCCTTAAGCGATGAACAACAGAGGCTCTTGAAGGGCTCTCTCTCTCTCTTTTTCTCTCTCTCTCTCTCTCTCCCTCTCCCTCTCTCTCACTCTCAGTGATATACCTCCGTCTTTTCAGATCCATTGGGCCAGAGGTGGGTGCAGGGCCACAGAAAGGGTGAAGTCTCATTCAGCCTCGCTATTGAGAAGCCAAGGGTTCACAGTGGCTACAGTGTCCAGGTCAGAGGCTGTGTTTTATATACATGCAGGTCAGATTTGTCTCCCTGTGTGATAACCACAGCAATTTCTTACACAAGTAAAAGTTCAAACGCTCAGCTAAAATATCCTAGTGACAATTAAAGTACAGATTTAAATGCTTTACTTAAGTTAAAGTACAAAACTCTTAAGTAAGAAGTTTAAAAATAGCCTATGTAATAAAACGTATGATAAATAAGTACACCTTTTGTCTGAGTCTTAACCAGAGCCTGGAAGTAGCAAATTTCATGAACGTAGTACATTTTTTTTAAATTTTCACTTCAGACTTTTGACTTCTTCTCACTATGTTAAAAAAATCTCTACTTCCTACTCATAACATTTCAAAACAAAAAATCTCTACTTTCTTCTCACAATATTTCAAACAATAAAAAAACTCTACTTTCTATTCATGATATGCACAAAACAGATTTACACATTCCTACCTATTGTTTACCTATTAGCATGCAAGCTAGTTTATATAATCAAAGTTATCATGTTAGCTAACATTTGAGAGATTAGCTGGTGAAGCTGTTGTTAGTTTGTGTTAATTGTTGTTTGCTCACGTTAATCCATGAAAAGACATAACTTGAGTAATTGGTTATTGTCAATAGTTACTGGTTTAGTTGAGTATTTCCACTTTTTTTGAGTAAAGATCTTTCGTACTTCTATTTCTTCTACAGCTAGCTAAGAAGAGATGCCTATAATGCCAACGTTTAGAGGCTGAGTTGTTGATATGAATGTTAAAGACATGTTCTATTCATATCATCGCAATTCAACATTCAACAATGTTCACATTTGGTTCTATGCTGCTCTTATGAATTGTAAATGTTTCTAAAGTAGCAATCAGATCTGAGGACGTCTCAAGAGTGCCAATTTACTTGGCAAAACCAAGGAACGTGGGCAAACATTACCTTAGGCTAGCTTACAACAGCTAAATCCCTTAGGCCAACATCTAGGAATCCCTCATTAGTCACTCAAACATTAGATTAGCATGCTAATCTCTCTGATGATACAAACTGGCTTGGATGTCAAAAGCTAGGTGTCACTACTGGCTAGTTAATCTGGCTTGTTAAATACAAACTGTAAATAAAGACATATTTATAGAGATACATATTGGATCACTTCTCTGACAAGGCAAGTGCTAATGTTTCAGTTGGCACAAATATCTCAGTTATTTTAGGTGAGGCTGGTAGTGCGGAGTGCTCTTTTTTTTTTGACAAGTGAAATGTATGAATTACAAATGTTAGAGAATTGTAGAGTTTAAAGGGTAACCAGTCTGTTTTAAAATGTAATACATGGTTATTTTGCTTTATTTCTATCACCTTAAGTCAAGTGTATTTGCAAATATATGTATCTATGTGCTGGTGTATGTCTATAATCCAAATCCTAGTAGTTATACTAAATGCTTTTTGAGCAAGTAATGGACCTTAAAGGTTTTCATGGAAGTCTATTTTGGCCCTCGGAGCTGTCACTCCCCCCTCCCCTTTACTCCCTCGGCCTCCTGCTAGTGGACGATAGACGGCTTTAGACTGCATTTGGAGGAGATGAATGGGCAAGCTCGGCGTTGCAAAGCAGGCTTGTTTGTTGCTTCACGGGCGGCCTTCCATTCCATCCATCCATGGAAAAGTAAGAGAGGGAGAGTGATTGATAAAATCTCTTGTGCCGGCTCTTTTGCCCCCTTTTTATTGCCTCCCTCAGAGCCTGTGACCCATTACTCGCAGAACACAATAGCCCTCGTCGGCACTTTCCACGCTGCTGCTGAGTCAAACAGCGCTGGGGGGAACTCGGGTCAATTGTAAGCGGCCGCTGCTCTTTCAGGCTCACTGAGAGAGCTCAGCGGGACTGCTACTACCCAACAGCCAGTGGACTGCTTATCTCTACTGACATCCATCTCTCTATCATCCATCCATCCATCCATCCATAGATCCATCCATCCAGCCACCCATCCATGCCTCGGTCTTCTTCCCCTCTTCATCAATGGCTTTTTTTTGGAGCACCAAAACAGCTTGCTAATCCTTCCCGCTCCCTCCCACAAGTCTTTGTGTCCGTCTCTTTTTTTTGCCATCTCTTATTGTGTGCCTCTTATACTCTCGCTCTCTGCTCTGGTCGCACCTCTCTTAATCCCACTTGTTGCTTCCTGTCGTAGGGCGCCTCGGGGCAGACGGGCACCGGAAGCTTCTCTGAGTCCAAGACACAGTTACGGCCTGCCACTGACTCTGTTCTCACTCTCAACTTGAATTCAATGAAGAGAGAGAAAGAAAAAAAAAAGAAAGCAAGCAAGCGAGAAGAGAGGGAAATAAACAGAAGGAGAAAAGGGTTGGAGAGAGCAGGGGAGGAGGGTAAGGGTAGTTGACTTCTTGAGCCTATTTTCCCCATTTTAATACCATTAAAAAAGAGTAGCTAAGCGATTAGCAGAGCGAGAGGGGAAAAGACACCCTCGAGTGTGAGCAGGGTTAAAGTGGAGGGGGCACGCTGGGCTCTCAATGCACGAGGCTCACCGGCCACAGAGTGTTTCTGCTTCCTCAAGCACACTCCATGGAGACTCCAGTCAGGTGGAACATTTAACTGCCAATTCTCTCTCTCTCTCTCTCTCTCTCTCTCTCTCTCTCTCTGCTCCCAGGGACTCTTGTGCTTCCCTCCTACCCATAATGAAAAAGATTTCACATGACAGAGAGATGATCTCAGCCAATTAGGAACATAACAGCCACCTGCAGGCATGCTGAGAGAGATAGAGTTCAAGAAAAAGAGAGAGAGAAGTGGCTTACTGGCCATACTTTATTTATGCACAAATAAGTGCATGAGGCCATAGTTATTCACTTCTAAATAGTTATACACTGATTCAGATATGTCTGCTGATAATTGTTAGCAGGGTCATGCCTGGTTTATTCTTCACTACAAGTGCTTTCTTGGGAAAAAGATGTCTTTGTGCATTGATCTTGGGGAAAGAATTAGCTGTCATTAGATGCAACTTGTATTCCCTACCTCACACCCAGTATTCCTGGGAAAGGCTCATGACCATGGCCAGGATGAATCAGTTTCTGAAGATGAATAATTGAATAAACATAAAATGTTTTATAACACTTTCTTAATTTTCAAGAAATCAAAAATTGTGAAATATTACATATGCATATAGCTATAACGAATGTTTAAATGGGAATTGGATACTATTTTACATACTGCTTTGCATGTGTACTTTTTTTTTTTACTAAGTATCTTTATTTATACCACAGAACCATTGAATCCTCTCATTTGAATACATTATTGTTTCTATAGCAACAGATAATTTACAGGGATATGTATGGCGGACACTCGATATAATCTAAGCCTAATAATAAAAATGTGTTTAAATTGTGCTGTTATTTAACAAAAAAATGTGTAATTTTATTTTTTTTTAATTTACTGAGTGCTGACACTGGAGACTCCTTCCATAAATGTTAGATAAACATCCCCGTGTCAGCACTCAGTAAATCTTCCACCACAGGAAAGTCTTCAGGACAGAGGAGCTTGCACTTTCTGGTTTCTCAGTAAAATGACAATCTGCATTTTTTTTTCTCATTAGTTTCCTGAGAGAGAAAAGAAGAGAGGTTGGTGACTGTTTACAGCTGCTATAACATAAGTGATAAAAGGAACTAACTTGTTTCATGGCGGTCACACCATTGTAAATATAAACTGTTAAATGTATGACTTAAGAAATGAAAAATTATAACTGTTGCCATTTTGCTGCTGTATAAGACGAATAAATCACTTTTGGAGGTGCTGTTATTGCAAAATAATCAACTTCAATGTGGTAACTGTAACTCAGTAACATTAACACTGCCACATCACACTACCCCATTATCAATTATTTTCCTATAACAACACACCTCATAATGGTTTATTCCTTACCTATTTTATAAAAGTCTAAAAAAGACTATTTCCTCATATTTTTTTCCCTTCTATATACAATAAAATGATTTATATATTGGTACTTTTATATTGCTATCGGTTATGAATAACAATGACTATATAATTTTCTGTTTTATTTACATAATTATGTTGTTCAGATGAGCCAACCTGAGTATTGGTTTCATTTACAAAATAAGTTTAGTTTTTTTTTTTTTTACACACACACACACACACACACACACACACACACAAACACACACACAGGAGGTGTGATCAGATAAATTAAGGCCAGAGTGTGAAAAATGACTGATTCTGTACTTTGAGTTTGATTACACCCACTCACTCACACACACACACACACACACACACACACACACACACACACACACACAGCAGTCCTTAACAAATGACATGAGACATGAGCAAGGTTAAACACAATCACCAGACAGAGCTGTGTGTATCCACATGTGGTGTGTGTGTGCGTGTGTGTTTGTGTGTGTGTGTGTGTGTGTGATACAGAGCTAGATCAGAAGAGATGTGCACAGCTCTAACAGAGTTCTTGTGAAAAAGACGAGGCAGTGGGCAGTAAATTAATCTTTTTTTACAGTATAGAGGGAAGAACAGGAGAAACATGGCTAACTTTATTCTTCTTCACAAGCCGAGACAAATGAGCTGAACAGGTCCGGTCCTGATGAAGGACGTGGTGAAGAAGACGAGGGAGAGAAGCTCCATCTGAAACGTAATCAGTCAGAGAGTGAGAGAGTGAGAGAGCGATGAAAGATGATTGACTGGGTTTGCTGTAAATAAAAAAATCTGTAAATACGTCTTATGTAGAAAAACAAGAATCATTACAAAGAAAATGAACAACTTTCTTTTGTAAGCAAACTGCTCCAAGTTGTACAGTTTAAACTGATTTATAAACAAAAAAGGATAAAGTGCTGCTATAAGACTTGGTACAATAGCAGTCAAGTTCAGAGTTATTGGCACCCTTTGGGAATATGACTAAAAGTCCAGAGATAATATTTTTCCTGCATAACACTGGTTTCAAAATTATCAGTACACCAAAATTAATATATGATGAAGCCATGTCTGGAATCTCTTCCTGGTTGGAGATACAGTACTTGCAGAGGATCTTGGATGCTATGCAGAATATTTTAAGCTCCTTTATACAAGGCTGGAAAATACTTGAATTGTACTTGAATTGAATTGTACTTTATTACTGTACTTAAGTATTATTTTTGGTAGATTTGGTAGAATACTTTTCTGAAGTATTATTGAACCTGAATACCAAGACTTACATTTTACTCTTTTTTAAATTTTCTTTTTGACCTTCAAAGTACTTATTACAAATCTCAAACGCACCCCCCCCCCCCCTTAAAATAGTTGAATAAGCTAGCTAATTAAGTTTCGTACATTAGCTTGGTAAATTCGCTAGTTAGATACGTTTTGTGTTTGTTCCTAATGTGACTTAGCATTCATTCCAAAATGGATAAAACATTAGATAAACAGCAAGGCAAATTTAGCAGAATATTTTCTTTATCACTGATTACTAAGTGATAGTGATTGGCTCTATACTTCTACTTTTAATTAAGATTTTGACACAGTACTCATACTTTTACTTAAGGTGAGTTTCAGCTTACAGGTTTGTATGTGTACACCATCAGACCAGTTCTCAACAAGGCTCACATCCGGAGACTGACATGGCGAATCACTAAACATTAATTTAGCGTGTGTATGTTTGAGATCATTATCGTGTTGAAAGATTAATCTATGGTCGAGTTTTAACCTCCTGTTAGAGGCAACTAGGTTTTGAGCTGAAACATCTCGGAACCCTGAACCACTAGCCTTGAAGGGTAAATGATCCACAGCCATATTTTACAGCAGGTATCACTTTCTTTCTGCCACGCATGCTGATGGTGTGCAAATAGTTTGATTTTTGTTTCATCTGACTTCAACAGAGAATTCCATTTGTAGATAAAATAATGCCTACAGATCCTTTTTTTTGGACATTTTTTAACCGTTCCAGCTTTTTTGAAATTGTTTTGACACCTACGTTGCTTAAAGTGTCAGATAATGGAGGTAGATGCAAGTGCAGGCTTTTATTATCATAAGTGCAACTAAAACAAACTGAGTGGAAAGAAGAATCATTCACAGAACAAAACAAAACAAAAGAAAGACCAAGGTAGTACAAAACACGCAAAAGATTAAACACAATAGGAGTAATGCATGACAAACACTTAGAAATTAAGTTGAGAAAACACAGAACTAAAAGGGGGCACTAATTAGGTGAAACCCAAAGCAGGTGCTAATGATCAGGGGAACATGTGACAGGGTCATATGATTTGCAGTGGCTGATGGGTTGTGTAGTCTATCACTGTTACTGGCACTGACATGTCATACTGATACTTTTAGCTGCTTTTGTATTTTTATATACATTATCTGACTTGAGCAGGTGAACAACTATCAGTCTTGAAAATGCTTTCGTTTTCACCGTGGTAACTCGTGACCAAATGGCAAACAAAATTAAAAAGTTCATGGCGACTGTGAGCAGTTTTAGAATTATTTTAGCCTATAATCATAAACAATGTAACATTTTAACAAAAATGATTTATTGTCTTGGTGCTTATTTTAAACAGTATATTTCACCTGTTCCCTCGAAGAGTGCCACTAATTATGGAGTTTAAACAGTGTTCCTAATTAAAAGCAAAAATATAAAATTGTCCTGTATTAAAAGTACAGCTGCTTGCATGAATGTGTAAATGTGTGCAAAGAACTAAATGCTGACACATAAATTCTGTAAAAAAAAAAAAAGAAAGAAAGAAAGAAAGAAAGAAAGAAATTCACCTAATTTCCTAAGAGACTGTACAAAAAAAAACTTTCTTTTCATCTGAGTCATTATCATTTGAACAAATGCTCTTCTAGAAACCACCACTGAGTTTCCTCTCTCCTACGCTCGACCTTCAGTCTCTTTTTATAATACACAACCTGCACCCATTAGCAGAATGGAGTTAGGCTAAACCATTCAGCTCTGTGAAAAGAAACACTTTCCATATATTAGATGACAAAACAAAAATATTATCCAGATTTGAAAGGAATAAATCCACTGGACAAAAGGGTAATTGGTTGAGCAAGCGCTGACTCTCATTACCAGGCTCCACGGTGGGAAACGGGTCACTGATTAGGCCATTCTGCGGGCCTTGAAGGCCATCCTGCAGGGAGTCGCGCTGGAGGAAAAGCTGGCCAGGGGTTTAAATAGATTTGCAAGCAATTTATCTTTGCACCATGTTGGCAATCTGATGCAATTTGAGTGCAATTTGTCTGCTTTCAGACTCTTAGCTGCCTCTGTGCAGCGCAAATGGCAGAGAGTTGAAAATATCAGCCTGCGAGAACGGAGCGGCGTATGACCACTTCTGAAGGGGCCTGCATTGACAACAATTAGAATAAGTGCTACGAGAAATCTTCAACTCAAATGTCAGAGGAAAAAAGCCAGACACTGGCTTGCGTGGAGGCGAGCAGCGGAATGACACAGAAAGGATGCACCTATGGATGCACAGTATAGACGGTGGATATGGAACGCGCATCAAAATTACCCAGCGTCCCTTCTGATTGTACGCATGGAAATTGCTCTGACATTTTGTAGAATTTGCAGTCTTGACGTCACTCACAAACCAAAATGACCATGATCGGAGACCATTCCACACCACCGCACTCCACTCTCCTGACTTCCCCTCACTCTTGCTTGTCCACTTTAAAGTTTGTACAAGTGTGTGATTCTGAATATCAATGCACCTGTCCTCTGAAATGCATTGCTAAGCAAATTGTGAAGCATTTGTGTGTAAATGTATGGGCTGAGGTTGGGATGATATTGTGATGTAAAAATTGGCAGTAACGCATAAAAGTTTAGGCACACAAGGGTCCGTTATGGCAATGACAAGCGAATCGAGGGCACAGTTACGATTCTGAAGGTATTGATTAATTTTCTATAAGTGCAGCTCTGACAGTAGTGCTAGCTGCAATTCACTTCACAGGTTTATAAATAATGCGCCCTTTCTGATACATTATCATTTCTATAGTGATTTACACAGGGGCTTATATGATGGACGGTTCACATAAATGTATTAAAAATATGTAATATGTGTAACTGTTGATATAGTGAATGCATTTTTGGAAGGAGTCTCCAGTGTCAGAACAGAAGTAAAGTTGTAACTTTACATTTTCCAATGCAAGAAAGTCCCAAGAAAGGACAAAGGAGTTTTCCAGTTTCTCAATAACAAGAAGCTGTTTTTGTGTCTTTAAAAAGAGACCTCATTAGCTACAGATGCACGCAAACTTTTGTGTGATATTTATCAGAGCAATTAACCCAAAATCCTCAAAGGCCTTATCTTATTATTCAGTTATTTATCTGAAAGCATATAATGCTATGAGGAAGTTCAGTGAAACTAATAGAGATGGTCTACAGTTATAAAAGTGAGTTTTTTTATTTCATAAAATATTCCATTTATTTATAACATTATTGCATAATGATTTTTTAAAGAGAAAAATATGTCTGGTACAAGATATTAAAAATGTGATATTTAAAAGTATCATATAGATTAATTTCTTCTGTTGTGGCGATGAGTTGTGTTGCATGCCGTTATTCTGATTTTACAATTTTACACTTTCAAACATTTTTTCTGTCCACAAGTTTAAATGACAACAGAGAGGTATCATAAGTATTTGAACAGGTTTTGGATGCAAAAAAAAATCACATCTCGTCTTTGACCTATATACTAGGTGCACTGTGCATCCATTAATTTCGCTTAATGAACTCAAAAGACAAACCCAGCTTTTAATGTTTTTAAGGAACATAATTCCTACTGTCGATACTTAATTACGCTTTTCAGATTTGTCAGTTTCAGACATGCATAATATTTACAAGATATGTGGAGAATTTTGATTTATTACCTATTTAGTTACTGCCAGCTGTAATCATCCATTCATGCATGCTTTGTTTATTTCTGAGTTGTGAGGAAGGATTGTGGAGAGAAGCGTTGAGTTTTCCCAGGAAGCCCCAGCAGGCCGCACACGCTCAGCCAGTTAGAAAGGAGGGAGGCTGATTCTGGATGGACCAGATGTTCTCTAATGGGTCCAGCGCAGAGAGGGGAAAAAGAAGTAGCGGCAGAGACATTTTCCGCACAATTTCACCATCTGAAAGGCCCCGAAATACTTAACGTATTATAAGGGTTCCCACAGCTGTTTTTCCTAGGCAGGGCGGGAGGAAAAAAAGCCCCAACAACTCAATGTCAAAACGCCTCTCTTTCACCCACATCTTTGCTTTCTTTATCTCTGCCTATCAAAAAAACTGACATGTTTTATGTAATACTGTCAGGCAGTAATAGTTCTGGGGAGAAAAAACCCTGGCATGTACCTACCAAAGTGCACTTTTTTTTCCTGATCATATTGCCATCCTGAATAACAAATAAGTCTTTGTTGTTTATTATTAGCTCAAATTTGATAAATTGCATCACCAAGGAAACAAACTTGAACCACATCAACGAATCACTTCTAGTCTTTATAAAGGACTCACAGTTTGGCTTGTAATATTTCAGAAAAGCAACAAATACACAATATATACTTAGGAGCATATTAGTAATGTTTCTGTGATTAACCACAAAGGACACAGCCACCCAGAGAGCACTCTTTTGACAATACATGCTAGTAAACATATGATGGTGCCATTGCATGGGAATATACTGTTACTGTATAAGCAAATTGAATGGGCAGATTTTTAATTGCTCTACCTAAACTTCAAGTCAGGAGAGTTTTCACATTCTGTTTATAGTTCTATCTAAGTGTGTTCACCTTTACAGTTGCATTGATGTTCATAGCTTATGCCTCAGGTCTTTATACGGAGCGACTTACAGAAATACTTCGTAGTCTCCATTAAAAACATCCACAAACTAGTACAAATAGTTCAAGGTCTAAGAATACTCTCAGGTTAAATCCCAGTTAGAGAAGAGCTAATACAGCAACAAAAACAGTACAAGTCATTTTTTTTTTAAATCATTAGGATACAGTGTGATGTATGAATATTGCAAAAAGTTTTATTCCTCTTATACCACAGCAATTTGCCAACAGTTACAATATTTACTTGATTATTGAACGATCTCTCACTCTTTAACCAGTTGTGAAACATCCACAAAACAAATTAGTGAATAGTTTTTCCCTCACCAACCTCTCTTTTTTTCTCTTTCTTGAAGTTTATAAGACTACAAATATGGAGTATAATGCATAAACTCATAAAGTTATCCTTCCTCAACCTTCTTTAACACTTAAGACTGAATTGCCTGTAGGACTCCTGTAGGACTAGTGTGTCCAGAACGTTCTATAACCTTAATGTTTATTTGTGGCTCTATTTGCTCTCAGCTGTCATGCACTTGTTTCTGGTCCAATAGTTAAAACTTAGTTTTGCTGGCTCCTTTAACAGCTCTGTGCTTGGATTGAAATCTGCTTCACTTATGCATAAAAGCATGTTCCAAATGAACAGATGTAAACAGATGTGCTGTGTTTGGAAATCGAATTCTTTTACTCTAAATATCTCAAATTACTCAACAAATCCTTCACAATCATACTACATGCAGCCAAAACCCAAAGTGGACAAAAAAACTGGACAGTGACTTGTCCTTTAATTCCGTAGGAATGGAAGTGGAAGTCCACCTTTAAGAAGATGGTGGATGTGTGTATTTTGCTGTAAAGAAAGCATCTATATTTACAATGTAAATTAATTCTTTGATATTTCACAAGCTTCACAAAAAAGCTGTAAATAATTTTGAAAAGTTTCCAAGATGTTTGCATTAAAAATGAAAAGATTGTAGAGGAAAGTTATGACACAGGAATGCCATACTAAAAATGTGAACATTTTGTGAACATTTTGTTGTAATTCAGAGACATGAGAGCGTTTTGTTTGTATCTTGTTCAATTTCATATGAAAGTCATAAGAAAAGACACAAATGCTAACCCCAACTCTTAGGTTGTGTGAGTTGTGTTGATTGTCTGTCGCGATGTCTGTCATGAATTCCCCCTCTCACTGAGCTCTCCTTTCACATCATGTGCTTTTGTTTACATTGCCATGTGTATTTGTTTCTGTTTTGTTCCTGTCTCCACCCCTGTTCTCTCACTGGTTAGTTGCCCTATTGTGCTCACCTATTCTGTGTTTAGTCCTTGATTTGTTTGTCTATTTATATCCTCTTATTGTCTGAGCCTTGGTTTCATTGTTCTGCCTGTATCTCCACTTTTCATTTTGGTTTATTCTAGTTTGACCTTTGCCTGTCTATGTTTTGACCCCTGCCGTGGACACCGATTATAATTCTCTAAATAAAGTTGGCACTGAGTTTACACACTTGCATCCTGCCCTTACTGCACATTACATCAAGTGTGTAGTATTTATTATATTTTTGAAAGTCACAATCATACTGTGTCTGTGGTTATTCTTCCACCTTGTTTAGTACAGCTGCATGGAAAATCTGTGATACCGCAGCAAGTTTTACGAGCGTGCTCAAACTTCTCCCGTGTGCTCCGGCAGATCTGTCAGCTCCTGCCTGCCATTTCCTCGCCACTTTCTTTTCACGCTTTGATGCACACGTTCCGCCGGCAAATAGCACATAATAACAGTTTAGACACCTTTCAATTTTAGCATCCTGCTTGAAAAGTTGCGTCCTTCCAGGTGCCATGACAACCATGCGCGACGTGTCACTCTATTAGTCCATTTTTTTGTGTTCCTCAATGATGCTGCCATGGCAACGAAACACCTGCCTGTCAAAAGGTTACATATATTCATATGAAAATCAAACAAGATCTCTGAGGCAGACATTTTTCTCCCTTATAGCAGCCAGGCGTGTGTCGCGAAGTGGCCCAACAAATTTCAAGGAGCATAATGGTCTGATATATCTATTCAATCTGTTACACAACAAAATATGATAACAAGATGTGTGATTGGCTGCAGAGTCTTGTCCTCACAGTGTTCCCTCTGCATGATGGGTAAGGTGTTTATTGCTCTTTATCTATCCTCCATCAGGAGAAGACGGTGGAGGTGTGAGTACAGTTTTCATCACTGTCTCTTGCCTGACAAGTAATCTCACTGAGAGTTCCTTGAGACAGAGAGAGAGACACAGAGAGAGAGAGAGAGAGAGAGCGAGAGAGAGTGTTTCTGTGTGTGTGTGTGTGTGTGTGTGTGTGTGTGCATGTGTGTGTGAGAGAGAGAGAGAGAAAGAGAGAGAGTGTGTGTGCGTGTGTGTGTGTGAGAGAGAGAGAGACAGAAAGAGAGGGAGCCAGAGCCAGACGGTTGATGAAATCTGAGTAGTTATCATGCTAACTATTACCTGTCAACTCGCTCCAATCTGTGAGGCATCAATTTTGTGGAGTGGAAGTGAAGGGCGCGAGGTTGGCTGCAGCGGGTAAACACCCAGCCAAAGGCCTGCCTCGGCCCAGCTTCTTCCTGCTTCTATATTTATGAAGGGCACCTGCCATAGAGAGGCCTCAAACTGGACCATTATTGAAGAGGACCACACACACGTAAACACACATTCTCATCAGTGCACACTTACACCTGTTTGGTATTCTCCTCACATCTGATGGAGACCAAAGACCTTCTTCTGTAACAACTCTGGTCCCCATAGCAAATACTTTCTTACATAGAAAATACCCAGACAGATGAGTGGATATACCCAAGGTCTGTAAAGTCAATCAATCTTTAAAAGAAATGTGAGAGAGGAAAGTGAAGAATAGACCATCTCATGCGCTACCGAGCAGCCTTAACCACAAGATATTGTATAAACCACATGTTTCCAAACCTGGTCCTGGAGAATCATTTACACATTTGAGTGTTTTCCCTGCTTTAACACGCACACTTCAATCCATGAAGTGTTGTAAATTAAGTGGCTAGTTAAATAAAGAGTGTTAGGGTCAGGAAAAACACCAAAATATGCACGGCCAATGTTGGGAACTTGTGGTATAAACCAAAACACTAAACAACTTGACAATGTGTCCATTAATAAAAACACTTCTGAACTACAGACTGGCTACAGGGGAGTTTCTTCCTCCAGTGAGATTTTCTTGTAATGCAATTTAATCTAATGAACTAACCAAATGTGAATATTAAAGCTTGGGTCAGCAATTTTTGGGTCAGAACACTTTTTGGTGACTTTTTTCTGCTCGCACTGGGCCTCAGTTTTCAACTTTTAGTAAATTTGTGTGTAAATGTTTGCATAAGCCAAACTGGACTAAAATTTTCTGCTGGATTTACAAATGACTGGAAACACTGATTTTCTTTGTACTCATGTCCATATGTTGATCACCCGCAACACAGCTCATTTGCATTTAGTGACGCCCATAAAACTCTATAAAAGTTCAAGTGCACAGACAGCTGGGAGCACGAAATGAACTATCAGGGTAAGTGCTGAAAGACAGAAGTGGAAGTTATTTTGACTCGAAATGAAGGATCAGGGTAAGGGCTGAAAGGCAGAGGTGGAAGTTATTTTGACTCACTTCTATGCCGATAAAAATATTTAATAATATACTGTATAATATTTATAATAATGAGCAAGCTAAATCTTCAGTCAGTTGGGTTCACATGCAGATTATATGATTTGAAGTCGATCAAGTCGAGGTTTACATTACTTAGTCTTCTTATGCGTAATTCTGTAGGATGCGAACGTTTTTCTGCGTTTATGGAATTTTCATGAATACCAAATTTCTTGTGTAAACACTCATTTAATCGATTGAAGAGTAAATACCTTCATATCCATTCATAAGCTTGATGAATGAGGTCCAGTATTCCTGTAGGGATTATATTTGTTTAGATTTTGAGATTTAAAACTTTCAACTAACTTTCACCAAAAATCGCTGTTAATACCTCCCTGTCCCAAATGACAACCTAAGCCAAACAGTCCTTCTTCAAATCAGTACTTTGGAAATGTTGTCAAGGTGCTGACTTAAAATGAGTTCAAGGATATAAAAAAACGAGCCGTCAGGACTTTCTTCAAGCTTTCACCACATTCCTATATCCTGCCTGTTATTTTCAGCATGGTGCTTTCATGATGGCTTGACATTTAACAACACCAGCGAAGAAGTCACAAACTCACATCGTCATTATGTAATCTAACACTTGTGCATTTTTTTTTAGAGATGTCATTTCTTCTTTAGAGAGATAAAAGTGTTGTTCTTCGTGAAATCAAGAGCTGCACATCTCCTAGCATATCATTCCACAGAGTATGAATTGCAGGATGTGCTGATAATGGCAGCAAGCCAGCTTGTACATACATTCTTTGAAAATGAACACAGTAGAGAGTTCCACCTGTGCATAGCATTTGCAGATTTAAAACATGGCCTTCAGATTTTTAAACTGGTTTGCACATCAAATGATAGCATTGGAAGAAAAGCCATGTTTTGAGCTAGGTGATAGTGATAGAGAGCTTGTAGAATTGGGTCTTAGAGTCTGGAACATTCTGTCTCACATATAGTAGCCATTCTGGTTGTTTAAGAATAATTTCCAGGAGATGTGTGTATGAAAACTAGAGGATGAAGATAAAGTGATCTAAGGCCACTGCTTCTTTCGGCTTTGTTACTCATCTCAAGCAGTTTAATTTCTGAATGTCAGACAGTATGTGCCATGTAAAAACCATATACCACTCTTTATTTATATGTACTAAGATTCAGGCCAAATGGCTTAACTCTGATGATACTCATGTAGAGCTCATGGCCAAGGAGGACCGCCCAGTGCCCAAAATAACCCCTCGCTGTGATGAGTGACAGGAGTGATAACACCCTGCCATGCCCAGCTTTGATGCCTACAATACACTCAGCAGCTGTAAGACTTCTCCAGCTCTTTGGAGCTCCCACTTGGCCAACAGAGCGAGGCTTCTCATTTACTACATGCTAGAGCAGCCCGAACACTGTTCTCACAGGCTGTTGGATTCTTGTAGGGAGGGATATGAACCTAGAAGTGTCCCACTGAGTGAGGTCAAAGGGGACAATGTCTCTCTCTTCCACCTTGCTACCTCAAAGGAAGTGATAATACAGCGGTAGGCTGAAATGAAAAGGGCACGGCTTCGGGAAGCCTGGGGTTTGGGCACAATGGTAACGGTCGACAATTTCCATAGTTATTAAGACTCACAGAGCTGAACAGCCAATCAGGAAGGGTGATTACAAAGAAGGTGGTCATGTGGCAAATTCCAGAAGTCTGGCTGTCCGGCGTCATGAGACGACCATGGAGTTAATCAGGAGATTTTATGAACCTGATCAAATCATATGTTGCTTTTAGCTACTAGTTTTAGTGTCAGGAAAAACTGAAATCAGCAAAAAATTCCATATTTCTTTCCTAGTTCTTTGATGTAAATAAAAAAGAAAAGCTCGGATAAAGACGCAGACTTAGTTAATGCGGTCTTTCAAAGATAAAGACAGCAAATAAATGTCTATAAAATGCACAATATCGTGCCACCTGTTGTTTTTGAACTGTCAGTGAGTATTCACCTGAGAAGTCTGTCTTGCTCACACACACTTAGAGAGGATTACAGACAAAAGAGACTAATTCCAGGGTATCAGATGGTGCATTTTCGTTTTTCTCCTTTATGGTGTGTAGGGGCGGGGGGTGGTTGGGGGGTTAAATTGCTCCCATTCATGCACTTAATCCTGCGTTTCCCTTCACCGTGGCCAACTGGCCGAATGCCTCGACCCAGCCTCAGGCAAAAACCTTCACGAAACTATGCTGCCTGACTGACAAGACACTTCTACCAAAAGAGGAACTGATCTGTTGATCTGAGAACAGCAATGATAGTTACAGTCAAGACATGTTAGGAAATTGATTGCAGATCAGCTTAGAATATTTCTGTGATTGAGTCTCCCAATGTTGGTCACCGGTATTTTGGTGTGTTCCCAAATCCCAACACACCTAACTCATGGGTTTAGACCCATAAAAAACCTTCAGGCTGATGTCAAGACATCACTAAGTTTGTAGAGGACAGAAATGAGCAGGTCATAACGTGACGGTTGGGACGGGAAGCAGCACAGACTGCCCGTGTGTGTGTTTTGTACTGTAGCTGGTCTTTAATCAGCCGTCCTCTAACCTCTTCGGGCTCTTTTCTCCAAACTAATTGGCCTCCCATCTGCTAAGGGCTCCAGACAGATAATACTGTTTTATTGCAGCTGAGGTCATCAGGGAGCAGGTCTCAAAGGCCAGAAGACAGTGTGTATCTAAGGTAAAGACAGCAAGAAAAAGCTACTGCAGTCCAACAACTCCCAGTGGAGCTACTACACCTCTAGCCACTTGTACTGTCCTAACCAGACTGCTTGTCCCAGAGGAGCACTCAGGACGATGAGCGTTAATCTCTGCCACTGTACACACACAATGAAATGGAGGACTCATTCATGGTGGACATGAGGGATTGACGTGGCTAAATCTTAAACCCACTGATTTTAAAGACACTCATTTTCCTTTTCATTTTAACGATTCTCAGCTAGGCAGTGAGTTATGTGGTATTATCTAAACTGAATAGTACAACAGGTTCAAGGAGATTATGCCCAAACCCATGTATAAAGCTTTGCCTAAGTGCACCTATATGAAGAGGTTTTAAAGCAAGTCCCCTCAGAAAGTATCATCTTTGTTCCTGAGTGCTGAAACATTATTCATGGACTGTCTGCGATTGATGTTAAAATATTATCAGCGTCATAAAAAACAAAATGATTATAGTGGCAGAAAAAAGTGACAAACCCACAGTGAACTATTACAGGTTTCAATTAATCCATCCATCCGGCCTGAGGTAAATAATACAAAGTCTCAAGGGTTGGTTGGGGTGGGGGCGTGTGCATCGATCCCAACCCTATACATACAGGAGTCTCTAACAAGGCTTGCACTTAGATCAATAAAACTCATCCTCTCAGTCATATCCAATTAAGAGTGTGTGGAGTAAATAAATGCTTCTGCTATAAATCAGATTTTTTTTAAAAAAAACAACACTGTAATTGATAAGGGACAAAAAGTCTATTGGAATGTAAATAAGTCGTGATTAATTTGGTAAGATGCAACAGTTGGAGTAGTCCTTTGATGTAAGGAAAATTAGATATAGCTGGAAATAGATGTGAATAAATAATAACTGTGCCAACAAAACAAAACTGAAATTTTGCACAAGCATTCTGTAGATATCAACTGGTATCCAAAGCCATTATGGTTGGACACTTGCAAAAGCTTGAGGCTGAACTGTTGATCATATCTCTTATCTCTTACCTCTCTAAATAGGAAGTCTGCCTTTAGGAGAAAAGGTCCCACAGAGCACCCAATGAAGAAGGGTTCTTGGGTTGCTTCCCTAGCAACTCTGAAATATTCTATGTAGGACACTAACTAATTGGAGGCTGTGAGCTTATGTATGCAGAAGAATGCAGATAGGACTTTCCTCTGAATGTATTACGCTGCCCTGTGACACCGGGTTTGAAAAGTTGTGGAGGTTGGCTTGGAGAAAGCATGTTTGCCTTCATCCTCCCCAGTTGGTACCATAGTTGTCACATGATAGGTGAAAGTTAGCTAGTAGGTGGGAATTGGCAAGACTACATTGGGAAGGAAATGGGAGACAAATCTCCAAAAGAAAAAAAAAATGAATCCTAGTAGAACCCATTTAGAAAGCTTGAGCTCTTAACCATCCAAAGAAGCCTCTTTTTAACAGTGTAACATTTCAAGAAGCTACAGATGGTTGGAATTAACAATGCAACAATGCTATGAAACTACAAGTTATCACATTTGAACAACTTGAATTATATGAAAAGGTGCAAAGGTTAAAGTTAATATTGGTGTCTGGTTAGAATATGCACCTTTTCCTTTACATAAAATTGAACAAAATCCAAAAACATTATTTGTTTGAATTTCCCATGAGATTAGAAAAAATAGTTTACGACAGTAGTGTAAGAATACAACTGGATGTACTCTGATATTAAGAGTGCAATGTTATATCACTGACTGGATAACGCAAACTCTAGCAAAGTCTGGCAGAGTCAAAAAAGATCTTCTTTTTTCACTCTGTCCAAAAAGCAATCTATCTGCTGTAATCACCCCTCCTGTAAGTTTGTGTTTTTCATAATGTCACCCCACTGCACACTTCATATTGACTTTTAAATGGATCTCAGAGACATCCATTATTCATACGGAGATCTGGGCTGCAGCAGACTCGACTCATCCAGTGACAAATAGTTCCATCAAGCAATCTCAAGGAACACGTGGTTTCATTTCAGGAACCAGGAGTCCTTGTTTGTATTCTTGACTTGACCATTTGCTAACCATCTGGGAAGAAACAGAGGGATAAATCAGTAAATACTAACCAGGACTTAGAAATGTTTTTATTTTTATAAATGCCAAAGAACAAGAAAAAAATATCAGAGAAATCACAGATGTTGTAATGTCCAGCACTGAGGTGACAAAGCAGTAGCTTTAAAGCTTAGCAAATTGTCGATGAGTGAAACTAGAGGCTGGTGTTTGATGCACAGACAGACAGACAGACACACACACACACTCCCACCAGCTGTGCCTATGATTAATATTGCCCCGTCAGATTGTGATGAAAAAAGCAGTGTGTGTAATTGCAGTTAAATGGAATGATGCTGGTTGCTGATGCCATGTTTGTATGTAGTCATCTGTCATCTACCCATTAATCTAAGTCGTATGACACAGGGCAGAGATGAGCACAGATGATCATGATTTAACACACAAACACAAACACACAACCGTAACACTTTCAGTTTACTACAAGAGCAGAATCAAAGAACACTACAAGATGGGAAGCACCTGAGGATATTTAGAGACAAACTTGTTCAGGCTTAAAGGAATACTCCATCATTTTTCAGCGTAAAAGCTTTCCATCTTATCTGTACCGTGTATGTGTGATTACCATGGACAATAATTTCAACACGTTTCCCTGTAGTGAAAAGGGAACAGAAAACATATTTAATCCAAATTCACAAAACCACAAAACCACAACTTTGTACTTCATTAATTCTAGTGATGGAAAGTTGGATAAAATACCATAAGACGTCTTATGTAAGACTTATTCATCCTCAGCCCTTAGCGTGTAACAGTAGTAATACTGAAGTTGTGTTATATAGTCATACAGTTTTAACATTCATTGATGGTGTGATGGCCAAGTTGGACCCTCTGACGTCATTCTTAGAAATAATGCTGGTGTATTGCACCCAAGTTATGATGTTAAGGGTCTATTATTTTTTGCTACTACAATGATAGCATCACAATGTACTACCTACTTGTTATGCTATCATTGTAGTAGCTTATCTTTCTAAATACTTAGCATTAAACATAAATAATTAGTTAGCAACTTAGCTATTTATGTTTATCAACTAAAATGATATTCCAGTATTGTACAATGCCAAACAGGGATAATCCATAATCAATGACAACATACAGGTAAGAGTCAAAAACTAGAGTGAATGGGAAAACAAGAAAACAAGGCTCAGAAATACTCAACAAAAATGTACTGTAAGACTTTGAATTGATACACTATCACAAGAGGGTATAAGGAGACAAACTGAAAAGCAAAATCAAAAGTAGACACAGAACAGGTGAACACAATTGGGCAACAAAGCAATGACAGGGCAATGAAAGGACAGTGACGGAGACAGGTTTTGAAATGAAACCAAACTATAAGCACATGGCAAATGGTGACACAAGAGTGAAACACCTCACACCATTTTATGGAGATATTTGCTAGCTAGCTATTTGCACTGTTTTGATAACCCCTTGCTGCAATACTAGCTAGATTATTTAATAGCTAGGAATGCTACTTATAATGTTGTAAAGATTCACGACAGAATTCAAAAGCTTAGCTTTCTATTATTAGTCAGTTAATTGTTTTTTTCTTTGTTTTCTCAGTAAAGGGAAACATGTTTTGTGTGTTGTAATCACACATGGACTCAGATGCCGGAGATAGAGATTGGATTGAAAAATGCTGTATGATTTCTGCCGTGACAGATTTCATATAACTCTCCATGATTTCTTGTGGAACAAACTTTGTGATAAGAAAGTATCTAAAATGTCTCAGTCCCAATATTTTACTGGCCAAGAAGCTGGAGCTAGAGATAAAGTGTGCGTGTGTGTGTGTGCGCGCGCATTTCGCGTCTGCCACTGTGTCAGTGTCAGCACCCAGATGGTTAGAAGAGGCAGCGGAGTGACAGTCTAATGTACATGATGCACACTGGGGAAATCTCCGGGTGTTCTGAACACACACACACACACACACGCACACACACACACAAGCAAATCTGAAACAGGTGAGTGACTGCTTTCCCTCATAACAGCAGACAAAATGGCCGACATGTGAATGAGGTGAATAAGGCAACATAAAAGCAGAAAAGTTCTCTATTGCAGTGTTAGTGCACATCAGTGGCTTTGAACAGAGTAGCTGTCAACATGAACTACAGAGCTGACCACACACACTCTCTCATTCTAAAGTACAGACGTAGATTAGCAACACACTAGCAGCTGCATATGTGTGTGTGTGTGACTCTTGCACTGCTTTCACAAACAGACCAAAAGCCCCGTGTCAACACACACACACATGAAGGCTCGTTGATGCCACCATGGATAAATATCTCTGCCTGCTGACAGCCAAGACCATGGAGAGAATCTCTCTTATTCACCCTCCCTCTCTCACTCTTACACACATACACACACACACACACACACAGAGTGGGTGATGGGGGGGATGAGAGACAGCAGATGTGAAGACATGTTAAATTGCCCCTGTGATGTATGGCTTAATGAAGCTCTTGTGTTGATCGCTCTCGGCATTCATCACTGGTCTGGTGAGGGGAAGCACCTCTGTGTGTGTGTGTGTGTGTGTGTGCGTGTGTGTGCGTGTGTGTGTGTTTCTCTCTCTCACTCTCACACCACACAGAGAAATTCTGACAAACTGCAATTTCATTTAACCTTGGACGGCCGGCGCTAACACCTTCCATGGGACGATTTTCAATAAGGGCTGAGGGAAAGCTGTGATTAAACCAGAATGAGACACACACACACACACACACACACACACACACACACACTTGCCTTGAAAACTAGGCAGCTATGAGCTATTTTAGTGTTTCCATAGCTCAATCACTTATATTTCCATTACTAAATGTACTCAAATACTTCAATATCTTCTAAAAAATACATTCCTAAATCCATACTTCCCTATTCACACCTTGTGTCCTCCTTGTCCACCATCCCTCATCCCCTTTAACACACCACTCACTTCTGCCCCTATACAAGCTCAATTTACGCCTGTTGATGGCGAAGCAGGCGTTTGTTGGGCCTACGGTGAGACAAGGCTGTTGATTGGAATGATCTCCTTATGATTGGACCTATGATTGTCAGAGCTGACCTATAATTCCCTGCAGTCACTTGGTGATTCAGTCTGAATGTTAAGGGGCAAGTTGTGTCACACACACACACACACACACACACACACACACACACACACACACACGCACACACACACACACACAAACACACAAAGGTTAACTAGCTGTGGCAGGAGCCCACTGAGCTGTGTGTGCGGTACAGGGACATTATAAAATTTTTAATTGTGACCTGCTTGGCTCAGTATGGTGTAATTAAATGAGCAAACTGAGTATAGACTCATTTATTTAACAGACATTTGTATCTACAGCGTCTTTGGATGCTTTTTCATCTATTCTTCTGTTTGACTAGTTAAAATCTGATATTTTAGTTTGTTTCCTATTTGAACTGATTCGACTCCACACAGAAATCATCACAAAAACAGAAGTAAATAATAAATCAATAATTCATTTTAAATCTCTCGGGTTAGTTTTTTTTTTTTTTATGCGAACTGTACTTAGCATATCTTTATGTTACCTTTAAGTTACATACAAAATCTTACAAAATTTTATGCAATTAAATCTAAATATGAAAATATTTGCCTGCGTTTTACAGGGTTAGGTTTTTGTCTTATTAATGTCACAAGAGAAAAAAAAGAGACATGCTGTTGTTCCACAGCATTAAACATAATTTTAAACAAATAAAATGTATGATGTGTTGTTCTTTAATAAACAAAAAAGGTAAAATGCTGTGGTGTAGAGGAATACAGTACTTCAGGATGTACTGTTATGCTGTGGTTACAGTAACTCTGCTTTGTGTTGGGGTGCATCACACCATCCTAGCGTTGATTATTTTCCTTTAAATGTTCTATTCTTTAAATATCTCAGAAATGTGTAAATCATGAAATTAGATTGATTTACTGTGCTATTTTGCCTAACAGGGTGGAATGTGCAGGAGAGGCACATGCAGACTGTTGTGATAAAGCAACCAAAATATTAATTCGAAGAAGAGTGTTAACACTAATCATCTTAGGACGTTAAAACACTGAGTGCTGATGTGATGTCTATTTATGAAAGTGATGTCAGATTGAGCTAGCTTTCTTAAAGCAACAGAATGGTGGAAAGCAGTAATGGGGACTTACTCCTGGAATCATACACTGACTAAAAATGGCAAAAAAAAAATACTTCACATAATAAAATGTTGTATTAATATATTTTTCATATTTAAACATACTAAACTTAGAAATAAAACTTTACAGTTAATACATTGAGATGTTTCCTTCAGGGACAGAAAAGACAACACACTTTTCCCAGTCCATTATGTTGTGTACTCAGGTTTAATATTTATGTCCTTCAGCCCAGATATACAGAATATTATATGTTTGCAGCACAACAGCCTCTGGCACTCATTTAAGCAGCTTGCATGTAAATAAAATGCTGCCTAAAGTGAATAATACACAGCATGCTCAATTCACTTCCTGCAGTTGGATTGATTCAGGCTTGAATTATAGTTTCGATGCAATCAAAATGTACTGGGGTTTTCATGGAAGTGGACTGTGGCCACTTCTCTTGGGTAAGCTCAGAAAGCTTGTTGTGGTTCATACTGACCCAAACAAACCTAAAAATTGGGTTAGACCCTCCTAACAAATTGGGTTAAATGCACCAGGTTTCTATTTGACTCGTATAAATACTGCACATGTGAGGTATAACTTCATTCCTGGATACAGACAAGAGTTAAAGATCTTGCCTAAGGGCACAACAACTCAAAAGCACAGAACCTTAACTGCAGATTTGAAAGGAAGTCAGAGTCAGTTGTTAGCAATGTACGAGATTGATGAAGAGAGTGAAAGAAAGAAACTTTGGAAGCTGATCTGTTTGAGCAGAGTGTACAGGTGAGAGAAGTGAGACAGCTGGAAAGACTAAAGGACTAAAGCTCTGCTGCATCGCTCTTTATAGGTAAATGATGCAAGGACTAAATCCCACTGGCACCACTATCAGCAGGTAGAATGGTGTCGTGGGTAATGTAGGACACTGTTAACCAAAGTGAAAATAGACCACATCTACATGTCAAAGAAAGAAATTTAAATGAAAAAGATCAGCTTGGAATTTCATTTCAAGCAACATTTATCTTGCAACTGAACATTAATTAATTAATGTTAACATTAACATTAGTTAATTAATAAAGATTGACATGCAAGTCATTCAGAGTGGATTTTTCATTTAACTGTAGGCCTGTTTGTGTGTGTGTGTGTGTGTGTGTGTGTGTGTGTGTGTGTGTGTGTGTGTGTGTACGAGACCTGGCTGTAGCAGTAATTACATTACCTGCACTACACACACCCTCAGCTGATAATTCCTGACCCCTGTGACCTCCATCATGTTTTCACCATTCTACCTAGATTAGCCATCTTCAGTGCCGGTCAATCCTGTATAAATCAGTCCAGTATAAATTATCACCTCCACTAAAGGCTACTGTCTGATTAAAAGCAATACACATCCCGGTTAATATATGACAAATCGAGAGAGAGTAAGAGTGAGAGTGAGAGAGTGTCTTTTCTCCTCTGGGAAATCTGCTGCTCTGAACTCTAATTAAGTCATTGTAGCTCTCTGGTGGATGCCTGTTTATTCACTCGGGGCCAACACAGACAGGACACAGGAGGTGTCTCTCACTCTAATGAAATGATACTGTCGCTCCATTCAATATAGGAATGAAGCCTGGAAGAATTAAGAGACCGTTTCTCTATAAGCCTGTTGGCTCTCTCCAAAGTTGTCCAAATGCAAAAGAGAAAAACTGCTCAGAATCAAAGGATGAAATGTTATTAAAGGTGTTTATCAGCACACTCCAAGCAAATTTCATCTCCATGTACAATAGCTCCCTATATATTGAATTATATCTGCCCCTACAACACACTTTCTACTGACAGGTAGCCTTCGTGAATATGATATGTGGCCACTCCTTCTTAGCGCTCCCTGAGCTGAGTCGTCAGACTGACACTTTTTTTTTTGTCGTTCATCTCATTCCTTACGCATCACTCCCTCTCTCCTCCGATGATAGACAGCAAATAACTTCCGCCATTATGTCCCCGGGACGAGAAACAAGGCCTCTCAAGAGGATAATTACAGGAAGCTGTCGGTCCATCTCCTCCTCACACACACACACACACACACACACATTTACACTTGCTTACACATGCTGACACAGCTGCAAACCCTGTTTCTGTCTAAGAGTAGACTGAGAACAGACAGAAACAGGTCAGGCGGCTGACACCATTTAAAAGAGGCCATTGAAACCATACGAAACTTTCATACTAAGTATATTGTGCCAAAATACTGCAATATCTATGGAAACGTAAAATGTGCTGATGTGTTCACAGTGTTGTTTATGAAGCAATGCAAAATTAAACTCTGACTTCCTGTTTAGAGGTTAATTTTTTTTAAAAAACCTGCACCAAAAAAATGGTCTCCTACAAACATAGAAAATTAGAAATATTATATACTGCCTTAGGACATACTGTATCATTTGGACTCTGACCTGTTGCAGTGCATTGTGGGATTTCATAAGTACACCAGATAATACTGGGTAATAATAATAATCATCATAATCATAATCATAATAATGTGTAGTAATTTAATGTCATTTCCTGATATAGGCTCAAATTAAAATGCATAGGTTACTAATGAGATTATTAAAAATTACTTATAATAACCTCAAACAAATAGCAAGTAGACCAACAAGATAAAGAATTCGAATGAAGATTCATTCATTCATCTTCAGTAACCACTTTAACCTGGTCAGGCAGGAGAATACACCCTGGATGGGACACCAGTGCATCGCAGGGCACCATGCGCACACACACGTTCACACACTCACTCACACCTAGGGGCGATTTAGTGCACACAATCCACATCCTGATATGTTTTTTGGCATGTGGGAGGAAACTGGAGAACCCCAAAGAAACACAGGGAGAACATGTGAAACTCTGCACAAACAGTAACCTGAGCTCAGGATCGAACCCAGGACCCTGGAACTGTGGAGCAGCAACGCTACCCACAATTTCGAAACATTTTATAGTTCAATTAATATAAACAAAATAACATGTTTTTAAAACATCATGCCATTACGCTGTCTTTCCACGGCCTGTATCTCCTGTCTCTTCACTGTGATTCCTCATGATCAGTGAAGGTCAAAATACTTGCAATATTACAGTGATGATTGAAATCTACATGAGTTACACAGCACATGAAGTGCAGTTGAGTAAGTAATCTCACAGACAGGCCAGAGTGGCTTGTCATTAGGGTGGCAAGGCTTATTTCAAGGGTGCCAGCTGCGACCCTGTGCCAGCCCATGTGGCCACACCCTGAACTTTATTAAATACCTTATAAACTTTTGATTTGTGATGTTTGTGATTTTAGTTTCTATCTATCTATCTATCTATTTTTTGTTGTGTGCTTGAAAACCACAGGAAAAAGCAACAAATATTTGACATATGATTAAACATTTTTCCACATGCGATTATCTGGGTAATATGTGATCACGTGGGGGGAAAAGGGTGCATTTCACCACGCTATGCCCTGAAATAGCACTCAAAGAAACACGTGACCAATACGTGATCACTTATTGGAAAGTAGTAATCACGTGAGAAATCACAGCTGAAAAAAATGAAACCATATTCCCCATACACGTGAAAATAAATTAATCATGTGTGTATGTATGTGTGTGTGTGTGTGTGTGTGTGTGTGTGTGTGTGTGTTGGGGGGGTCCACACTTGAAAAGTTAAATGTGTGAATTATTCACGTGTGATGTTTGTGTGACTTTTCTGTAAGAAAAGCTGTAGGTCTGAGAACATGTTGTAATAACGAAGAAAATGTCACGAGTACGTTACTGAAACTTTATGAACTGAAGAGTTACCTTGAGGTGGAATGATCTCAGAACATTCACTTTACTTTCTTTCAGTTTTAGAAAACGCACGCACGTCACACTTCAGTTCATCAATTAACCACAAACCAACGAGACAAAGACTCAAACAAACAAATAAACAAACAAATCACACCAAATTACGCACGTGCGCTGTATGAGTGATTCAGTTTTAGGCAAAAATACTTTTCAGTCAGGTTTTGTGGTCTATAAAGAAATGGTGCTCTGCGTCAATTTCCATGAAAAGCAACGTGACATGTAAACTATCCAGTGTGATCATTTGTGCAGCCTACATTTTTTAAATGATTGTGTCTAGAGCGAGGTGATGTTGGATTATTCAGCCTTCAGACATTTGCTCTTTAGTTACACAGGCGTCCATCAGCAACTTTGCCACTAGTGTTTATGTAAGACTCATTTTCAGCAGGATCCTGTTGGTTTCGCATGAGTGCTTTGACAACTATGTTTAAGCCCTTAACAAAAAAAAACCCACGAATGACTGAGAGAACATATGTATTTTTTTTTTTAAAAAGCCTAATTAAAAAAAAAAAGACAGTAAAGATAATACATAGGAATACGTGACTGTTGGAGCCTTAATTGTGTGGAGCACAGCGTGTGTTTGTTAGTACTAAACTGTGTGAGCTTGCTGGTCATCTCTGTACGAGTCATGTTGTTTGTGGGCTTCGTATGATATTTTATAGCCTGCTATTTCACGCAACATTGCGCCCGCTAATTCCTTTATGATGGGCAGCTAATTGCATGACGGGTAATTACAGCGGTTTGAGTAGCGCGCTTTCATTATAACAAATATTTTTTATTAATATGTATTTGAAGTCTAGAAAAATTAAATACATAATGAGAAAACGAAAAATTACATAAAAAAATGCATATCATTATGCTTGAGAGGTGGGCTATTTAAAATCCCGCATTGCTTGAGTGACCTGAATTCTTCTTTTTTTTTTAATGCATTGCATTAGAAGAATTTTTCAGCATCAAAACAGCAATTAAATCGCCCTCTCGCCATTTTTTTCCTCCTGACATTAGAGCCAAGCAGGCATTTGTTTTTCGGGGTGTTTTTTTTCTTCCCCCGCAGGATTGTTCGAAAGCACGCGAATCGCGCTGCGTTTTGTCCGCGCGCGCTGGTCCGTGATAATGCGCTCATTATGAAGCCGCGAAGGGGACAGGTTTCAAACGGGGATTCACGAGCGCGATATCCACCGCCATTCGTGTGAGAACAGAGGAGCTGAAAAGACCGAACATCTGTTCCGGACCGGCCTGCAGTTTAGCTCAACCTGTACACCGGGCTTTGAAGTGTGCGACAGGGGTGAATGATGGGGACCTTATGGCACTGTAGATGCATGAGAAAATCATTAAAGACTATATGCCCAGAGAGAGTGAGAGAGAGAGAGACAGAGAGAGAGAGACAGAGAGAGAGAGAGAGGCTTGCTATAACTCGACAATTCTGGAAAAACTTGGGGAAATGTTGCACATGTGATTAAAGAGCATAATGCAAAAAAAAATCTGCACAAAATGACACCTTTCTAATGTTGTTGTTGGTTTTTAACAGTGTCAACTTTGTTATGATTTTATTTTCCTTATAATTTTCTTCTAATTTTCTACTGCAGACAAATTCATTGTACAAGGAATTCAACACCGAAATAAACATTTCTGCAAATAAATAGAGAGACCTTCAAACTAATCTGAAATACAGGACTTCTGCCTGAAAGAAAAAAAAAAGTTCCCTACAACCTTCCTTAAATACATTTTAACAAAAGGTGGCTCTTATTTTGCAGCTTATCATGAATTAAGGAATCATTTCCAATCCTTAAGTCTTTGCATGTCATCTAAACATTTCTGTGGCCCCAACAATATGGTTAAAGAATAAAACATTAAATGATTCTTTATTTGGACAACCAAAAATGACCTTTATATGGCAAAACTCTAAAGAGCAATTTCAGCACATTTATATTTATCAAAAATGCAAAAATATGAGTAATAAATTAATGGTGACAAAAGACGTGAGATTTCAGATTTCAGAGTCCAAAAACTACAAGAATTTTTATATCATTATAATAAATATCACTTACGGTAGCTGATTTATCATAAAACTATTTTAATTCTGAATTAAGAACTGCTTAAAGACTCCCAGACAAAATTACGCACAAAATGTGTCATCATAACAACAACGACAATAATAAAATGCTTCATCTTCTCACATTTTTCTGCAACCCCTCAGGAGTGCTCTGGCCGCACTGGACCCAGTCTGATGTCCACATAAAGCTGCAGGGGTTTAATAGACGTGTGTGTTTTCTTTCTCTCTCACAGTAACCAGCCTGGTCAGACAGCGCAGGCCCGGTCAGGATACACGTCATATCAGGCAAATAAAACACGCGTGATTAAAACACGCCACTTTATTAAATTTGAATTTCAAATGAAATGTAGGCTGTCGGCGTGCAGCGCATGTTAATGGATTCAATTCGGTTCAGTGCGCTTCAGGAGTCTTACATTTAGATCTAATTGTTTTTTCCCTCTTCTTCTTCTATAGCCTATATTATTATTATTATTATTATTATTATTATTATTATTATTATTATTATTAAGTGATACATATATTATTTGCATTTACCTGTAAATTAATCATGACACAAAATTATATACCCGTAAAATGGTTCCTTATAAGCACCCTAAGGCTTTTTGTTTGTTTGTTTGTTTGTCCTTTTTTTTTTGTTTTTGTTTTTTTTGTTTGTTTGTTCCTAGGAACTCTATGTAGAACCCCATAACAGAGGATTTCCCTTATTAAAAAAAAAAAAATTCCAAGTAGCTCCTTTTTAAAAAGGATCTAAAACCTTTTGATGAAATCTTTCTATAAATTTAAACAAACGTCTAAAATACTGGAATTCTCCAAACTTTCACCTTGATGTAAATGAAGTGAAAAGCAAAGGGGGCAACGAGGATGAAGTTAGTTCTTTTTTTTTTTTTTTTTTTTTTTTCTTTTTTTTTCATATTTGACAATACGCGGTCGTCCTGCCGCGTGCACACCCACTTCCGCCCCTTGGGCTGGTCGACCACGCCCTCACAAGGCACAATGACCCGTGAGCCCCACTTCACAGATTACACATAATTATTAGGATCCATGTATGAGGACTGACATAAAAAGCAGACATTCGTAGAAAAAAAAAAAGGTTAAATCTAAAACGCTAAAAACATTCAAAGGTTCTTCAGTTTGGGAGAATCTGTAAAGAGTCTATGTATAACCCTATACAAGAGAGTATTTCCTTATCAAATTGAACACCTTAATGAAACTATAGGAGCCCTTAACTATCCAAAGTGCCCTTGAGTAACCTTTGTAAGTGATGCTGTGAGAAGAACCAAACCTTCCCATCTTCACTGACACGCTCTCATAAAATAGGGTACTTAACTGTACCACTCCTTGTTGTTAACGTGGTCTTACATGTGTGTATATTTACCGTGAAAGATAAAATGGTACCTTTAAAGCTTTATTCTAAAAGGTCCGACTATAAAGGACCACATTTCAAGGTGAAAGGTGCATTATAATTTAAATGTCCAAAAGACTATGGTACCACCTTACATTCTCAGAAATAAAGACTGTTCCTTTAGTATGTAGGCTATTTTTCACCTTTAACTTAATTTAAAGTGTCTAACTGGACCTTATGGAACACTGATATACATTTAAAGCTTTACTCTAAAAGCTATTTAAAGGGGCACCAGGTAAAAAAATAAAAATAAAGGGTGCAAACATATCTCCATGATGGTCCCATGCCAGCAACAAAAAAGTACAGTTTTGTCAGTGAGTGTGTCAGTGAGGTGGGTAAGATTTGGTTGGTGCTTTTCACAGTATCAGAAACAGACTGGCACAGTTTTACAAACAAAGGTTCCTTGATGGTACTTTGGACAGTTCAGTGGTACTTTGGATAGTTACAAGTGTTCAGCTTGAGAATAGAGGAAAGCACTTTACTTCTGAGTGCAGCAACAGGGAAAGGTACAGTTTAATACCATTTTTGCACTTCTATGGTGTTTCACTGGGATGTAAACACTAATTCTTCAGCTACCATAAAAGGTGCCAGTGCCACGTTTTATGGTGGTGGAAAATTTTGTGTTTACGTCCCAATAAACCTCCCCCCCAGAAATATTACAGGCCTAATAAGAAAAGAATATGGCTGCCATGCTTTGATAGATTCGGGTATAAATCGCTGTTGCGTTAAAACAGTCGTTCCAGGTCCTCATAGAGAAGAGGGGGAGATCCCCATCAGAAAAGATGACCGGATTGCGCTTCACCCTGCAGCTACCCCCACTTGTAGGCTTTAACATCTGCACTTGCCTTGAGAAGCTCGAAGAGCAGAGACGTCAGTGGCGATGACTTCACGACTTCTACGAATCTGATTGGTTGAAAGCCGAGCCTGCGGAACTTCAAAGCCAGAGAGGAGCTACAACTGCACTGGGAAAGGGGCGGCGAGCTTCAGTACATGACAATACTGCTTTAACAAAACAGCCCGAGCAAGCGCGTAGGCTATAAATGTGAAGGTATTCGCAAAGGTGGACACTTCTGGGATGGCAACTTCACTTCTAGGGGTGAGTAAGAGCTTAATGTTTACTTCTGAGTTGTATTTTTTATTTTTTGCAGAATTAGGTTGTCTTGCTCGTAGCTGAAGACACGAATCACGTTCAGAAGTTTGAAATAGACCTGCACAGTTATAAGAAAAAAGAAAAGAAAAAGAAATAAAGATGCGTACATATACATATTTACTTGTACAATGGTTAAACTATATTTTTAATTTGTTTAATGTATCACAAAAAAGCGTCGGGCTTTCTTTGGAGAAAATATGCTACTTATAAAAACGTGCATAATGACGTAATATATAATATAGACTAATAATTTTCTATTTAAAACGATCCTAAATTACCTTATTATATATTTCTAGAATATTATCCTGACACCACGCTTTTTTTTCTCTGAGGCTTAACATGTTTTTGTTGTCTGTAATCACTCCAGGAAGAGCCCAAGTTTGGATCTACTCCTTTAGCCATGCTGGCTGCAACCTGTAACAAAATCGGCAGCCCGAGCCCTACATCTGCCATGATATCAGACAGCGGTTCCTTTGGGAAAGGCTTCCATCCTTGGAAAAGAGGTTCTCCAGGAAGCTGCAGTCTCGGGTCGAGTCTGTCGTCTCGAGGCGGGAGCGGCCTGGCGGAAACCTTTAGCGCAAACGGTTCTCCAGTTTCCAGCGCTTTCTCACTAACCACCAGCAGCGCGTCCGGGAGCCCCTTCGGGAGCGATTACTCCGCGTTTCAGACTTCTGTGTCCATCTCAGGCGGATCTCAGGAGCCGAGCTCGCAGCCCGTGTTCATCTCCAAAGTGCACACCTCGGTGGACAGCCTGCAGGGCATCTACCCGAGGATGGGCGTCGCGCACGCGTACGACTCTTGGTTCAAGTCGGGCATCGCCGCTGGGGACGCGTCGGCCGGCGCCTCGGCCTGGTGGGACGTGGGCACGGGTTGGATCGACAATCCGCTGGGCGCCAACGGCCTCCAGACCTCGCTGCATTCTCCATTAGGAGGCTACAACTCGGACTACTCGGCGGCGCTCGGCCACTCCGCGTTCAGCGCTGCTTCATCGCCACACCTGCTCGCCGGCGGGCAGCACCTAGTGGACGGATTCAAGCCCGTATTGCCGGCTTCGTACCCGGACTCTAGCCCAAGCTCAGTGGCAGGCGCCAGTGGAGCCGTCCTCACTGCATCGCCCGCTGTAACCCTCGCAGGCTCACCACGCTCATCTGCGCGGCGCTATGCGGGCAGGGCGACCTGCGATTGCCCGAACTGCCAAGAGGCTGAACGGCTCGGACCGGCAGGAGCGAGCCTACGGCGCAAAGGGCTGCACAGCTGCCACATCCCGGGCTGCGGTAAAGTCTACGGCAAGACTTCTCACCTGAAGGCGCACCTGCGCTGGCACACGGGCGAGAGGCCATTCGTGTGCAACTGGTTGTTTTGCGGCAAGAGGTTCACACGCTCCGATGAGCTCCAGAGGCACTTGCGCACGCACACCGGCGAGAAGCGCTTCGCCTGCCCCGTGTGCAACAAGCGCTTCATGCGCAGCGACCACCTCAGCAAACACGTGAAGACGCACAGCACCGGCGGCACCGAAAATTCAGCATCGAACGGCGGCGTGTGCAAAAAGGGCAGCGACACCGACAGCGAACAGAGCGCGCCGGGCAGCCCTGCGTGTCAGTCCCCGGATAACCCTGCGCACTACGGATCCAGTCCAGACGGCAAGCACGAACGGCCACAATTCAATCAGCTGAACAATCTGAATTTGTAAAATAATGGTAAAATTGCGTCAAGGCTGTGTCAGTAAGCCTACTTCTATCGATCCAGTACAGAACGTCCATAACTAAAAAAAAAAAACAAAATAAAATAAAAAAAAAAACTTTTTAAAATGTTATCTAATATTTTATCCAAAAGTCTCAGGTGTCTTCATAAACACACAGACAGGGAGCAGTGGCAACTTCCAGTAGCCTACACTATAAAAGCCTGGAGACGTTCGTGCGTCAGAGAAACTTCAACGAAAAACATCCCTATGTTTACTGTATATATTTAGGTTTACTATGAAATGTCTTGTTTGATTTAACTATACTGAGGCACTTTACTCTTCATATTTAAAAAACGGTTTACTTTATGGTAAACCAATACACCATAAACTCAGCAAGACAACACTGAGTAAATCTGATATTTTACAAACTCTGAATGGTGTTTGCCTGAAACAAAAATCGATCAAATGTTTCTTAGTTATCAGAGAAGGCTCTAGTGGTCTTCAGGACACTTGTGAAATGTACTCAAGCAAATTTAAAGACTCCAATCTCAGTGTGGTTTTGTACCGTAGTTTTTCATTTCTTTGTGACTCGAAACTGCTCAGATATTTCCCCCAGTGCGTCGACATGTTCACTTTCTCCTGGAAAACAAACTGAAAAGTTGTACATACAGTTTTATTCTCAGTCTCTCAGTTTTATTTATCCACGAGTTTGAACTGTACTTTGAAGTCTATCAGAGTCGCACTTTCAATTTATATTTATGATTTTAGAATAGGAGCATTTCTATCAGGTTAATCTTTTTTTTTTTTTTAATTTAATCATTTTTTTGTTGTTTAATTTAATTGCGCATGTGTGTTTGTATTTACTGACGATTGGTTTTAAGGTTAATATCTTTTAATAAAGTCAGATTGAGTTTGACTACAAATGAAATTCACTTTTGCTTGTTTTGGTCTCCTACGCAGCACTGAAACGAGTCTGGAAAATCCTAAATTATTTTTGTTTTGCACTGTGAACTGCGGCTGTGTGTGTTAAACAGAAGTATAATAAAACTTTATAATTGAATTGGAATTTTTTTTTAGAATTTTATAAAGCAAACTAGCTGTGTTTGTAAGGGTTAAGCTCAGTTCTGAAACTTTTTTTTTTTCGGGAAAGAAATCTCCTAAAAACAACAAAACCAAGTAAAGTAAAATAACAGAATTACATCCAACATAAGATAAGCCAAATGCTTAATTTAAAATTTATTATTGGAATATACTGTTTATATATATATATATATATATATATATATATATATATATATATATATATATATATATATATGAAATTCAAACCTTATTTTCGGGCAAAGTTTGGTTGCTTTAGTTATCAGCGCTCAGCAAAATACTTGTGAAGGCTTCATAATGAGTCATAAGGAAGCTACGGTAGTTATTATTATTATTATTATTATTATTATTATTATTATTGTTGTTGTTGTTGTTGTTGTTGTTGTTTTAAGCCGGATAAATCTGAATCTGATCCTGTATGGAGAGTTCCTTGCTTAAACTCATTCAGTTCAGCTTGTCAGTTTATTTGGGGGGAAATTATTCACCCTGTCAGTTTATTATAAGGGGTAAAATTATAACGTCCTATACAGATAAAATCTTGCAGGTAACAAAAAGGACGCAAGTCCACGAGTGAATGCGCCTTTTTGCTTCTGTTTTGATGTCATGTTAATCAACGAACGCAGCAATCTTGCAGCTGTTTGAATTTCTTTAATGCAGTAGGTAACAATTAATGACAGAATATTAGGTTTTTTTATTTGCGAAATTTTGGGGGAAAACTGGGGGAAAGGAGGATTGCACAGTGATTAAGTGCATGTGAAGGCCTTTTTAGTTAGAGAGGGAAACAGCTGAAGGAGGTCGGTTTTGTACTGAGTTTTGTGTAGAGTGTGTTGGGATCTTCATTCTGCCTCTAATCTGCTGGACCCTCTCAGGCTGGACATAGCCTAGAAAAGAAAAATCCTCCTTTAAAAAGTTGGAAAAGTCCGAATTACAACGAGAGAGGTTGCAAGGGCACCATTAGGAAAAAGACAGAAAGGGAAAAATAGAATATTTAATATTTGTGCTAACTAAAAGGATTTAGGGATTTCTGGTAGAAATAAGTTATTACAAGTAATTTTATAAAATGGTGAGTTTTTTTTTATATACACACACATATGTATATATATGCATACATACATACATACATACATATAATTTGACGTCATCAGTTTTACAGTTGCTAACAAAGCAAACTAGAGAGCACCTCAGAAACTTACATAATATATCCTACTGTAATATAGTATGTTATTACAGTTTAAGTGTAAAAAAAATACTTTCACATTTGACTCAAAATGCTGGTTTTGAACATCCGCCATCTTCATAAGCTTTCTTCTCATTTATCCTGAATATTTAAATCATCAGCATGCAAGTTTGATTGATTGAGTCAAATTGTGGCTCTGGTATACAGGACTGCTTAATAATAATAATAATAATAATAATAATAATAATAATAATAATAATAATAATTTAGCCCAATGTGACACTAAAACATACATACCATATATCTTACTACAACTTTAACCTTATTAGTGACAACAAAAAGCCACGCCCCCAACCACACACCACCACAACAGAAAGAATATTAAAACCAGTGAGTACATGCCGCTTATGACATCTTTAGTAACCTCTGGTGTCGCTCTATTTATTAAGGAAGTATGCTGTTTCTGAAGACGCCAAACTTTTCCTAAAGGCTTTGTTTGCTTTTCTGTGTGAACTTGGCGCCCTCTGATGGCGCGCAAAGGAACTGCAGCCTGCTGGAACACGTCCGAGTCGATCAGTATTTCTTGTTTCACATATAGGCCTACAGAGAGTGCACAGGGGCAGGGGTTTTTGACTTGACCATGCAGCGCGGGAACATTTTAATACACATGGAATAAAATACAGTGTATTACCCATACACACATATACGGCATATCACGTGTGTATTTCCCGACCCTATCCCTAACAAAAGTATACAGTTAAGGCCAAAAGTTTACATACGCCTAGACTAAAGATATTCCAACTCATTTCTCAGAACTTTACAAACTACATGCTATTACTTCTGGCAAGTGAATTATGTTTTTTTCACATCAGAGGTAATTGTAAAACAATTGATCAGAGAGCATTTTATTTCAGCTTTAATTTATTACATGAGAATTTCAATGGGTCAAAAGTTCACATTCACCAAGTTGACTGTCTCTTAAAACAGTCTGGAAGATTCCAGAAATTGATGTAATGACTTCTGATTGGCCAGTTGTCATAATTAGGAGTTAATTGGGAGCTCACCTGTGGCTGTAAAAGTGCCTACCTTTACAAAGGGCCTACCTTAACACCATGGGGAAACTTCAAGCAACTCAGCCAAGACCCTCCACAAGTCCGGTTCCTCCTTAGGAGTAATTTCCAAACCACTTAAAGTTCCATAAACGTCTGTAAAAAACAATCGTATTCAAATATAAAATTCTTGTGACCACACATCATTCAGGAGGGAGGCACAAATTAACTCCCTGGGATGAACAAACTTTAGTTCCGAAAAACAACACAACACAAAAGAACAACAAAAGAACTGTAGAAGGAGTTGGAAGCATCAGGTACCACTGTATATACAGTACATTCATCATTAAGATGGATCATGTAAGGTAGAAGCTCCTACTCCAAGACCGGCATAAAAGTTTGTAGGTGATCACCAGCCTTTTGGAGAACTGTTCTCTAATCAGATAAAACTGACTGGCCATAATGATCAGCCCTATGTACGGAGGTGAAAGGGTGAAGCTTTTAATCTGAAGAAGACCATCCCAGCTGTGAAGCACGAGGGTGTAAGCATCGTATTGTGGGGTGTTTTGCTGGAAAAGGGACTGGTGCACTTTTGAAAATAGATTCTTTTTCACATTAGATGCCTATAAACAAATAGGTATAAAGCGATTTCTGCCATGATAAATACACAAGCCTAAGAGCTTATGAGACATTTGTCTGCAGCAGTTAAATGCATATACTGAAAGTATTGTTATTCCTTTCCTGGGTGAGTATTTCTTTAAGTTTCCACTGGGAAAATGTGTCTTTTAAAAAAGAAAATAGTAACTCAATGCTCATATACACTGCCCGGCCAAAAAAAAGTCGCTGTTTAGATTTTAATAGGCAAATACATAAGAGTGTATGAATGGATCATTATTAGAGTGATTATAATGTTTCTAGCATGTTCTATGTTTGGCAACAGTTCTTTTAATCTTAAAAGATGAAGTGTGTAGCTTTTTGGTTGTTTAATAGCCATGTAGAAAGACGTATCATGGCCATATTCCAGGACGACACTGCCGAGATTCATCAGGGTTAAAATTGTGAAAGAATGGTTCAGAGAGCGTAAAGAATCATTTTCACACATGAATTGGCACCTCTGAGTCCTGCCCTTAACCTCAGTGAAAGTCTTTGGGATGTGCTGGAGGAGACTTTACAGAGTGCTCACCTCTTTCATTGTCAGTACAAGATCTTGACCAAACATTGATGCACCTCTTGATGGAAATAACACCACAACATTTATTTCCATCAAGAACTGTTGCCAAACATATAACATGCTAGAAACATTATAATCACTCTAATAATGATCCATTCATAGACTCCTATGTATTTGCCTATTAAAATCTAAACAGTGACTTTTTTTTTTTGCTGGGCCGTATATATATATATATATATATATATATATATATATATATATATATATATATATATATATATATATATATATATATATATATATATATATATATATATAGTAATATAATATAAGTAATGAAGTTGACATGTTTTACCTAAATAAGCAAAACGTTTCAATGCTAATCTTTGTATTAACAAGATCAGGCCATTTTATTACACAAGGTCTGCTAAGGGCATCTTTTCAGAAGTGAAACACTACTGATGAAAATCAGGTCTTTATTAATAAACAAGCACTGAAAATATGAAAAAACAAAAAACAATGCAAGTGATGGGATTTTTATTTAAACAATGCATGTAAAATCAAATCAAACAACAACAGAAAAACAAAAGTGCTATGAACAGTAATAATGCCCAATTGTTCAGTGATCTGGCTGCCACACAAACTATCAGTGGTTGCATTGTGTTCAAGTAAAAATCACAGAATGCAGTAAATCTACTGATTTAGTGTTTTAGGATCTACGTCTACAAATATTAGTAGTGCATGACAAATATGCACTAATAGCAGTTAATTTCTCAACAGCAACATTCTACTGAGCATTAAAAAGCATCTATTACTAACAAAAACAAAAAATATCAACTCAATAAATAAACTTCTTAGTGTTGGAATAATGTTTGATTGTAAACAGTGTTGAAACTAGTCTACGGCAAAGGAAAGACTGGAATGTCCAACAGACCTCGGATCTGTATCAGCACTGCATCAGCTCATGGAAAAGGAGCATCGCTGGACTTCAGTAGTTTGGCGCACATAAGTGCAACTCACTTGGCAATTCACATTTGCAAACACACACATCTCTTTAGAAATACAGTAACCCAAGTGAGGAACAAAGACACAACATGAACCACCCATACAGTAAAATTCCAGTTTTGACAGCACACCTCAAAGTAAAATATTATTTGAGATGGACAAAGTGCAGTAATTACTGTAAATATGACCCACTCAACTTTGTACATTAAGTCTGATTCAAACACTCTACATAGCTATAGTACATATATTTACATATAGTAACTATACATATCTATATCTCTCTATATCTTCTTTAACACACCCACTTCAACTAATATGCTGAAGTGGGTGTGTTAGAGCAGGGAAAACACTAAAACATGCATGACAGGGGGTTCTCCAGGTCCAAGGTTGGGAACCTGTGATCTATACCAATATGGAGTACCTACTGTAAATGCCATTTGTAATTTAAAGCATTTCTTGGTCATGTCTACATCATCCACTAGGTGGGAGTCTAACACCAGCCGAAAACAGGAACTGGCTCAAACTTGAGGTCTGCTATGGCTGTGACGTAGTGGTGTGGAAAGAAACCGTAGTGTTACACTGCGACAAACTGACTTAAATAAAAAGTATAAACATAAATAAAACTTCAACTTATTTTTAAACTTAATTTAAAACCCAAAACCAGTACCGTTGTCCGCCACACAGGCTTAGAAGAACATAAACAGGCAAATGTCAATTTATAGCAGAGGCTGTATAAGTACCATAAGTACCGGAGAGGCCAGATAGAGTTCCACCTCATGCAAAAGGAGTGAAATCAACTCCAAATCCACAAAAAAAACAAAAACAAAAACCTGTACTGTGCTTTGGAGAAACAAGTGCGCATTCATTTGCTTATTGCTCTTGTTCGCCTCCTTTCTTTCTTGTCCTCTGCCTGTCATGGAAAGATGTCAAGGGGCATTTTGTGAACGTGAACGTGCATCTCCATGGGGTGCTCAGGGAGACCGTCCCGTCTGTAGGTTATCGTCTTCTCACTGGGGGTGGGTGCGTATGACGGGTTCTGTGACACAAAATAATTCAGATAATTCAGCTGCACATGCATGTACACAGTTTGGACAAAATGTGCATGGTCCAATAGAGTGTATGTGACATATGCATAAAAGTATATGTAGTCTCAAATGTGGTCATGTGACAAAAATACGATGACATGCATGAAACATAAGTATAATAAAACACAATGATAGCAATGCTACATTGGCTACACTGGCTAGATTTTTCAATTTTCAGATTGTACAGTTTTTTAGAATTGGCTCCCTCTTTCTAGAGATGTAGCTAAGACACTGGATGTTACTACAGTTCTATCCCTTATTAGATTTATTAATAATCATACATTATGTGAGGAATAAAACACTTCAGGGCAAGCTGTTATAGGAAAATAATCATCGATGTGGAGATGTGGTGCAGCCCAATGTGTACAGTAACTATTACCACCCTGAAGTTGAGCATTTTCCTATAACAGAACACCTGAAGTGCTTTATTTCTCTGATCACACAGCAATTTGTCAATGATTACATGTTTTTTTTTATTTATTAATGAATCATGTCATATATTTAACCATTTATTGTTACATTTAATGTTGGAATGTCTAGACAAATTACTTCCTGGTAGGGCTTGTGTAATACCAGCTATCAACAGTCCCTCACTTTCTCTTGTAGTTAATAAGACACACAAAAAATGCAGTTTGTTTATCGGGAAACCACAAAACCAAAACATCTTCCGTACTGAAGAACTGTGGTGGAAAACTTAAAGTTACAGTTACAGAGCTCTGGAGAACACTGGAGACTCTTTCTGTAAATGTTAAATAAACATTACCTTACAGAAAACCCTTTTTAAATACATTTATTATTAGGCTTAGATTATGTGGATTAGTCCATATGCATTAACTGTTACTACAGAAACTATAAAGTATTAAACTGGCCACAACAATATAAATCTGTGATTTGAATTGCAGATGAAACTACTGTCAGAGCTGCTGTTATAGATAATTAATCAGCACCTTCTGATCAATCAGATTTGAGAACTCAACAGCACTGTTGTATAAATGCACTCACTGCCATCAGACTGCCTGAATCTAGTTATATTTTATTTGTTTTTAAATTAGTAATGATTTTATTTAAGTTTAAAAAAATGTTTCTGCCATTTTAGATCTAATTTTATTTGCTATAATGACCTAAAATATACAATCAACTAAAAACTAAAAAGTTAAATTATTTATAACAGTGCATTTATTAAATATAGAAATTCTTGACTGTGCAACAATCCTTAGCACATTTCTTATCCATATCTAGCTATACTAAAATATACATACAGTACTGTGCAAAAGTCTTAGGCACATGCAAAGAAATGCTGTAGAGCAAAGATGCCTTCAAAAAGAATGAAATTAAATGTTTCTACATAAAAAAAAATACTATAAAGAGCAGTAAACAGTAATAAATGAAACTAAGTCAATATCTGGTGTGAGGATCCTTTGCTTTAAAAAAAAAAACAGTAGTCTCGGGTTATATTTTGTGCAGTTTTATAAGGAAATGAGCTGTAAGTTTTATTGAGCATCTTGCAGAAGCAGCCGCAGCTCTTCTGGAGACTCTGACTGTCGCACTCGCTTCGTATTTTTGCAGCAAAACCCAGCAGCCTTCATTATTTTTTTTGTCTGAAAAGTGTCTCTTATGTAATCTGCTGCTTTCTTTACTGACAAACATTT